>JAVXUO010000919.1:0-548775 GCA_033065855.1 Escallonia rubra | reverse complement strand
TGAGGCCACGCATACGCGACCGCCCCTCTGCTCGACTGTTTTGTTGCCCAAAAACAACAAAAATGATCTTAGTATTTATATATTTTGGAAAGTTCCTTCATTCTGGAGGAAACTGTAAGATACTACATGTAACACCCCGAACTTAGGGTTAGGTTTGTTCCCATAAAATTTCTTTCTATTTTAGTACTATTTTTTCCAAGTGATTATTTTAGGATATTTAGTAACAATTATTATGAGCGGTATCATTAAGGGCCTTTAGCGACATCATTTTTCATAATTATAAGTTACAATGATGAAGTTGCTTGTATGGTAATTATAGCAAATTATTTAGTTAGCTAGCGACAAGTTAACTTCCTAATTGATAGTAATTGAGGCTTCTAGTGACGATTAGAGTGAACAAGTTTTATTAGCAACCTTTAGTAACATTTTGAAACGACAATAAGCTACAAAATGAAGCTGGGCGCATAGACAACCGATGAAAGTGGAAGGGGTGACTTTGATAAAGACTAAATATGTGTGTGAGAGAGAGAGGGAATCATTATGGAAAAAAGATAGCAAGAATTGGAAAAAAATAAATAAACAAAAAAAATTAGCCTATGTCAAATTGAACGTGAGATAAAAAAAAGAAACAAAAAAGGGAGAAGACAGAGAGAAACAATGATGGCAGTCGGCCCTAGAACGGGTGGCGCCTCTGCCAGATATGGGCAGCCCTATTTCCAGCCACACACGTAGACACCTGCGACAACTCTGGCCGCTCCTTCACCAAACACCATCGCATAACACCTCCGCGACCATCGTGAGACAACCAATGCACCGCTGCCACCGCCAAGCCGTCGTACTACCACAGTCTCAGCCTAAAGATGTCAATAGGGCGGGCTTGGGCCTGCCCAATGGGCCTCCAATGAAAACGGGCCAAGGTCGGGACAGATGAATGGAAAACGGGCCCGGCCGAGCCTGAAATATGGGATATATGGGCCCAGTCCAAGCCCTGGTCCTAGGCCCCATATTTAGGGCCGGGCCCAATCCAAATTTATTTTTTTTTATGTTCCCAACTCCTTGTTATTCACCTGCGTTGATGGCCAACAAGAATACATTAAATTAAGGTTGAGATTGATACATGTTAATTGGGTGTAATATTAACAAGCCTTTTTTAGCCAACTAGCACTATAATTTACAAGTAGTATTTTTCAGAAGTTTGGTAAATAGAAAATGACGATTACATCTATCAAATTGCTTAATACAGTAGCTCTTTAAATTTTTGCAAATCTAATTATATATATGAATGCCGAAGCTAAGAGAAAGTGGTCACGTCATCGCTTATGTGGACACTCTATCATTTCGCTACGTGGATTTTATTTAATGTTAAATGAAACCAATTTTAAATACTTACAATTATGACTTTCTACCTTTGAATTCAGTTAAATTTTATCTTATCAGTTTAAATTTCAAAAGTAACTTGCAATTATAATGCCTCAATCAAGTGTCCGCAATTATTATTTTCTCATTAATCTAATTAATATTTGATTCCACAAATATTTCCTAAGTCTCAAATAGGCAGCCTCATCTTTTTCCCCCCTCTCTCTCACGCACAGGCAAACTTAAATTCCTAATTAAACCATCAATTTCGTGATTTCATCACCCAATTTCTTCCTCTTCCTAAGCTCAAAGCCCTAAAATCTTACCTCTAATTAAAATCTTGCCTTATCTCCTTATTTTCTCTCTTTCATTCCCAGCTTCTCTATCTGCCCCTAAAATCTTGCATTTTCTTCAATCTTCAGCCATGATTATTTTCAAACGTTTTTTCTCTTGAAATATCTAATCTAATTGAGGAAATGATATAAATTTACGCAATTACATCCTTAATTGCAACTCTATTTAACATCTTGAAATCAATGTAAATATTCTTTCAAGATCAATTAGAGTGATTATTTTGCAAATTAATATATTCGTTATAAAACCAAACTAAGAAAAAGTTGTCCACTGGGCTTTTACTAGCACTTTTTCTTCCTTCTACATCTGTGCATGTGGATTACCCTCGTTATTTTTTTATATTAAAATTTTTATGTCATTATAGGTTGCTATTACAATATCTTTTTTTTTTAAATGTCTCTATCCAAATTCCAAATACAAATGAATCCACATCTTCTAAAGCCTAAACTTTAACATTTTACCACTAAACTTAAATGTGAAATCAGATAATATAGTTAATTTGTATCCTTAACAAATTTCATATTTATGAAATCGTTATGCCTATAATATAGGAGTTTATAAATATGAAATGATTTAACCGAAATTGTTAAGCCTAATCTATCTTCCATGATATAATTTCAAAGTTTTTTTTTTAGATTCATCATAACACGATGTCAAACGTTTCCTCTTTTAAATTCATCATCATTACCACGTTTTCTCTTTTATTAGATTTTAAATTATTATGCTTCTGACCTAATCTCTCTCACAATTCTCTCGCCCTTCTCACATAAACTTCACTTGCTCCATACTTTTTGTTGGACACTACCTAGAATGTTCATCAAGCACTTATGTGTTCTTCATATATCTTTGGACATTTACAATTTTTTTATATCTTGGACGACTATTTTTAATGAAAGATTCCGTTCTTTATATGTAGGAGACATTGAATGATTCGATTTTTGTTTTCAGTGAAAACTTTTAGATTTTTGTTTTCAACATGGATACTTTCTATTTTGTGTATACTGGTGACATGGTTGGAATTGTGTTTTGTTTATTTTTACATTATGTTAAATGATAATGGTCTTTATGCCATTATTGTTCCATGTCATCCATTTAAATATTTCCTTGATTAGTTCATACCCAATAGATTGGTATTTTCTTTTCAAGGTCAGTAGTTTTTTTTTTCTTTTTAATTGTTCTTTCGATGATATATATCTCATAATAAAAAATTTCCTTCTTTTTAGGTAAATAATTCTCACTCATCACCATTTTTCTCATAATTTGACCCAAATATTCTCGAATAGTGAAATTCTACATAATGACATGTTGCAACGCACGGGTATCAAATTAGTGTTTGCATGGTATTTGGCTTTTCTTTCCTTTTTTAATACAGTAACATCTTATTCTCTTTTTTTTTCAATAAACATCTATTGAAGTCATATGCATAAACTTTTTACCTTATGTGTATGCAAGTAAGTAGTAGCAACGTTAAATTACCCTAGACACGCACACAATAATCTATCACAGAAACTGAGCTGAAATAATATAAGCAATTAGCAATAAATCAGATAAAAACTTATGTAAACAATTTACAGTAAACTATGTAGTAATATGTGTGTAAACAATAATATTTCTAGCATTCAAATATTCAAATCGATAGAGTTAAATTGAAGATAAATGTGTTCATAGGCCATCCCCCTTTTATCCGGGCTTGGGACCGGCTGCTTGTAAATAAACAGGCGAAGTTACCTATTTTTTTATATATATATGGAGAAATATATATCTTGCTTCTAAAAACTATATATATATATATAAGTTTTTCACAAAATATATGAAAAAATTATATTTTGAGAAAAAATTTATTCTTAAAACCTGAGAAAAGAAAAATAAAAAGAAATTACCTAATCATCCGGAAGTACTTCAACGTCCGAGTCACTGTTCTTCCTATCATCAATCGGTCTATCTTGCTCACGGTATTTTGCATCAAGATAATCCTTTCAACATACACATAGCTCGAGCGACTCGGGGTTAAGACGACTCCTTCTATCATCCAAAACCCTCCCACTCACTGATAATGCCGACTCTGAAGCACGCGTGGAGGCTTGCACAGCAGTACATCCCGTGCAATTTGGGATAAAGTTTTATACATGTTTTGGTTTTGTTTCCAAAAATTTAACAAATAAAAATTAATATGTTTTTGCACTGTTAAATCAAAATGATCAGCATTGAAATATATACTAATCTCATTAAAAGAGGAAAAAGTAGACGAACCTGTCGAATTAGAAGTACCTTGGCTTGCTACTAGATGTTCAAAGCCCTTAAGGTATGATGAATAATGTCTCTCAGTAGTCGATGATGAAGCTCGGCCGCGCACGTCAGTAAAGTTACAATATAAGTTGACAGTTCCTCAATTGTCTTGCTCACTTTCGCTGTGAGTTCAGTTGTGTCATCTACTGAGTAGCACATTAATATCGATATCTCTTGTATCGAGACGTTCACGCCATGCAACTTTAACCTAGGATCTAAACAAGTAGCCACAGCAAAAACAACAGGTAGTTCATTCCAATATTTATTAAATTTTTTATCCATCACTTTTACTATTTTTCGAAAGGGTCCTATATATCTGCATTTTGTTAATATTGTAGCCATCTTGAGAATTTCTAATATAGCGAGAGGAGAGGTGGGATAGTACGTACCAGACAATAAATTGGTAGACGTGTAAAATACCTCTAAAAATTCAGCTAGGTGTGTAGCCATCTGCCATTCCGTCTGAGTTGGCAAGCTGGCTGGGAACAAGGTTAGTAGAAAATGCGTATAGACTTCTTTGTATGCCATAATGTAAAAGCATATGATATGTAGAGTTCCACCTATGGACCACATCTGTAATTGGTCTCCTGTGAGGCATATTATATTAAGTACACAACGTTTTAAATTGTTTTGTTCTCAAAGCTGAACTATTAACATACGATGTCATACCCCTCATTTTGAGAAGAATATCTCCTGAAGCAGTTAAGCCATCTTGAACAATTAAATTAATTATATGACAAACACAACGAACATGAAATAATTTACAATAAAGTACAGGTTTGAGGCTCTCCTCTAAAGCATCAACAACAACTGTATTGTTAGTAGCATTATCAAAACTAATACTCATAATCTTATTCTTTAATTTAAACGTGGTACATGCATTAATTATAATAGTAGCAAAGTTAATTCCATCATGCGGAAAAGGAAAGAGTTCGAAAGCGATGATCCTCTTGTTCATAATCCATTCTGCATCAATCCAATGAGCAGTCACACAACTATAACTAACAAAAGTAAACGAAGATTGTCAAATATCAGAAGTAAGACTAACCTTACCCGTCAAAATTATAGAAATAATCGATCAGGCGTGCTTTAGTAGCTTTATACTGCCAGAGTGCATCGGATCTAGTTGTGTTTCTATGAACCTTTTTGTACAAAGGTTGCACGTCGGTGTTCATATATCTAGTGTGCTTAGCACTATCGGCAAAACTAAAGGGTTGTTCATCGTGAATAACAAATTCAGCGAGACCGTCTCTTTGCTCTCGATGATTATAAACAAACAACTTACCGTCAAAAGATAACTGTGTTTGGGTAGGTTCGACGTGGCCGCTTCGAGGTACACACTGAGGGTAATGCCTATTAAGATGTCCATTACCACAACCAGTAGCAAATAATTTAGCACAATACTTACATCAAGCTTTCCGGGCGCCGCCTTCCACCGTAATTTCATCAAAATGATTCCAACACTCGGCTTTCTTTTTTTTCACCTTTTGGACTTCTTGCTGATTATCGGAAGTATTGCTCGGCCCTTCTCCATCATGACCGCTCATCAGGTTAACATCATGCCACATAGTAGTAGTTTCGCCAACCGAGCTGCGTCCTTAACTAAAATGCGGGCTATCTTGTGAAGGCGTGTAATCAATATTTGGAATGTTTTGATTGAACTCCCAATTGGCTTGGGTATCTATCATACAACATGTACTCATTCGTCCAGGAACGAATGGTTATGGTGGTGCTTGGATTGGTGTTCGTGATGACCGTGCTGATGGTGCTTGTGCTGGTGGTGCTGCTTGACCTGGTGGTGGTGTTTTCCGTGATGATGATCCACGCTTCAAATTCTTCAGTAGTCCAGCCATATTTGACGCTAAAATTTTTTACTGGATTGAAAAATAAAATTAGAGCAGTAATAAGTAATTAGAAATAACAATTAAAAAAAATTAAAGAGTAACTAGGGAATAAGAGTAATTAGTAATTCAAAATTGGCCGGGGTTAGTAATTAAAAATAATTTGGTAATAGTAATTAATAAATAAGAATTCACTAATTACTAATTAGTAAACAAAATAATTAGAGAGTAACAAATGAATAAGAGGAATAGCTAGTAATTAGAATTTAGCACGAGTAGTAATTAGTAAACATGAGTAGTAATTAGCAGGAGTACTAATTAGTAAACAAGAGTAGTAATTAGCAAGAGTAGTAATTAGAAAGGAAAATAGTAGCAAAACTTGTAGAAATGTAGAATGTTTAGATAAGAAAGAGTAAGAAGATTGGTGCGAAAAATTTGAAAGGAAGGGTGTGAATTTATAGATTTTTTAAAGTCCACAAAAGACCAAAATGCCCCTTAAAACTAACCGTTTATAGTTGTTGGGGAGGGTAAAAGTGTAAAGACCCTTAAAAGATTTGGAAAAATTAACTTGGACCAAAATACCCCCCAAACTAGCCGTTATATTATTGTTGGGGGGTAAACGTGGTATTGTGGGAAATATGGCCATTGGGGGGAAAAGGAGAGGGAAATTTGTTTTTGAAAATAAGTGGGCCAGCCCACTTAAGGGCCAGAATATGGCCAAATTTGGGGCCGAAATTCGGGCCAAACCAGGCTGCATTTCGGGCCAGGCCAAAACCTAGGCTTTTTCGGGCAGGGCATGGCCCGGGCTATTTTGGGTGAAACCTCGTCCTGGTCCAAGCCCAGGTCCAAAGCTATTTATTTTAGGGCAGTTACTTTTTACTAGAGGGTCGGGCCGGGTACGGCCAACCCGCGGGGCCCGGCCCTTTTGACATCTCTATCTCAGCCAAATCCACAGCCAAGTGTGGACTACCAATGCCCATTGTGGCCATCACGACTTCGGCCACAGGCGATCACCATGGACATTCCCTATTCCGGATCGCCCCAGAAATTAGTCTCTGTCATCGTTACAACAACCAACCGTGGACAACGCGCCACTACTGTCATTGCATCATAGCCACCACGACTCCACAGTGGTAGATGTCGCTACAGCCGTACGGTTAGCCAAAAAATGGCCCAACCTCATAACCAATCTTTAGCCCCTCGACACAGCCAAAATCTACAACCATCGGCGACCATTCATTATAAGCCCCTACTATGGGTCCTCAATCGAACCGCCCTACCACCCAAGCACTGTCCACTGTTAAAGGAATATCCTTCGTTCAACATCAATGGTTGTTCGATTGTCGTCGGCACTGGGATCCATGACTATGGTGTAGAATTGGTTGTGGTATTGACTGTGAAACAAGGTTTGGTGGTGGTGTTGTGATTTTGGTGGCTGTGCAGTGCTTGTCATTTGGCTGCAGCGTTGGTGGTGGATGGTGGTTTGTGAGCATAATTGTGGGTGCACGACATCTGTGTGGTTGTCAGGTGTGTAGGTGTGGTTGTTTTCAGACAATTATGTGCAATAGGGTATGGACGTTGGGCACTGTGGTGTGGGTATATATTGGGTGAGGAGTACGATTGTGTATATCTGGATATGTGGGTATGTGCAGGTGTTTGTAAGTGGATGGATATGTGAAATTTGGTTGTGTATGTGTGTGGGGTTGTTGGATGAGGGTGGGGGCAGTTGTGTGAATATTGTTGTGTCTTAGCGTGTAAATATGCATGTTCTTTGGAGGTTGAAGTGGTGTGTATAGTCGTATGTATTCTAATGCGTGTTTAGGATGAATGCATGGTGGGTGTATGTGTGAGAGGCTGTGCACAAATGGGTATGTGTTTTCTATGTGTTCAAATGACTCTGTGTGTGCATATGCGCTTGTGCTGTGTGTGTATTTAGTATTTGCAGAAGGGGGGGGGGGTGTATGTGAGTATAGTTGGCTGGCTGGAAATGGAGAAAGTGGGTGTACAGTGTGTATGATTTAGGGGTCTCGAGAAAGAAGAAAATGGAAAGTGTTGCTATAAATCTATTATTTCCTAGAGTCTGGATCTTGATTTTTTTAAAAGTCATTTCTGCTATGATTTTGGTTAAGTGCAAACCATTAAACCTTTTACTCTTGCAAGATCTATGATGTGTAATTTTATTGGATTTTTTTGTGTCCTCGAAGAGCGTGAAATGATTTTATTTGAAAATGGTATTCTTTATTTATTAAATGTAGCAAATTAGATTATTTTTCCTTGAAAATTTTATAGTGACCTCTTACCAGCAAAATGTTTGAGTGTCTAGAGTTTTAAGGCTTTTCAGCATCGTTTGTCATGTGTACTAACTTTGGTCGCCTCGTGCCCCGTTAAGAACCAGAAGGAGTTTTGAAATAAAATAATGTTTTGCAAAGGACTTTTTGGCCTGATTTTAGCCTAATACATATATAGATGAGTTTTGAAGTATTGTGAAATAATTCTTGTCACATTGGCTGTTAGGGGATTATTTTGGCAATTTTTCCATTCTCGATGGCAAATTTAGTGGTACCATATGTAGGTGTATCCTAAGCTTGTATGAGTGTGCATTGTGCATGTATTTTTGTATTTTTGACAAAGATTATTCTGTGAGTGCTATGGGTTCTTGTGTGTGCTGTGTTGTTGGTTTGTGTTCGTCTTTGTAAGAGAAAGTGACATAAAGAAAGAAAGGGGGATGTGTATTGGTACGGGTTGTCAAGACGGTAGGGTGTGTTAGTCGTTGCCTTGTAGAGTTCAAGAGTGTGAGTATCATTAGCCCAGGCTTCTAAGAGTATATCCTTATGGCTAAGAGACCAATCGTCGTTACTATTAGCTCCGGCTCCTAGTCATAAGCTTTTAGTACATCTAGACGACAGCTCGTTGTTACTGTTGTCTCCGGTTTTGGGATGTACCTTCATGTTTAAGTGACCAATGGTTGTTACTATTGGTTTCAGCTCTTAGACATGATTTTTCAGTATACTTTAGCGACTAATCGTTGTTCCTATTGGCTCCGCTCTCAAGGCAGTGACTTTTTCTGGTCATAGTTCCAATTTTATCTTATGTGTTACCG
Source organism: Escallonia rubra (assembly GCA_033065855.1). Taxonomy (NCBI): domain Eukaryota; kingdom Viridiplantae; phylum Streptophyta; class Magnoliopsida; order Escalloniales; family Escalloniaceae; genus Escallonia; species Escallonia rubra. Next base: position 539,838 of record JAVXUO010000919.1, on the reverse strand, counting down.
GCTTCTAAGAATACGTCCTTCATCTGGCGACCAATTGTTGTTATTGTTGGCTCGGGCTCCAGACAGGGTCCAGTTTCACTCACACTTTTTGGTATTGCTCGACAACCAATTATTGTTACTATCGGCCCCAGCTTCGAATGATATCTCTGTATCCGAACTAAGTTCGCCTGATTCCTTTCCAGGGATACGTAGGAAGCCTTATAAAAGTCCGACCTCATATATGTGTAAGTCTTTGATTCTGTTTCGAGTCTTGTAGTCTTTTTTGTGTTTCCACTAAAAAAATGTGTTGTCCTTTTACGATGATGTTCGCCCGCAAGCGAGCTTCCTTATCGAGGGGCTCTGTGGACACCCCATATTTGTAGTCTTTTATTTATTAAATGATTATTTGACTTTATTTTTAATTAAGTTTATTATTATTATAGGCTTAGGCCTAGTAATATGATGAGCTTAGTTTATTTAATTAAGTCCAATAAGGGGTCTAGTCCAATCCCTTTTATGTCCAGTCCAGTCTAGTTAGAGTCCCAGTCCAATTGGTTAAACTAGCCTAGTTACTTAGTTTTAACCCAAGTTAAGGGCAAGAGATTGTGATTGATTAGATGATTTGAAAATATCTTGTGATTTATCCTTCATTCATGTGATTGATCCTTGATTTATATAAGATATGTAGATAATTTCTGAATTTGGTATATCTTATCAAATCAAATCAAAGATAATTATCGAAATTAGAGTCAGATAATGTCTTGAAATTTGAATAAAATATTTTTAAATTCTGGGATAAACCAACCAGTTTCCAACAAACCGGTCGGTTAGTTAACTTTCGTCAATTTGCAGTTTTTATCAAATATTTCGTCTTATCTTCAAATCAAAGATTTATATGGTCATTTTTACCATTTCTGGCATCCTAGACCATTATAAATAAGGCTATTGGCCTACAATTTCAAAGACAAGCTTTTTCTCCCTAGAGATTTTATACCATTCTTTCATAGAAGTGATAGATCATCTTTAAGGGGAATTTAGCACTTAATATCCATTTCTATATGCACCAATCAAATGCATCATGGATTCATCATAAGGAGTTCCGAAGTCTTCAAAGCCAGCGCCTTTTCGAGGTACATTTACTTTTTTTCTAGATTAGCTTAGATAATAATGGTCTAAAGCATCTCCATTTTCCCGTAATCACATTTCTATTTGAAAACATAAAAATAGTCTTTTACTTTCTTTGTCTATGTCTAGGCTCGAAATATAGACTATTTTCTGTAGGACATGAGTCGAAGTATGACGGTTTTGATTCCAATTTGTTGGATCAAATATGTAGGGAATTCGACCCACGATGTCGAGTTTAGAGTTTGTTTTATCATATTCTGCGTGCTATATGTTTTTAAGGCCAAAATTCAATAAAAATGAATTAGAGACCAAAAGGGCGCGACGGGTGTCTAACACCTTCCCGTTGCGTAACTTAGTCCTCGAACCCCTCTCTTAATTTTGATAGACTAGTCGTCCTTTTGGGACACTTTAGAGTCATTTCTAGATTTTTCTTAAATAAGATGGCGACTCCCACCACAAGAAAAACAACTTTTAGCGATGGATAAATTTCCATTGCTAAAAGCACCTTTAGCGACGGATATGTCCGTTAGTAAAGGTCTGTCGCTAAAGAGATTTACTAACACAAAATTCCGTCGATAAAGCTCTTTAGCAACAGACATTTACCGACTATAAATCTGTCGCTAATTTGAATTTTTTTTAATTTTTTCCTTTTTTAAATTTCTTTTTTTGTAGAATAATTTTTAAATTATTTTTAGCTACGGATTTTACTGACAGATTTATTCCGTCGGTAAAAGTCAATTTATTTGAAACTTTAAATTGCAAAAATCCGCCTAAAAAAAATTAGTACTTAATTGGACAAAAACCCTAGTTATATTCTTTCATCCCCGTCGCCGCAGTCTTCTCTCTTTATTTTCTTTCTGTCTCTCGCTTTTCTTTCCCCCGCCCACGATCCCCANGCCCCACGCCCGGTGCCACAGCCCACCCTCAACGTTATTGTCACATCCCCACCGCCATAGCCCCACTGCACCACAGCTAGTCACGCCCCCACCGGCGCAACATCCATGTACCCCCACTGCTACAGCCCTGCGCCCCTCTGCCTCGCCGATCTCCACTGTCACCGGCCACTGCATCTCCATCGTCGTACCCCCATGCCACCCCCACCGCCAAAGCCCTTCACGCCTCTCCCCTGCTGATTTCCAGCACATATAAAGAACCTTTCCCAGGCTGGGCTGAAGGTTTCAGGTAATTAACTCTTTTTATTAAGCATTCTTTGACCATAAAATTGGTGAAATAGAGATGAAATCATTTATAGCCTGATATCTATGATTATCAATACATTTATTTCTTTTTTGCTTACTGTATAAAAGAGTTCCCAACAAAATGTTTGAATACGTCACAATCAACCCTTTTAAAGTAAGAGTTGCATCTATAGAACATAATGACAGTCAGAAGATGCTGTAATAGGACATGTGTAGTTTCTTTTGATAACCCAACTTTGGAATTTTTGAATTTCTTTATCAATTTTTTGATATATGATTATGTTAAAGACAATTTTTGGGGTTTTGCTAAGTTTGTAGGGCAGTTAGCTCACACCACAATTCAAGCTGTCTTTAACAATTTCGCCACATCTGTGAAACTGAATTGAGAAATGCTAGCTGTAAATTAAAAATTTTCATTAATATCATGTTTCTATTTTACTAGTAATAGCGGAACTGAAAATTTTGGTTTGTTTCCTTTAAATTGAGTCGGGTGAAGACACTGTTCTTTGAAAGCATAATTTCGGTCGTTTAAGGTTCGAGGTGGGGTTCAAGGGGAAAATAAAAAAGCATTTTCTTATTACAATTTATAAAAACAGAGTTGAATGGAATTCACGAAACAGTTAGAATAAGATATATGAATTGAGAGTGATGAAGCATGGTTCAGACATAAGATCCTTATCTTAATCCAAGTTAGGTTATACTCTCAACCTAAAGTCAGAGATCCTCAAAATGACCTAAGTTGGGGCATCACAATTATTTGAATATAAACCATTTTACAACCCAATATGACCAGTACTAATTGCTTATAAGGTGTTCAATCCTAATCTCAGAATAACCCAATTCACAAGTGTTCCCACGAACAGCCAAAACTAGCCAGAAACCTTGAGACAACCACAAAACTTAGCTACAATAAAAATCTCATAAAATGCTTTTGTACATTAAAACAAAATATAAAATCAAAATAGTAAATATCTGAATTTTTGAATATTTTCTGTTTAAAAATAATTTCCTTAAATACAAGAAAAGCCAAAAATAGGCATTAATATTTCTAGGTCAAAAAAATCCCATAATTTTTATAATAACTTACCCATATACATGTAAAATATAAAACTAAAACCGGGTCATAAAAATTATTAAAACTAATATTAAATTATTCATTTTGCTCAAACAAATGTGATATGGAAAACATAGCAAATCAACTCTAAAAAATATGTAATATGAACTGGAATATCTCAGAAATATAGAAAGAATATAAAAAAATATTCATAATTAAATAATGACTTTAAATAGTCCAAACAGATTTTAAAAATCTCATATTTACGCAAAACATAAAAAAAATCAAACGATTTTAGAAAATTCTGAAAAATTTATTAGAAATTATAAAATTCAAATATCATCATGACTGTAAGTAAATTTAGTCGTAAAATTGGCCGGAGGCCACCCCGCCCACGCGCGCGTGGGTTACCGTTAATCATCTTCAACAACTTGCACAACAACCCTAATTTCGTTTTTTTTCTCCTTTTTTGCTTCTTTTTTTTGCTTCTTTTTTTTTGCTTCTCATTTTTCTTGCTTTATTTCCTCTCATCTAACACCCTAATACATTCTATAACAACATTACAAGTTCCACGATCAAATTCGCACGATTTTGCGTTAAGAAAATAGTGTATATATAGGTATATATACGTGTATATATACATATATAGACATAGAAATGGTACAACTTTAGGGGGTGATTGCCTGATCAACACCCTCTAAACCAAAGCTCTACATTCCAGACTTCGTTGCTGATTAAACTCGCTCTCTCTACCCCTATTTTTGCACTTCCTTTCTTTTTTCTCTCTGTAAAACTCTCTCTCTCTCTCACTCACTTTATGTAACCGAAGTAATGTAATGAAGGTGAGAAAAATTCGTGGGGAGTGATTGGGGGTTGCCAAAATGGTAACGGATAGGGGTGCGACCGCTGTCCGAATCCATTCAAAACCCAAAAATGGCATTTTACCTAAACCCCCCAAACTTTGACATTTTGCAATGTTCATCTAAAAATTTCTAAATTTTATGAAAAGGACACAAACCTATTTACCATTGTGTTATAGAAATTTCAATTGGGTATTGCATTCTCTCCAACTTATAAAATTTTTATGCATGAAATTTACGTACTCTACAACCCAACCCAATGCCTTTGTAGAGTCCACTAATCCGCTGAAGTTTGCCGCATTCTACTTATTAAACTTGCTCAGGCTCCGTAGGTTGTGGCTCGGCTGAATAGGGTTTTGTATACCCAGCTGTTGATTAACCAAAATCTAGGCCATAAATGCCAGAATTTGATTTATGATGTCCAGAGTTGCAACCATGATTTCCAGGTTTTGCTGCTGCTGCTGTACATGGGGTACTCCCCCATCAGGGATCTCCTAATCTCCAATAAGACCCCTAATGCGACCTCCCCGGCCTCTAGCTTGGCCTCTGTGACACTTGGTGCCAGCTCCACGAGTGTGTGCCATACTATAACAAACTATTCGATTTGTGCAAACACGTTTCAAAAGAACGATGCAATGTAAAGTTACCAATCATAAATAATATCAATTTAACATCATGAGATTTTCCAGTCCTACAGGTTACGAAAGATATAGATCTACTTATTTTATGGTAAACAAACTCTACGGTTACGCAAAAATCGTAGTCTAGGAAAAACCAAAGCGTTCCCTAAACAATTTTTTCTCCCAATGATCCTTATCTAAGATTATCTAGCGCTTATCATCAGGTACAGCCCGGTCAAGAGCGCAATCACATATAATTTGTTGAATCATCTGGATAACCCTTATGCTGGCGTTCACTGTCTCTTCTAGGGTCTGACTCGAGAATTGCTTTTCATCCTCGCACTCAGCCTCTAGTTTCTTTATTGTTAGATTGGTGCTGTGCTTTAGTGATGCAAATTGGCTTGCCAACTCAGCTCTCTCTCTGGTCATCTGATGGTACTTTCCCTTCCGAAGGTTCACTCGAACTCTACTCGTCCTGCTCTTCGGCTCCTCAGCTCTCGATTTGAGGTCTGCATGATAAAAATGCTCGACCTCATCCACTTCTTCAATAGGTTCTCCTAATTTTATTTGTATCGGACCTTATTTCAGCTCGTCTATTTCATCTGAATTCTCATCCGGGTTCTCTTCAAGGCCCTCCTGAGTATCCTCCTCAAGATCCTCCTCAGGATTCCACCCTATAGGCACACCGTCAACGTAGACTTCTCATTCCTCAGTAAAGGTCAAACTGTATTCCTGCCATTCATACAACAACAAAATATAGACATCATAAAAATATGCCTTGATGATTCAGACTTACATAGCTTAACCACTACTATAGTTTAACTACGTTATTAAATTTTTTCCCTAGTCCTCTTATCGAAAACCTAGGCATTCCATCACACATTTCTAAAGAGAATCATATACCTATGCTCTGATACCAACTGTAACGCCCAGGAAATCTGGAAAATTAGTCACTCACTCGATCATTTACACTATGACAATAATACCCTCACAACTAACGGACAATCATTATTAGAGCAGCTAAACCATTAATCAAACCATACTCTCAGAAGACTGTCATAAATGAAATGCCAAGTTAAGTCTGAGATTGCAGTAAGGTCGATCAAAAACCAAACAATACAAATCGAACGGTTATACATATGAAGTAGAATGACAATTTGAAAAGGATTTTAAATAAGACCACAACATCTCGATATAGATATAAGGAAGAGTATCAACTCAATCAGTAGACATCTCAAACATTTTAGATACTATAAAATAGAAGCATAGGATATTGAACATGACCTATACAGATTAGCAAAGCCACCCCGACAGTGCTCTGTAATATATACAACACATGCATATGTATAAGAAAACTAGTCTGTCTAGGTACTAGTGTGCAATCCAAACTGAACATACTAACCTTATAGCACATACAGTACAGACATAACGCCTCAGATTTACTATCTCATGTCAATGTTTAGAATAAATACACACAATTCAACATGATGTATAATGTTCAAACAACAAAACATATGAGGATTAATAGGAGTTTCAAACGATCGCTTAAGGTTCAAGGTGGGGTTCATAGACAAATCCAAACATTGTTATGACAATTTAGAAAAATCGAGTTCAATGGAATTGACGAAACAGTTAGAATAAAACATATGTATCCAAAGTGATGGAGTAGGGTTAGCATATAAAATCCTTACCTCGATCCAAGCTAGGTTATACTCTCAACCGAAAGTCAGACATCCTCATAATGACCTAAGTTGGGGCATCACAATTATTAGAAAGTAAACCACACCACAATCCAGTATGACCAGTATTAATTACTTATACGGTGTTCAATCCTAATCTCAAAATTACCTAATTTACAATGGTTCTCACGAACGACCAAAACTAGTCAGAAATCCTAACACAACCCCAAAGCTTAATAACACCTCAAAATCTACAATAAAAATCTCATAAAATCAAAAATTTCTTAGAAATTTTAATATTGAAATATCATCACGACTGTATCACAATTTGGCTAGAAAAGCGGCAAAAGGCCACGCCGCGTGCGCGCCACTCGTGGCGTGTGGGTTACTGTTCATCATCTTCTACTGATTGCACAACTCTAATTTGGGGTTTGCTCCATTTTTTGCTTTCCTTTTCTCATTTTTCTTGCTCTAATTCCTTCATCTAACACCCTAATACATTCTATAACAACAATACTCAAAAACATTTCTCTTAAACACTATTAATAAATTGTTATGAAAATGGCACTAGCTGCATTTAATGATCGTAAGTGGTCACTATGACAAGGGTTGTCTGTTTTTTCTACAAAGGTTACTTCAAATTTATCCATACAAAACTTTCAAGCTTTAGTGCAACTCCTGTTCTCTTCTTTTTTATGTAGCTAAAAAAAAAAACATTTATAGACTATTAACAAAACTACAAATCATTCGGTGGTCGGAGGGTAAGTCATTAAGACCGTTGGATATACAGTAGAAACAATTTTATGTCTTTCTTTGTCCTGCTCTCACATCAGCTCCCATCTTATTTAATGCTCCCCTCTTATTTAGTGGTGCTTTCATTTCATTCAACGATCCAAAATAATCAAATCAATGATGTAAGGCTTTGCTCTAACACACCCATCAACTTCCGCACAACTTTAGTCTTGTTCGATAGTGTTTCAATTTGATTTTTAGAACATACACATACACGTCGCCCTTGTTTCCTCATTAGTCTCTGCAGATGATTTGCGTGTCACATCTCGTTAAAGCGAGAATAAAAAGTATTCATTGTTGAGTCTCAGTTTTTTTCCCACTTCCAAAATTAGAAGGGCAAAAGTATTTCAAACATCTACATCACCACGTGCTTAAGCGCTCGCTATGAAAAAACACTAGCTCATTTGTAATTTACTAATTGGAACAATTGATTGAATTAGATATTTTTATGTTTTAGCAACGAAAAGAAATGGAAGTAACATTTCGTTGATATCTTGTGTTCTAGTAGTCCCAAGTAAGACATGAAATGAACATTCATGGATGCAACAACGCTATTTGTACTCGGACATAATTTCGTTACCTTTAATTCTACGACATCACCGATGACCACCATCAACACCGCTGTCGTATCAACTCTCTTTGCAACCCATTTCACCACTGCCTCCACCCATCATCGTCACAACAAAGATCGCCACCAATTGTCCCACCACCGTGAATTTCGGTTGCAGCCGACGGTCGCAAATTGCAGTGAGACCCTCTAGAGTGGAATTTGGTGCGTCCATCACATGGACCGTTTGAGCTTATAGTAGAAGTCAATAACCGGTTTCTGTAATCCAATTACTATTTCGCAAGTTGGGCCTGTCTCTCATTGGTCCGTAGCTGATGAGATGATGTGATCCAGTCTTTGAGTTATTTTACTTATATATATATTGTGCAAATTTTGGTACAACTTGTTTCATTCTTATATACTTTGATTTTTCACAATTTCTAGGATATATTTAGTATGTTTATACGTTAAATTTTTGCCGACTTGCCGAAACGTTGCTTATGTAAGCTAAAATTGTAACTCGAGATTGTACCTATTGCTTCATCAACTCAATGCATGTTAGACAGCATAATCATCAATGTTAGTTATCATCACGGTTATTTAATACTAGGTTAAATAACCGTAGGGTTAACACGATGCTTATGTAAGCTAAAATTGTAACTTGATTACAGGCCTACTTTGTTTTATTTCAGCCACAATTGAAAGGCAGCTTGGTTTTACTTGGGTCATACAATTGCAAGGCTGACATACAATTTCAAGAAATCAAGGCTGGGCTAACGCCTGCAGGCTACAGGCCCAATTTTTCTTGGTTGCATACTTGCATGTAAGGTTTCATTTGGGCCGAGATTGCAGACTATATAATACAAACAGCCCCAATTTCACAAGACCCAACCAACAGGCCACACGGGCCAAATATTTTTTTATTTTTTTACGTTAACATTCGAGCATAAGAAAAATAAAATTCAAAAATCTTACAGGGAAAGTTCAATGTTTATGCAATTGATTAACATGACTCTGATATCACATGCTAGATTATATCATTCATCTTGCCTTCATAATCAAGACATTTAGAATCTTACAATAGCATAATCATAATAAGAATAGGGTTTCGAAGTCACCAAAATCGAAGGAAGCCATATATTATCAAAACCTTTATTCCGATGACCAAAGAATGCGAAGATGCGGAAGCAGACTTGTCCCCTTTGGTATTGATTTTCACCATTTTTCACTATTCTTGATGATGTAATAGAGTTATATATTTTTCTATTAGTCTGGGAGGCAAAGGGTAACCAAAATTATGATACCCCAACCTCCAAGAAAAGATATATTTAAATAGAGAGAATAGTGTGATCAACCCTAAACTTGTCAAATCTCAACCGTCCATCAAAATGAAGAAATCAGAGCCTATAAGCCTCTTATACACCATAAATAATTAGTGTATTGGATGGTAAATTAAAATAGCTCCATAATGTTATTTAGTCAATTTAATTAACTAATGTTTAGGTTAAATAAATAGTCAATATTAATTGACCCGCTAAACCACCTAATTGGATTAGACCCTCGTCCAATCCAACATTGCATTTTTAAGTATCTTTTGACTTTTCATGCTGCTTGCATGTGAAGTTTGCCATGAATTTTCAGATATGAGAAAGCAACAGGTTTTAGGCCAGGGCCATCATCTCATGGTTTGACATTGTTTTAAGATCTTCTGCTGAGTGCATAACAATGCGTCTTCATTCATTCCTTTTTTTTTTCTTTTTCTACTAATTGATTTTATTTTGGAGTAACCACATTCAACAAGTTAACACCAAATAAGAAAATTGTACATACAATTTTTAGTTGTGTTGCACAAGCTTCATGGTGCTCCGTGACTAGTATTACAAAAACAGGATCATGGAACAAACAAGTGAAATGTGTTACCCAGCTAAGGAATTAGGGTCAGTGTGTCACTATATAACTGTGTTGGTCTCACTTATTGTGACAATTCAAGTGGTGCCTTGCTTAGGGTATGTTTCTCTTTATGTTTCAATAGCTTTTTAAGGTACTTAGAGAGAATAGAAGCGTCCTCGTATGGTCTTCGATTACCCGGAGTAAGCCTGTGAAGGAGGTCTTTCAACTTTTGTCTTAATAATTATACGGCAATAAGATGGTACATTAAGATAAAGGCAAGGCAAAGTAATTAGTTTTTTTGTTGCTGTAGACTTGGGATCATGCGACTTGGGAGATAGTCCAGTAACGAGAGCTTCTTTGTGCAAGGTTAGTGATATTTGTTTGAATAAGAAACCGCTTGTTCAAGTTAAGCCGAGTGTCTGTACTAAGTTATATATGGAGAGGTTTATGGTATTATTTTTTTGAGTACGAATAGATCTTCTGCTGCACAATTTTTCTACTGCTGCAACAACTTTATTGGTAAAATATTGTCGCTAGAAAAGTTTTGTCGCTATTACTAGAACATATAGTAATAATATATTATTATTAAAATACATTAAGCGACATTTTCTTGTTTATTGAAAAGAGTATCCTAATCCTTTGAATGTATCACTCACCAAACAGTTATAATGATCAGAAGAAAGGTAAGCACATAACCGTTATGATGATTGGTTCACAGGAAGTATGACGGTAGGCACATCCGCACAGCTGGTATTCAACTTCATGAAGAAAATTTCCAGATTAAAATCATTAGATGAGCTCCAATTCAAAAAAGTGAGCCAAGACAAATGTACATCTTGTTAAGAGAAATGATAACTAGATCGAGCAACGTTAATGTGATGATATAATCATATATAAGAGACATTTAGCAACATAAATGAAGCTCAAATGATTAAAGCTAATTAGAGCTCTAATGACAATTTTTCGAAACGGTTTTAGCTGCATTTAACAGTCTTATTATATATATAAAAAAAATTTGAAACTTATTCTTGATACTGGAGTTACATCCTGAAACTTTTGTCTTGTTACGGTCGTTATCCACTCTTGTTCCCACTTTCCAATCTTATACTCAAATCACCCATAATGTGAGATGGTTTGTCAATAATTAAGTCACATCTTGCCTTTGTAGTGGAAGTTGCATGGCTCCGCACGATCTAGTTAGTGCGAGTTACCAAACGAATTACGTTATTAAGTAAGAGAGCACAGTGATCTCATCCTGAGTGTCTCTAGTTCTCCATTTTTAGTCTCCCTTCTTCTTTCTTCGAAGAAGGCCACGTCCCTTATCTTTTCCACGGATTTGACTAACGGGGGATGCGCTTTCACGCATAACTAAGAAGAAAGTCTAAATGTATGTTTGCATATATATACCACGTCAACTTCACTTGTTGCTAAAAAGTACATCAACGACAAAACAATAATAGCGTTTGAGAAAGTAATGCGTAAAATTCCTAATTACCGTAGTTTCACAAGAACACTGTACTTTCACAAGAACTTCTATATCGTCTAGCTAGGCTACTGCTGAGTGTTGAGTAGATATGGTTATGTTATGTGGAGCCTTTTGCCATCCACAGAGCCTAGGAACCCACCAAAATTGGCTGCTAGGCTGGTAGCTAGGCAGCCATTAAAGTCATTTTTGGATGACATACTTGTCCTAGTGTGAAATGTGGACCAAACCAAGCTCCCATTACGCGTTTGATGTGAAGTTCTAATAACTGAATTTTGTATGCAAGTGCTTTCTGCTTACAGCTGAAAGGAACCCTCCAGTCACATTGTGTCTGCATTCTTACATCAATGACAAGCTGCACTAAATGAAGTTGTCTCCAAGGTTCTCACGGAAGGCGTCCCCGTTCTAATGTCTGGTGGAAATATACTTGGAGGTACGAGCATCGTATTTATGATGCAAGAGGTAGATATTTCCTTAAGCTCCATGTGACTTCGCGAATTTGAATTTTAGAAATCTGACACTTGACAAATTGGAAATACATGATGCGCTTAATTGCGAAAACGATTTTGCTGTAAGAGCTTTAACGATATTTTTTATCGCTAATAGTGTTTAGTGTATCGACAATTTTTTCTAATTAAACACATTTGATGACACTGTTTAGTTACAGAACGGAGGATCCTTACTTATTTACATGTTTGGTTTGCAGATTGTTCCGTAAGAACTGGGAGGGCCGGGGTAGGGGGTGAGGGTTGTCTAGAACTTGTAAATAGTTCCTTGAATATAAGACATACCCAAAAAGCAAAAAAAAAAAAATTAAGGATATACGACCGGTATAAATACTCTTCTTCTTCTTCTTCTTTTGTCAAATTCGTACTCTTCTCAATTTCACCAAAAACATTATATTTTAGACGCAATTTAGTCCTGCAGGAACCTAATATTTGAGCATTTGCCAAAGGTGTAGTAGCACTAAAATCTCCAGCACTTGGTAGCATTACATTCTAGGCGATGCCAGACACATCCCAAAGCAACTCCTTAGCAATATCTTAAGAGTTTGGCAACAAGTTTATAGCCTGTCATTGTCTTGTGTTTTTGTTCCGTTCTTATGTATGTAGCGATGGAGTTTGAAAACAATTCTTTACCTGACTTCTATTCTCTACACAAAACGTTTCACATGGGGTCAATGGGGACCCAATAATGTATGTTCAATCTGTACAACTAACATGCCTGACGGAAACAACCAAGACACAATGTTTGTTATAATGGATAACAACCAAGAATTGATTATTAGATTATTTGTTTGAGCTAATTGCCACTTAGTACCTTGAAATTTTTTGAAGATTGTGGCTTGGTACTTGAACTTTTCGGTCTCTAACTTACACACCCACAAAAATTTAGCGGCGCATGCTGAGAAATTCTTCCCCTTCGATTTCGTGTTCATTGTCTTGGCTTCTTCCCGTGCGTGATTCGTCTTAGGTAACAACATTTATACGTTGATTATGACACGTTATCTTTTTATTGTGTGTTTCGATTTGTTGAACAACATAGTTACGTTACACGTTGGCACCAATGGAATTCATGTTCATCACCATAAAATATAAACTCTTCATGTTGTCATTCAAATCTCTAAGTCCAAAATCCTTAAATATGTTGCATACAGTGGAATGCGACAAAATTAGATATCCCTAGTAAGACATTCAAATCACTAAGTCCAAGTCCTAAAAAATGTAGCATGTGTTGGAATTCGACAAAATTAGACATCCCTAAGAAGAAGGAGAATAAAATTTTATATAATACTCCCTCTGTTCCATAAATACTAATCAGATTTTTTTATTGGGATGTCCAAAATTTGATTGCTCATTTTTCAAATCTAAAAAGAAATTTCGATTGGATTTTCATTTTTGCTACTTTCATTATTACCTTTTCTCTCTCCTATCTTACACTTCCCCTTTCCTCACTCTACCTCCAATTCTACCTAATTATTAGATGTGAGTTCGGTTTCAATACAAACCCATGCTCTTCTCTGAGAAGTAGCATTTTGATCCCCTTTCTTCTTGCAAATAGAAAGTATATCTGATGTGCTTATCCATCTTCACCAAACAAATCTACCTGGTGTTCTTACTCCTACCTCTTACTCTCTAACCCACCAATCCACCATCCCTTGTTACAGCCACCAAACCTGCAACCATTTTATCTCTAAACCCTCCCATACAGGTCCCCAAATCCTTACTGATTTACCCTATCTTAACTCATTCATCAACCCCACCAACCTCCTGACAATCCATTATATCCTAGTTCTCCCTGGTCCTTTAATGGATTCGATAATTAAGAAGACTTACTCACTTCTGTCTGAAGAAATCACAGACCTGGAGACGGATGAAGTTAATGCCTCGAAAGAATACTCTCTGACTCTTGCAACAAAAATCATCAGCCCTAGAACCTTCAATGTGAAAGCTGTCCAAACCATTCTCCAAAAGGCATGGAATCTCGCAAATGGAATGAGAATCCAATCTCAATTTGAGAACATTTTCAGCATTACATTCAAACACAAGTGGGACAGAAAAAGAGTTCTGGAATCCTGCCCGTGGTCAGTGATGAGCTCTCACCTGGTGGTAAGAGACTGGCCTCCCCATCTTACCTTGGAAGACCTTGATTTCACCCAGTCCCCTTTCTGGGTTAGATTATCAGGCCTCCCACCAAACTTGATGTCAAAAGCTAATGCAGAGAAACTAGGATCCAGAATAGGTTCCATCTTGGATATTGATTTCTCAACTGAAGGCAACCTTTCCTGGTTCAAATCTATGAGAATCCAAGTCAAGATTGATATAACAAGACCTCTTATCACTGGAGTCAACAAAAATAGTTCTCAATCAGCTCCACCCTGGATCAAGATTCAATATGAGCGCTTACCAGATTTTTGCTACTCCTGCGGTAGATTGGGTCATACCAATAGAAGTTGTCCTCATCCTCCCACTCAGCTGCCTAAATCTAAGGTAAGTCCTTATGGACCCTGGCTTCGTTCAGAATTCACAGAGCAATGCCCCATATCTGCTAGATGGAATCCATCAGCCTAACCTCCTAACCCGCAACAGCCAGATTCCAGCCAAGTCCAAACAGAGACCAGAACAAAAATTAGCACAAACCCCGAGAACCTCTACCAATCTAGACCCTTGCGCCCTACTTCTAACACAACACCTAATCACTCATCCAAGACGCCAATAGAGAAGTAACCCCCCCTCTGCTAGCCACATAACCCTTTTTTTTCAATTTCAAGACCATCCCCCCCATAGACTAAATCCACTGCTCCCTTGACAGTGACCAATAACAAAACCACCACCCTAACCATTGAAGACCACATCCCTCAAATCATTTCTACTGAAAAGTTGCCACCTAACAACCAAAAACCCACCAAGTTACAAACCAAACGAAAACAAGACTGGAACCAAACTCAACCCAACAAAAAACCAAAAGTTGACCAAAAGACCCACTCTCATACCCCTTCATCCCCTACCCCCTCAAAACCTGTCAATCTGACAGATCTTTCCCTAGAACCCTCTCAACCCACAACTACTACCCCTTCACCTTCCTCCCAACTTCTCCCAAGATCCAATCAATTTAGGAAACTCAAAAATCTTGCCAGACAACAGAAGCTAAAGGAGGGAATACCACCCACTACAAATGAACTACCCCACCCTTTCTGCAATGATTCTGCTATCCTTCATAATCCAAAACCAGAGGCGACGGGGTCTACTCCGTCCCCCAAACCACCATGATCATTCTAGCGTGAAACGTAAGGGGGCTTGGACGCGCTTCGCGAGTCAGGGCCCTAAAAAAGGATGCCCGACACCTGAATTCGGACATCCTTTTTCTCTCTGAAACTCTTTCTCCCTCTTCTAAACTCTTCCCCATTCTGAACTCTCTTGGTTACTACAACCAATGTTTTGTCCCACCTTCTGGAACAAAAGAGCTCTCTAGAGGTCTCTGCCTGGCTTGGAAACATGGTGTTGACATAGAAATAACTCTTCATAACAGGAACATCATTAATGCTTTGGTTTTCTCTGAGCCCCCAAACAATCCTTGGAAGTTATCTGCGATCTACGGGCCTCCTCACTGGGGTAACAAATCTCAATTCTGGGTGGACATAGGTATTCTTGCGCAAGCTTTCTCAGGACCATGGGTCTGTATTGGAGATTTCAATGAGGTAACAAACCAAACAGAGAAAAGAGGAGGCCGACCAGTTTCAAACTCCTCTTCGGGAGGATTAGGAGGCTTCATACAATCAAACAACCTCATTGATCTGGGCTTCTCGGGCAACCCCTTTACATGGAGTAATAATCGGCCCCTAGCTGAAAACATCAAAGAACGTCTTGACAAGGTGTATGTAAATATGATTTGGCACACTCTCTTTCTGGATGCTTCCGTTACCCAACCTTTAATTTCAAGAACCATCGATCAGAAATTCAGAGCTCGAAAGAAATATCAAAGCTCAGATTGATGAACAAGCCTGTAGGGAAGAATTGCTTTAATACCAAAAAACCTGTATCTCTTAGCTAAAGGAAGGAGATGCAAATACAAAGTTCTTCCATCTCAGCACAATCATCAGAAGAAGAAAGAATATGATAGAATTTTTAAAGGATAAGGAAGGCAAATGGATTTCAAGTCGGCTGAAATTGGATCTTGCTTAAATGATAACTTGAACCAGCTATACAAAACATCCAACCCAACCTTTCCTCCGGAGCTAGAAGGTCTGATTCAACCAATTGTAACTGAGGATGATATATGCTTGCTGCTAGAAATCCCTTATGTCACTGAAATAACTACAACTTTGAAGAATTTCGAAGCCCTTAAGGCACCTGGGCCTAACGGAATGCCAACGATGTTTTACAAATCGTATTGGGAAACTGTAAAGAAAGAAGGTTGCCAGTCTGTCCAATCGTTTTTCACAGATGGAACTCCTCTCCGAGAGCTGAACCACACTAATATAGCTCTTATTACCAAAATTGATTCTCCAACAAAAGCAAAGCATTTTCGACCCATAAGCCTTTGCAATGTCGTCTATAAGGTGATATCTAAAATTCTGGCAAACAGGTTGAAACCTCTTCTGGGCAAAATCATTTCTCCCATGCAAGCTGCCTTTGTTCCGAATAGACTGATTAGTGATAACAACGTCATTATGCAAGAGATCTAACACACGATGAGAAAGAAAAAAGGGCAGGTTTAATGGCCTTCAAAATCGATATGGAGAAGGCATACGACAAGATAGAATGGCCGTTCATCATAGTTATTCTTCAAAAGCTCGGTTTCCCGCAAAGCTGGATCGATTGGGTTAGCTCGTGCCTAATGACGACCAGTTTTTCCACTCTGCTCAATGGCATCCCCTTTGGGTTTATAAAACCCCAGCGAGGCATACGACAAGGAGACCCTCTCTTGCCGTATTTGTTCATTATTGTCTCTGAAATCCTCACAAGACTAATTCTTCGAGAGGAGTCAAGTAGAAACATCCATGACATCAAGCCAAGCAGAGCAAGCCCTTCTATTTCCCACCTCATTTTTGCTGATGACCTCATTATCTTTTGCAGGGCTAATCAAAGTGAATCGAACTCAGCAAAGAAATGCTTGGACACCTATAACTCTTGGTCAGGCCAATGCATTAACAATGTCAAATCGCAGATCCATTTCAGTAAAGGCGTAGGAAGCGGCATAAAAAGAGACATTTGTCGAATTCTACAGTATAAAATTGAGGCAAAAGATTCAAAATACTTGGGGCTTCATGTCTTCATCAATCAACCAAAGAACAAAATCTTTGCTGGAATCCTTGAAAGAGTGGAAAAAAGGCTTGCAAGCTGGAAAGGAAAAGTGCTATCGCAGGTAGGGAGAGCTATTCTAATTAAATCATCTGCAATGACCATTCCAACGTATGCTATGTCCACTTACCTTATGTCAAGAGCAATGACCGACAAGTTGGACAAAGGATTTCGCAGATTCTGGTGGGGCTTCAAAGATGATGGAAAACGCCATCTTTACCCTAAATCGTGGGACTCAATCTCCTCACCAAAATCGGTTGGTTGTCTTGGATTCAAGAAAATTCTTGATTTCAATTTAGTCCTCATGGCTAAAATGGAATGGGCAATGATGTCAAAACCTGATTCATTATGGGTGACTATCATGAAGTCACGTCGATGTATCTGAAAGGAACTCCTTTCCTATAGCACAAACCAAAAAGAGATTCATCTTGGCTCTGGAAAGGCATTTGCAAGTCTCAAAAGGTAATCGAAAAATGTGCTGGGATGTTTATAGGATATGGTAAAACCACAAATATATGGCAAGATAGATGGATCCCGAGTGAAGACGGATACACACAAGCTAGACCCATTTCGAATACATCAAGTCCCATATTTATTGCTGATCTTTTCCTACCAAACTCAAGTTCTTGGAACAACCCAAAGCTTAATCTTCTTTTTGACCCAGCCACGGTGGAAGGTATTAGGAAAATCAAAATTCCTATCTTAGAATCCCAAGATTTAATAGCTTGGACCCCTAACTCAAATGGTCGCTTCTCCACTAAATCTGCCTACCACCTGGCAAACCACCACAAGTTTGATCATAACCCGACTATCCCTGAAAGTCTGTGGAAATAATTGTGGAAAATAAAGATCTGAGAGCGACACAAGATTCTGATATGGAGGATTGCCTGGAATATTCTTCCTCTCAGGCAATCACTGGCTCAAATATACCCTGAATCTAATCATTTATACCCATTATGCCAAAGCTCGCTTGAAACTTCCACTCACCTTTTTTTGGATTGCAGTATTTCGAGATTATGCTGGTTGACTTCTACCTACGGGTACTACCTTCCGATGGACATGGAAAATCCTATCGACTGGTTGAGTTTTTTCCTCAATCCCCTTAGCTTGGAACCAAATGACAAACTTAGATTTTCCATCTATGCGGATACTCTTCTTGACTTGATTTGGTTCTCGCGCAACAAACTGATTCATGAAGGGACTCTTCTAGACCCAGTGAAACTCTTAGATCAGATAAACAGAACATCGCCAGCCTACTGGGAAATAATTGAAGCTCCGCTAAAAGTGATGCGTTTGACAGAGTCTATGAAGTACCCACCAGCTGGTTGGGTCAAGGTTAATTTTGATGTAGCCCTGAGAGGATCAAGAGCTTGCATTGCTATGACCTGTTTAAACTCAGACAGAATCTACGAATTTGGCAATACGGAACAATTAGACTCAGGCAACCCTGAAGAAGCTGAAGCTCTAGCCGCATTACTCGCAATTCGGATAGCCTTGAATCAAGAGAAGAGATATGTTATTATTGATGGAGATGCCGAAGTTGTCATCAATTTTCTTTTGGATCAGTCTCTAATTCCAAATTGGCCGATTATGTCAACTATTTGTGAAGCTAGAAGTCTCCTTAAATCCTTTTTGTGCTGGGACGCAGTCTTCGTCCCTAGATTAGCAAATCGGGCAACTCACAATCTTGCTGCTTAAGCTTTCTTTTGTAATCATTTTGATTTTGTTCCATCTTCTTCCAACCTTTTGTTGCAATTGGAAGAAGATTGGAACACAGCTGTAAATTCTTCTATCTGAGTAATGCAACCTTCATCCTTTCCACAAAAAAAAAAAAACCTCCAATTCTACCTGGTCCATGCGTTTTGTATTCCCACTCTCTTCTTCCTCTTTCGTTCATTGAAAAATCGATCTCCATCATAACCATTTTGAGTTAAGTCATTCTCTCTTTCTCCCCACCAGGGCGCCAACATCTCTTCCTTCAACCATCACTACAACTGCCATCCTTGCCATCGCTACCTCCCATCAACCATGAATGTTGCCTACTAACAATCATCCCCGTCCTCTTGTCAACCGTGTCATCGTGACTATGGTGAGTACGACGAAAAACTTCGATAGTTTTCTAAGTCTCAGAAATAAGCTTCCAAACTATTTTGGAAAGTTTTAATTTTTCAAATTTGATCCCATTAAAGGTTTAATATAATTAAATTCCATTTTGATGCAAAGAACAAATGCTATTCGCTTTTAGAATTGATTTGCAAACATTCATTGTTGATTGGGAAGTTGAGCAAGAATATATGTAGGTCTGGTTTTTTCTCAAAAATTGGTGTAGTGTTTGAGAGGAACTTTGGCTGTAGTGATGATTGTTGTGTAAGCGGGCGGTGGTTTAAGGAGGCCGTCGTTGTCAAAAGAAGGTGGTTCTGTTGATCGAAGGGAAAAAGAAGCCGATGAGGTGAACAACCAAGTGCCTAGGCAAAAGCTAAGGCGTGCCTAGGCTGCTAAGATAAAGATGAGGCGTGCTTAGGCAAAACTCCCAAGCGAATGACAAGGCGCCCTAAGGCAACAAGGCAACCTAGGCGAACGACAAGGCGATATCTTATCTTCCGGTGAGGTCTTATCTTCTTCATGGCAGCTACTTTCAACCTCAGGTTCAGGTCATTTATCTGTAATGTCATAGCAATCCCATGCCTATGGCCCACCAACCATGAATGTTGCCTACTAACAATCATCCACGTCCTTTAGTCAACCGTGTCATTGTGACTATCGTGAGTACGACGGAAAACTTCGATAGTTTTCTAAGTCTCAGAAATAAGCTTTCAAACTATTTTGGAAAGTTTTAATATTTCAAATTTGATCCCATTAAAGGTTTAATATAATTAAATTCCATTTTGATGCAAAGAACAAATGCTATTCGCTTTTAGAATTGATTTGCAAACATTCATTGTTGATTTGGAAATTGAGCAAGAATATATGTAGGTCTGGTTTTTACCAAAAATTGGTGTAGTGTTTGAGAGGAACTTTGGTTGTAGTGATGATTGTTGTGTAAGCGGTGGTTTAAGGCGGCCGTCGTGGTCAAAGGAAGGTGGTTCTGTTGATCAAAGGGAAAAAGAAGCCGATGAGGTGAACAACCTAACGCCTAGGCAAAAGCTAAGGCGTGCCTAGGCAGCTAAGATAAAGATGAGGCGTGCTTAATTAGGCAAAACTCCCAAGCGAATGACAAGGCGCCCTAAGGCAACCTAGGCGTGCTTAGGCAATCCCATGCCTTTGGCCCACCACTAATGCCAATTTCAGCAAATCACTTTACATATGGTGATAGAAAATGGAAAATATGTTTAAATGGAGAATAAGAATTTAATACCAAAATTTGTGACCAAAGATGATGATAAGAGCAGAAAGAAGAGTATATAAGAGAGTGACATCTGTGAGACAATGTGGGTCAATTGTAATTGATTTCATACGGAAAGGTTAAAAATGGAAACTGAAGACTACTGACCAATTTTCTTAACCTTTATGTCAGTCAAACATGATCAATCATTTTGGAATGGAGGAAATATATAATAAGCGAAGTGAGAAACGCAATGAAACTCAACGATAACTTCTAAAGGCGACCTATCGTTGCTCCTTTGTGTGATATATCATCACTTTATTCTCCTAATGTGAAAAAGTATATATGAACACTATCTAGTTAGTATAAAAGTGTCGCTGAAGGTCAATATTATCGTGGACGAAATCCTTACTTTTTAGATAGTTAATTTCTATATTAGTAAGCCTTTTTTAATTTGAAAATAACTTTTGAATATTAGAAAACTAAACCTAATTAGTATACTAATCTATTACTACATTGAAAATTATATTCCTAAAAGGCCTTCTCTAATGTGAAAATAAAAATCCACAGGTCAAAAAAAATAATTATAACTTATGAGATTGAAAAAAAAAAGTAATTTACCTATTAAGACAGGGTGCCTATTTCTAAATTTAATTAATTTTACATGAATAATGAGGGTTATATTTGTTAGCCTTATATGATCCAGAATAACTCCTAATTATTCTAGAACTCAACCTAATCAATATATTGACTTAGTAGACTAAATTTGGGTATTGCATCCTTAAACTGCTCTCTCATATGAATACAAATATTCGCATATGTGAAAAACAAGAATAAATATTAAACTTAATCAAAAAATAAAGTGATGATTCAATTAAAATAAACATAATTTATGAGATTTTAAAACAAAACATATAATCTAACGGTTGATTTTAATAAATATTAGTATGTTTATCACCACATGTGAATGTTGTATGCTTGTTCGGGTCCTATTCGAGCTCTGTGAGGTACTCCAAATACAAGGATATGTATAAATATGTTAGACAAATTTCAATTGAAAAATATCTTTTTTATTTATTTATTCGAAGGTATTTGTCTGGGCTACACAACATAACATTTCTTTTTCTTTTCCAATTTTTGGATACGAGTGAGGATTGGTCACATGTCACGTTAAAAAAGTTCAATTCAAAAAATTAAGCTCTAATATATGTACTCAAAACGTGAACTAACAACCCAGTAAAACGTACACTTTGAACCTTAGGGCCTATATCTGTAAACTTTTTTGAGGTTAATACACTCAACGCATCGACTTTTCCAGTGTAACAGGCATGATCAGAATCTTAAAGATTTGTAACTCATACACCCTTTCGTTGTAACAATGTTTGTACGTATACGTCTTTGGGTTATATCAGCATACCATGTTTTAAATGCCAATACAACCATTTGTAATATACACCTTAACTTTCAACACAACCACCCACCTTTAACCTTCGCCTTTTCAAACACTTTCCTCTTTTGTTTTATAGGTTCTCTCTGTCCGTCTGTGTTTTCCACCATTTATCCCTATCCACTACCACCAAGTACATTCTATCAACTACCCAACCTCTTCGAAAACCATTTTTGTTGATCACATCCCCTTCTTCAACGCACCACCATCACTTCTATGCCACAACACAACAACCACCATAGTACCAAACACACACGCGCACACACCCAATGATGCTGCCAGGGGTGGTGGCATAATTATGTGTGTGTGTAGGGGGGAGGGGGGTGGCGAGCATGCATGTATAGTTGTGTATCAATTAAAACAGTGAGTGCTTGGGTGTGATTGTGGGTAAATTGAGTCACTTTGGGGGGGGGGAGGGGGATGGGTTTGTGTATGCGTGCGTGAGTGGATGAATTCAATCAGAGTGTACGTGTATTGTGTATGTGTGTGTGATTGTAGGTATATGAGTGGGGGGGGGGGGTGTCGGTGTGTGTGGGCGAGCACACATGTATATTTGTGTGCCAACCGAAAAAGTGAGTGCGTGAGTGTGATTGTGGGTGAATTGAGTCACTTTTTAGAGGGGGGGGGGGTGGATGAATTCAATCACTGTGTGCTTGTATTGTGCACGTGTGTGTGTGAGCGCGCTTGTCATTTGGTAACATACAGTGTCGCGTGATTTATTATGGGTGAATTGAATCGATAAGTTTGTTCTTGTGGGACTAGGTACGAATTAAATCAGTGTATGTTTTTGTGTGTGTGCGCGAGTGCACGCTGGTGCTTGGTCGTGCTGTTAGGCTTGAAAGGAGAACACTAACACGCTGGAGAGGGGGGGGAGGGGGGAGGGGGGAGCAAGGAAAGAAAAGGAAGAAGACATATGAAAGGAAAACCTAACACTAACAAAGAGATGGAATCGCCCTTTCACCAAAACGTTAAGCCCTTTTATATTCTATCCAGTCAAATGACATAATTGATATTTTGAATAGTTGATGGACACGCATGTACCCTCCCCCTAACTTCAAGTTGTTTACTCATATGATTCCTAAACCTCACATAGGGAATACCAACAACCAAAAAAATAAAGTAAAAATAGTTGGCTAGGAGCAGACTAGGTCACTCTCTCAAGATGATTTGCCCCCCTTCAGATTATCACGAATGCAATAAGGTTATCGACTCGTTGCCTCCAGGATACATATATAATATTTAACTTATGGTTGATGTCAAAATATTTTTGGCAGTTACATTTTGAATGTGTTCCAATAGTTTTTTTTCCCTACCATTGTGTCTATTCAAAAGCCATTCTTTCAGGTTTTACAAAAGCAAGGTGATTCTGTTGTTTTAGAAAACTTGCAATATCAAAACCTTTTTCTTTCTGTAAAAACATTAGTAACCAAGACTTGCACTGGGTCAAAGAGAATTTCAAGGAGAATGTTCGAATTTGTTGTTTACAGATTCCGATTGAGACTTTATTGTATCTCGGAGGATTATTTTTCCGCAACCCATTAACAAACTTAACTTCGAATGAGGACAAATAAAGCCTTAACGAAAGCAACTACGTGTCTCAAAGTTCTTATTTGACATTTCACTTCTATTCAATTTTCAACAGTTTTAAGTCTTTACTTTGTTCTGCTTCAATGAATTTGAAATCAATCAAAGTGATGAATCAAGACTTAGTGATATCAAATCATTTTGATGGCAACAACTATGCTCGTTTGAAGGACACGATGATGTTTCTCCTCACTGCATTGAAAATCTCCTATCTTCTGGATCTCGATTTTCCACCACCACCACCAGTACAACCAAAGGCTTCTGCAGAATATGTTCCACATATTGCTGAGGAAGTTGAGCGTATTATAAGGACAAGAAGAGACGTGAAGATAATGAACTTCTGGTGACATGGACATATTTTGCATCGGCAGTTGGATCATATATAATGTTTGTTCAACGAAATCAACTCTGCTTATGATATTTGGAGTCTACTGAGCATGAGGAAGGTATGAATAAATATTTTAATGCGTAGTACTTTGATTTTATTATGGTTATTTAGAACATGTCCATGCTTCCAGAATCATTTCAAGTGGAGGCTATAAATGCAAAATCACCGCCTTCTTAGAAGGATTATCGAAAGAGGCTGTTACACAAGTTAGAAGACTTTATGTTGAACTAGTTTTAGAACACCTTTATAGAGAAGCGGAGTCACGTAAAGGTTAATGTTCCAATTGAGTCGAATGTGCACTATGTGGAAGAGAGCCGATCACACTCCTAAAATCCAGCCTTGTAAGTAAGGATGAATGATGATCAATTTAAGAAGAAGTTACCCAAGATGGAGGACAAAAGAAGAACAAACAAAGTTGTTACGTTTGCGTGAAAAATGGTCACTACACTAACAAATGTATGCATTGAAAAAGGAAAACTTGATAAAGAGGAAAACACGGTGGAAGACAATCTCATTCATGTGATTTCTAAAATCGACATGACAATGGAGAAATCAGGATAGTGGTTTAATTCCGGTGCCACAATTTACTTCTACAAAGACAAGCCTATGTTAAAAATGTACGAAGAGGTGATTGATGGACAAGAGGTGCAAATAGGAATTGAAACATTACTTGTGCCAACGTTCCCGATAAAGGAGCTGTAAATTTTAACTTCACTTTTGATAGGAAACTCCATCTGTTGAATGTTCTCTATGTACCCGAAGTTAGGAAGAACTTAGTTTCAATTAATTTGCTTTGTAAAAGGGGATTTCGTGTAACTTTGGAATCCTAACAAGGTAATGGTAGCTTTGTGAGAAAGAGGTACTCTTTTGATGGAATGCTTAAGTTAAGCATTAATGAAATTAAGTTATGCTTATAATGTCGAGTCTTCTTCCTTATTGCATGGTTGGTTGTCTCACTTGCATCTTTGTTCTTTAAAAAACATGAAGATATTGGATTTGATAAATTTTAATGATATTCTGGATAAATGCAAAGTATGCACTAGATCTAAAATGGTTAAGAAACATTTTCCTAGTGTTCAAAAAGATTTTAAAATTTTAGATTTATTACATTATGATATATGAGAATTAAATAGGGTGCTAACTCGTAGAGGGGAAAGATACTTATAACTTTTATCGATGATCACAGTAGGTACTTATGTGTTTACCTATTAGGGACTAAAGATAAAGCATTTTCATGTTCAAGAAACATAGAGTAGAAGTTGAAAATCACATTGAAAAGAAAATTAAGATTTTATGTTTTGACAGAGGTGGGAAGTTATTTCTTAATAATTTTACAACTTTATGTGAGGAGCATGTCTTGATTCGTCAAAATTCATTAGTCTACACAACTAAACAAAATGATTTGGCTAAAGGAAAAACTTCCTTTTGGAGAAATGGTTAATTATGTGATAGTTAATGCTAAGCTACATCTCAACTTGTGGGGAAAAGCTTTGATCGCTATAGTATATATCTATAGGGTGCCTTCCAAAAGAAATAATGTGAGCCCTTATAACTTGTGGAAAGGTAAAAAACTTAATGTTTCATATTTAGAAGTGTGGGGGTGTTTAGCAAAATATAGAATTCCAGTGCCTAAAAGGACTAAGTTTGGATCAAGGGCTACTAGAAGTTTATATGTTAGATATGCCGCAAGTAGCAAGGCCAATAAGTCTGATGCAAAAGTAGAATCTCGAAATGTAAAATTTTTTGAAGGTGAGTTTTCTAATGATTTTGAAATCACAAGGGATGAGTTTCAAGGAAATGGTTCAGATGAACCTTTATGATTAGGAATGCAACAAATGGATCAGCTTACTGATTCTACAATTCAACCTACGAAAACTAGAAGAAGCACTAGAGTAAATAAATTAACGAATTCATATTTCATTTATTCTCAAAGTAATGTGTTTCTTGTTGAAGGAAACTCAGAGAAGAAGGGCGTCAAGCGGCTCGACCAGAGGTAGAGGTGACAAAAATCATAACATAATTAGCAAGGAATGCATCGTTTTACATGATGACACTAATACATTTAGTGAGTCTATATATGTCATCGAGAAATGCATCCTAATAAAAGTAAGCAATTAATAATGAAATAGACTTGATTATGTCTAACAACACGTAGATAGCTGATTCATCCCAAGGTTCTAAATCCATAGGGTTTAAGTGGGTTTCTAGAAGAAAATATAGTTATAGTGGTTTTGTTCGACCCTTTAAGGTTAGATTAATGGCCAAGGGGTTAGCGAGAAAGATGGAATTGAATGCTTCGACACCTACACACCAATGGCTCATATGACTTCGATTAGATCGAATTCTCATGCCTCTAGCTCCATCGTCTTTATGTTCATGAAATGAATGTTTAGACAACCTTATTAATGAGGGCCGTGAGTGAAAAAGTCTGCATAGAGCAACTGTGTGTGTTTTACCTTGTAACATAAAAAAGGTGTACAAATCAATAAAATTACTGTATGGGCTTAGACAAGCATCAAAGAAGTGGCATGAAATATTCTACGGCGTATTAAGTTATACTAATTTTATTATATTTTTTTAATTTCAAGCACAAGAATACAGAGAGTTGTATTTATTCGTAGTCTACGGCAACAGCAACAATGCAGCTATTGTCAACCTATACGCAAGTGTTTCAGTGGAGAAGTGGGAACGATACCCCCCACCACCACCACACACACACAGAACACCTAAAACCCACCAAACTCCCCACATTCGTTTCAGTTATAGTACCACTACTGAATTTCCTAACCTACCCTTTGTGTGCTCTCACGAGCGAAATAGAAAGCGTCGGCAGTTTTTGTTGGCTTCTTGGGTTTGTCCACAGTCTGTACTCCATCTCTTATGAGCCTAGAAAATATTGTGGCTTGCCGCAGGTTAAGTTGACATTCTCTCTTCATGGTTCCAGTTTGAATCTTCCTCTGAGTGCTGCTTTCAGCCATATTTTGAAATCACAGCTCTGCATTCTAGCGCACCAAGATGAAGATGTTCTCTTGGATAGTATTGTACTTGTTCATGGCACCTCCATGTTATGCGGCCAGGTTGAGCTCCTCCCGCCATATGCGTGAGGTCCACAACCACTTGAATCGCTTAAACAAGCCACCCGTTAAGACCATCAAGGTCCCTTCTATCTTCCATACTATTTGTGTGTGTGTGAGTGTTTGTTTGTATGTGTGTTTTCTTAGCGTTGTACTAATGGTCTTTGCTGAAATAGCAGAGCCCAGATGGCGATTTGATTGACTGCGTCCATATCTCCCACCAACCAGCTTTTGATCACCCTTCACTCAAAAATCACACAATTCAGGTTACCCTCTCTCTCTCTCTCTCTCTCATTTTATGTGTGCGTATGTGCGTGTGTGCGTGTGTGTGTGTGTTTTGGATTATTGATGATGGGCTTTTGGGGGTTGATATAGATGAGGCCAAATTATCACCCAGAAGGGTTATATGATGAGAGCCAAGCGTCCAAGTTGAAGTCCGATGAAGGGTCCAAGCCACTTACTCAGTTATGGCATTTAAGTGGGAGGTGCCCTGAAGGTACCATTCCTATAAGGAGAACAAAGAAAGAGGATGTTCTCAGAGCAAGCTCTGTCAAGAATTATGGGAAGAAGAAGAAGAACACTGCCATTCCTCAGCCTAAGTCTGCTGATCCTGACCTCATTAATCAAAGTGGCCACCAGGTATACTTCCCAACAGTAATGAAAACATAGTCCATATATAGTTACGGAGCTAAATTGGCATCTCATATGTTGTCAATGAGCATTAGCCGAAGTTAAACTCTTATGGTGGCAAATGGAAGGCAAAACAGTTAGCAAAATGTTCAAATCTATCATTTTCGCATTGATAAATGTTGGCAGGAACACAAATAGTAATTGTCTTGTGCCTTTCTGAAAAGCATCTTCTCTTTTTGTTAAAGTATTTTGAGTGGCAGTAACTTTTATGGAATTGTGCTCCCCCTGATCTTTTACTGTTTTGGTGTTTTGTTATTTTGGAGTTTTTTTTAGCATGCAATAGCTTATGTTGAAGGAGATCAGTATTATGGAGCCAAGGCAACTATGAATGTATGGTCACCCAAAATTCAGCAGCCCAATGAGTTCAGCTTGTCTCAGATTTGGATCTTGGGTGGTTCTTTCTCATCAGATCTCAACAGCATTGAAGCTGGTTGGCAGGTAAAACCTTCATAGCTGTGACTTCTTTAAACTAGACCCCAATAATTGAAATGTGACTACCTGTTGAATTCCCGATTCCTGCTTTGTCTCCTCAAACAGGTCAGCCCAGATTTATATGGGGATAGCAACACCAGGCTTTTTACCTACTGGACTGTAAGTTACCATGCTTCCATCTCCTTTTTGGGTTAGCTTTTTCTTATGCAGTTTACCAAAGAAAATTGTGCATGAAAATGTTGCAAAATGACAGGGTGATTCTTATCAAGCCACAGGCTGCTACAACTTGCTCTGCTCAGGATTTGTTCAAATCAACAATGAGATAGCTATGGGGGCCAGCATATACCCAATTTCTGGTTATCGTGGCTCCCAATATGATATCAGCATACTTGTCTGGAAGGTGAGCTTAAACTTAAGATATTGGACTCATCACACCCTTCTGGTAGCAACTTACTAAGAATCTTGTCAGACTAGCATGGATCATTCAAATTTTGAATACAAGGTTAAAGACCTGTACTGTCCCTGAATCATTAGTATTTTGTCACCTAGGTCCCAAAAGTACATTTTCAATTTCTTTGATCAAACATCCCAAATTACATTTCAAACACAACTTTTAGCTTCAAATGAAAACATGTGAAACGTTAACTGTTATGTTTGGTTTAAGATTTGCTAGCTGAAACATTAGATTGGTCAATAATGCTGCAGTATTAAGAAAATACACTAAAGATACTTTTTTTTAACAAAATGTGTAGCTCAATGTGAAAAGTGAACTTTTACTTGGTTCAAAAAAATTGGGTAGTTCAGAGACCAAATGGGCTGAGAATGTAGCTTGGAAAGTAAACTGATGGAAGCTAGAAATTATGAGACAAATTTGACGGTCAGAACAGCAATATCTTATTCATTGAATACTATATATTGAAGGAAGGTGCAGAGAATCTATGACCTGTATGATTTGTTCTTGTCTTCATATTCTTCTTTTTCTGTGTCCTTGTGATTGTTTACTACGATAATTTCAAAGCATAATTTGAGTACTATATTGGGTTATGAACTTGGTAGGACCCAAATGAGGGTAACTGGTGGATGCAATTTGGGAATGGCAATGTGTTGGGTTACTGGCCAGCCTCCTTGTTCTCGTACCTGACTGACAGTGCTACAATGATTGAATGGGGAGGGGAGATTGTCAACTCAGAAGCTGATGGGCAGCACACAACCACTCAGATGGGCAGTGGCCATTTCCCTGACGAAGGGTTTGGCAAGGCAAGTTACTTCAGGAACATTCAGATAGTAGATGGCTCCAACAATTTGAAGGTCCCTAAAGACATTCGCACTTTTACTGAGCAATCCAACTGTTACGATGTCCAAACTGGCAAGAATGGTGACTGGGGCAACTACTTTTACTATGGTGGACCTGGCAGAAACCCTAATTGTGCATGATTAAATTCTTACATGGTTCTTCTCACCACCGTTTCAAGGGATATGGGGGCCGATGGAGGGAACCACCACCTCATTGGCCCATGTCGGAAGTAGGGGCCGTCCTGCAACTTAGGGTCATTTGGTCTTCTTTCACTGGTCGTCGATCACTTCGGTCTTATGATGGTTGTTGAACCGCCAGTTAAGAATTTCTCCTTGACTGCCATCATGTACATTTTTATTCGGGAATTTTGATTGTCAAGAGACTCCACGCAACTGCTGGAGATGAGGGAGATGTCAAGTTTCTTAAACCTCAAAGAAACAAGAGTCTCATGTCTTCTCTATTAATTGTTTGTTTGCTCCTGCCTTTGGGAGTAGTAGATTATTTATTGGTGTTCTCATCTGTTGTGTATTTGAGCACATTGTTATGAAGCTTTGGATAGACTTCAACTTGGTTCTGGAATAGAAATGTCTGGCTAAAACTAACTGGACATTCAAGTCATCCAACTACAGATTTTTGAAGGACAACTAGTAGATCGAGCTTGTGAATGGATAGAACTTTTACTTTGAAACAAGTTGCTATTGGGACGCTCTTAGGCAACAGGAACTCATCCTCATTATTAGCTTTACTCATGAGCCTTTCTTTCCACTTTTCACCTTTAAAAGATGCATCTTATTTTGCTTTGGTCTAGCCTGGACCACGGTAACGCAAAACCAACTTTAAAGGGACCAGAAATAGAAGAATGGCACTAGTGTGCTATAGATAAGACTCCACCCATGGGAACCTGCTTGCATCACCGTTGATAAGCGCTATTTATAGCCACTAAAAATTAATGATTTGTCTTTTACTAAATGTCACTGGCGACATTAATATTTTTGTTGTTATTTACAAAAAGAGATGAGGACGATAAGTGGAAGCCTGGAAGTTACTTTTTCATGGGAAAAAATTATTAGATGTAAAATGTGTTCCTAGCTATTTGTTAGAGGATAGTAAGCCGTTTGCTATATAGCAGAAGTTATTTCAAGTGTTTGAAAATATGCTTGCAAGTAATTTCTTCGGGCCCAAGAAATGATAAGCTGTTTGTAATTAATTTCATCTTACATAAATGTTAGCATGACTGATTTAGAAATTTTCTAGGATGATCTCCTGAGACTTGCATGAGTGCAAATCATGACCAATTTATTGTATCAATTGTTTTGATAACAACTTCTAATGAACTTTAGAAGTTTGTAGATGAAATCAAGAGTGGTATGGGTCTAGATTTCTACCAACTTTGTTTAGGAATATTCTAGATAAAGAAGGTAGAATGCTTGAACATGATTTTTGAAATTAGATTGATGAAAGTGGAGGTTCAAATTGATGAAAGTGGAGGTCGAACGATTCATTTCATCAATAGTCATGGCTGGTACGCTAATAGTGACTGAACCTTTTGACTGTTCGCACTCGTTATACATGGATGAATCCCAAGTGAATGAAGTTTAGTTTGTCAAAAAAAAAAAAACTTTTCTACCATCTCAGGCAGAAACTTCCGAGAATAAAACTAGTGCACACTCCTATTTTATCAATAAACTTGGTTCATAAACCAGCATATGAAAGGAGTGACATAAGTTGGAGGCATACTGATACACCACAAGACTATGAAATGGACTCTACGCCAAAGGAAAATATAAACTGCGTTGTCGGGGCCAAATTGATTTTCACAAGACCATGAAATGGTTTACACACCAAAAAAAAAAAAAAAACAGTGCCTCTGGCACAAAAGTGCCTATGGTGATATTGTAGGGCAAGTTTTCTTACCTGTATTAAGCAGGTCTTTTTAACCCCTTATACTAGAAAGTATTATGATGGGTAACCAAGGAAGTCAGAACTTCAACCAAGTCATTTTATACCGAATAACAATTTTTTGGCGTATTCATGAGTGATGGCGGCCAAAAGATGTTATACTAGAGGTGTTGAATAGGCCCAGGGCCATTGGGCCAGCCCTATCCAGCCCATAAAAAACCTGGGCCAGGTTGGTCCGTTCCCAAAGGGCGAAGTGCATGGACGTGGGCTGCCTTTTTCCCCCAAAATAGCTCGGCCTGGCCTGTTTAAGTCCAAATCCGGCCCGGTCCGTTAATAAGCCCAAATCATGGCCCATTTTAGTCCAATCCCAGTTCAAGCCCTCCCGGCTTAAATTCAAGGGCAAATTACACTTATATCCCTGAGGTTTGGGTATAATTACAGTCAAGGACAACAAGTTTCAAAATGTAACATTCCGTGAACAAACACTTTTAAAATGTATCAGCCGTGTCCATCCGTTAGGGTTCCATCCAAAAATTGTACTTTTTGTATGATGTCATCAATATGTATTTTTAAAATGACGATACTACCCTTGTACTGTATATATTGAAAAATATCTGTTTATTATTATATATGATTTATTTATCAGTTTTAGTTTTAGGATATTCTTGAAACCCTAATTTGCAAATTAGGATATTCTTGAAACCCTAATTTGCAAATTAGGATTTTCTTGAAACCCTAATTTGCAAATTAGGGTTTTCTTGAAAAATATCCAATGTTCAAATTAGGGTTTTCTTGAAAAATATCCAATGTTCAAATTAGGGTTTTTTTGAAAAATATCCAATGTCTTCCCCGGTTAACTCGTCGGCAGCCCCTTCCCCTCGCCCCACGCCGGCAGTCCCTTCCCTCTTACACCCCATGGCAGCCCCACTACCGGCAGCACACGCGGTCGCCGGCGCCGGCGACTAACTCCGTTCCCCGCGCCTTCACCGAAATGCCCCTTCATCGTGCCTCTGCGAGCATCGTGCCGATGCGATCGTGCCCTTACCACTGCAACCGTCCGGTCAGCAGCCCGTCGCTGGCCAGCAACTCCGAACAGCAGCCCGTCGCCGGCCAGTAACTCCGATCAGCAGCCCCACGCTCCTTCACCGAGCGCCATCACCAACGCCTCAGCTGCCATCTCGAGGGAAGGCGACGCCGGCGACGGGAAAGGGGAAGGGGGAGGGTGGGGGCGACGGGGAAGGGGAAGGGGAAGGGGAAGGGTTCGGCGACAGGCGAAGGGTGCTGTCAAACAGAAATGGCCAAATGGGTTGGGGGGGGGGGGGAGTAATGACATTAATGGCATTAAAAATAAGAAGATGAAATAATGGCATTGAAAAATAAATAAGGTTCCAACTCAGGGGTAATAAAGTCTTTTCATTAAAACCGTTAGGGTTTTTAAGATTCCGTTTGATCAATGGACATAAGTGTAATTTGTCCAAACTATTGTCCTTGGCTGTAATTACCCCTAAACCTCAGGGATATAAGTATAATTTGCCCTAATTTAATTACACCCATGTCCCTTAGGTTAGGGTATAATTATAGGTAAGGACAATAGTTTAGACAAATTACACTCGTGTCCTTTGACCAAACGAAATCGTAAAAACCCTAACGGTTTTAATGGAAAGACTTTATTGCCCCCTAAGTTGGAACCTTATTTTTTTTCTAATGCCATTACTTCATTTTTTTTTTTAAAAGGAAAGACTTTACTAATTTACTGTTTAATCTTCCTCTCCCCCCCCCACCCCCCCCCCACCCCCACAACACCCCCACCTCATTTCCCACACCGGCCCCAACCCCATTTCTTTCTTTCAAGCTCCACCCGTCACCCCGTCATGCCCACAACCCCTTCCCCGGCGCCGTACCCTTGTCTGCGTCCCCCTTCGCTTGTGCCGCCCGTCTGGACGCCTTCGTCACCGGCGCTGCACCCCATCTTCATCCCTGGTCACCGGCACTTCATTCCGTCTTCGCCCCCGTCCCCCGCGCTGCACCCCGCTCTGCCTCCCCCTTCCCCATATGTCAGGCCCAAAATGAAGACCCAACTCTAATGGCAGATCCGTCATTTCTCTGAATTTAACTGAATGCCATTCCATGTTACAATTTCTCTTGAATTGGATTCCGCTGCTAGTATATTCAGTGTTCCAATTCCCCTGAATTCAGATGTTATTAACCAGGCCCAAAAGGATTGAACCCTAATTTTACAATTAGGGTTTTGGAACGCTAATTTTCAAATTAGGTTTTTGAAACCCTGATTTGAAAATTAGGGCTCTAATAAACCCTAATTTTTGAAATTAGAAGGTAATTACGTGTATAAGGGCATAATGTGGGGTTATTCCTAATTTTCTTAGAAAAATAAAATAAAGTCTTAAATAAGAATTATTCGGTATATACAGTATAAGGGCATTATTGTCATTTTAAAAATACGCAATTATGACATCAGCCAAAAAGTACAAATTTTTAACGGAACTCTGACGAATGGATACGGCTGTCACATTTTCAAAGTTTTTGGTCACGGTATGTTACATTTTGAACATTAATGTCCTTGACCGTAATTATATCCTGACCTCAGGAACATAGGTGTAATTAGCCCTTTAAAAAATCTATAAATTTATTTTTTTCTCTTCTTATTTTTCACACTAATTCACAACCCTCTCTTATCTCTATTTTATAAGTTTTCTTGTGCATTCTTATTTGTTACTAAGGACTAACCCGCTCAACTTTTCAGTTATTCTCATTCTTTAACTATTCGTCGATACATTTTGGCTAAACAATATTATTTAATACTTTTATTCTTTTACAAATTAGTTAGTCTTACTAGTTTTGTTTTTCATTACTCTCAAACATTTTAAAAAATATGTCTTGTTCATGACTATCAAAATCATGTTGCCGAAAATGTCAACCAGCACGACCAACATAACGTCAAAAGCAATCAGCAGTGGGTATAGACATCCAAAATTTCTTGGCTATTAATAAAAAATTTCATGATTTTCTATATACACCTTCACAAGATCAATAGTATTTTAGTCAGGAACGCAGCTCGGCTGGTGACACTAATACTCCTATGCCCATATTTCACCCGATAAGTGCTCATGGAAAGGAAGAACCAAGCAAACCTGCCTCAAATTTGCCAAAAGTCCAAAAGGCAGATAATAAACTCAAAGCTAAGTGTTTGGAGCAGTTTACAAGGGTTATGGTTGGTAGCGTATCCAGAGCTCAATGTAAGTACTGTTTAAAATACTTTATTTATGGTACACCTAATTCACATCTTAATAGGCATTAGATGGATGATGCATTTTTACAAAGCCATCTTGATGAAGCCAAATACAATTATCTTTTAATGGTAAATTATTTAGTTATAACCAGCAACAACAAAGAGAGGATCTTGCTAAATTTTTCGTGCACCATGAAGAACCTATTAGTTTTGCTAATAGTAAAAGTGTATTAGATATATGAATACTTGTATTTTTCCACCTTTGTATAAAAAGATTCATAAAAATACTACTAGGTCTGATGCACTTAAACAATATAATGCTACTAAAAAAATGCTTAATTGATTATTTAAAAACTTTGATGGTAAAGTTAGTCTTGCACATGATGTTTGAAGATCTCCTTACATATGCTTAATTATTCTTGCATGTGACGGCACATTGGATTGATTCTAAGTGGGTTATGCACAAGATAATCATCGCTTTTGAAATCTTTTCATATCCACATGTTGCAGACATTGTAATCCGAGCATGTAACACCTTTAATAACTGTGACAAGATAACCGATGTAAGTTTTGATAATGCTTTTAATAATAACACTGTTGTTGAATTGTTAAAGATGAAAATAAGACTTGAACTAAATGGGGAAAAAAATCATGTTCAATGTGTTTGCCATATTATTAACTTCGTTGTTCAAGATGGCTTAGCTGCTACAAAACCAATTATTTCTAAATTAAGGGGTATGGTTATGTTTCTTAGTTATTCGGGACCAAGAATACAAGAATTTAAAGGTTTGTGTACTCAATATAATCTACCTCGTGGGAGACCTAATACAAATGTCAACCAAGGGGAACTCCATTTATCATATACTTTTGTATATTATAAAAAGGACGTTAAATTTCATAATTATAGAGAGGAATTGTTTGTTAGTTTTGCTATTGCAATTACTTTGGATCTCAGGTTCAAGTTGTATGGTCTAAATATTCAATTTCAGAAGTAGGTACAAAAATGAGTTATAGGTCAACTGCGACAAAGAAGCTTACAACTTCAGTGAGTACGTCTTTTGAACAACTTTATAACCGTTATCGAAACTCCGCTGACGTGTGAGTCTGTACTACATCATCGAGCGGTCAAATATATTATCGGAAGTATTAGAAGGGTATTGAAAATATAGTTGCAAAACAAGTAAAAGTATAAGAAACTTGTACATGTTCTTCTTCAATTTTCTCTTCTTATGAAATTTTCTATATGCAAATACTAACCATTATGTTTCATTGTCATTTGATGCACAAAAGGATTTAGATTTATTAATTAACAGTTGGGAAACAAAATGAAAAATTATATCCTGTTTTTTTACCCCAAGTTGCCCGTGATGTACTACCGTTACAAGCATCCACGATTATTTCTATATACATCCTATTTTTGTATTACTATTAATTAAATAAATAGTGGGCTTTATTATTAATTAGAGTTTGTTATTGAGTGTAGGCCTAGTAATGTAATTTAATTAATTAACTTAGTCCAGTTTAAGTGTCCAGTCCATTTGTCAAGTCCATTGGTCTTGTCCAGACCAACAGTCCAGTCGAATAAACTGGTCAGTTAGTAATTGGCCTAGTCCAGTTTAATTATTTCAGTCCAGTTCAATGTCTAGATTATTTATTTGTTTAGTTAGTTTGTCAAGATAATTCAGGAAAATAATCTGTGAATTGTCTCTGATGCAAATATTAAATCCATGATTTTATTTGGTTAGAGGTGATAAATCCTGACTGGTACACCCCATTTGCAAAATCAAAGATAATTATAGAATTGAGGGTCATGTAATGCCTCAAAATTTGAGAAAAATCATCTTTAAATTATGGAAGAACCGGCCGGTTTTTGACTAACTGACTGACTAATTAATATTCTGACTTATCTCCAGCCTTATAGATTGGCATAACCAATCTTATCAGATTTTGCGACTCTGAGCTCTATAATAGAGCCATTGGCCTTCATTTTCAGAGGTCCAGAAGTTTATTCTCATTGAAGCTTGTGTACCTTTTCTCCCTAAAGTGATACTCTAGCTTTCTCATGAATTTAGCCGTTCATATTGGCTATAAAAAGTCTTTTGATCTCTTTGCATCCTGAATCATTCAGAGAGCGTCCGCGAGTCTTCCAGACAAGCTAATCACTTTAGACTGCCTCTAATCTCCCGTAGTCACATTTTTATCATTAAAATCAAAAAAAGAATTTTACATTTCACGTAAGACTAGAATCGAACAACGACGGTTTTGATTCCGATTAGTTCGACTGGATACTTAGGTCATTGGACCCCCCAAGATTGTATTCAAACCAAAAATATAAAAATAAATTTAAGGTTAGTTTTATAGTATTCTGCGTGTTTTGTAAGGTCAAAAATCAATAAAAATGAAGTAGAGACTGCAAGGATGGAACAGGCGCCTAACACCTTCTCGCTGCATAATTTAATCCCCGAACCAATCTCCCGGTTTTCGATAGATTAATCATTCTTTTTGGGTATGTTTAGAGTCATTTTTTGGTTTTTTCTTATTAAATAAGATGACGATTCCTTTTATCTTTTGTTTTAAATGAGGCAATTTTTTCAAGGCAGTCCGCTACAGCTTCAGAGTCATATTTTTCAGAAGCGGGAGGATGTTGAATGACAGGAGGAGGATGAGCCATCTTAGTCCCAAATTAAAGGTTTGTATTTGTTAGAAGAATTATCTTGATGCAAAGTACCGGGAACAAATAAACCTATTGATGATAAGAAAAGCAGTAATTCGAGCGTTGAAGATCTTTCAGATGATTACTTGATTTCTTTTCCTTTTCTCAGCACTTTAGAATTTATTTTTCTTAAAAAAAGTTTACATTTGTTGCTGTAGATATTTTTCAAACAAATTAAATATATCTAAAGTAAAAAATACATAAAAATATGCACCACTTTTTCAAACAGTTAAGGTTTTATATTGACAAAAAAAAAAGGTAAGTTCTCATGTTTGGTTACAAGCAGCCAGACCCAAACCTGGATTAAGAGAGGACGGCCTATAAACAAATGTATCATAAATTTAAGTGTATTGTAGAATTAAAAAGATTAAAATGGAATTTTTTTAAAAAAATCATTGTTTTTGCGCCGACCCTGAATTTTGGGCCAACGGCTTAGACTAGGGCTGGGCCCTCATATTCCTAAGGGAGCCTGGCCCAAGCCCAGCTCGTTTTCCCCAAGCCCTAGCCTAGCCAGGCCCGTTTTGTTGCGAAGCCCGTTGGGTCAGGGATGGTCGGCATAAGCCTGGCCAATTTGACACCTAGTTATATCCTTAGAAGTGTGTTGGGATGAAGTAATTGAACTGAAGATTTGACTTTTACAGAGGATTTAAAAATACATCGTACTAAATTTCTTGTTTGGATTATGATGAGATGAATTTATCAAATTTGAGGAAGGATTTGAAAAGGAGATTTGGTGTGCTTAAATCCTCTCTACAAATAACTTGTCCAGACTAGTTATTTGACAAATCTTTACCACAAATATAGGGAGAAAGTGACTTTTCTGTGTCTCCATAATTTTAGCAATCTTCTTCAACTAAAAAAGGAAACTCTCTCTCACTAGTTTTTATCCATACAACATCAACTTATTATGTGGGTTCAATTTTTCAGATGTAAATCCACATGTAAAATACTCACTTCTTCAAAACCGTCCAAACAACAAATTTGCAATTCCATAAATTTATAAATCAGCGAATTTTAAAATGAATGGATTTCGATATACAAGGTACTTTGAAATCTCCATCCAAACACATTCTAGGAGTTTGACACCCACTATGGGTTTGTGGAGCAGACCCATGTATGATTTCACAAAATAGTTAACTAGAATTCCAAACTTAGTTAAGACTATGTCAAAATATCGTGCCTAAGCTATAAGATATTTGATCGATTGGCAATTTCGATGGCCGTGTTATATTGTGATTTGGTTAGTGGTTTGACCAAACATGGTCGTGGTGGCTTGACCAACTATATCGTCATTATTTGATTTATGTTGTTGCATTATATCTCCTAGTCAAGCATGAAGAGGTTGCTAGCAGGTCTTAGGACACTCCAATATTATCTTGATACTAGTTTATGGAAAATAAATATGGTGCAGCTCAAGTCAATCGATGGCTAATCAATAGGAAAAAATGCTTTCACTTTGAATAGTGTAAGGTCACCGATAGTGAAAAAATTCTTTCACTTTGAAAGATATGACTGTCCGTAAATTTTAAGTATTCATTTGCTTGAACCAAGAAGACAATGTTTGCATATGCAAATACTTTTTCACTATCAATAGACACAATTTGTAGCCAATAAAAGTTATTGACTTACCTTTAACTAAATGCCACTAAATCGCATTATAATTTTTATTGTTGTTTGCAAAGTGATGATGAGCGCTAGTTTCGGAAGTTATTTTCTAAGCATAATTATTTGGTAACTATTTTCAGTTCTTCCTGTTTTAGTTACGGTGCGTGCATGTACTCTGTAAACTCTCATCATCAATCAAACTTAGATTCTTTGTCTCTGTGAGAACATTCAAGTTCTTCGAGTTTTAGTTATAGTTAAAATCTAATTTTCATTTTTTGAGAAGTCCTCAGCAAGATAGAAAAAAGAATCTACATAGTGAGTCAATTGTAGCGGTTTAGTTACAAATTGGTCGTGAATTTCCTCGAGCACACACAGGACGTCGATGCCAGCTGTTGCGAACCGGCCAATTCTATTTAGTTCAAGCATTTTAATGTTAATAAGAAGGGTCTCAATTCAAAGCTGCGCAGATAACATTAATAGCCGTTCTGATCGAAGAACTTGCACTTTCTACGTGGCATGACAAAATCTCGAAAAACCTCTTGTAGAATTTTCTCAGGTAGTCATTGTAATGGAAATATGGACTAATAATGTAAATGCTCGATCTCTCCTCAAGAGGAAGAATACATTTATTTGGTAAAAAAACACAAGCTGGAACAACTCAAGATTAAACTAATAGATCAATATAAAGTAACCCTGGAATAGAACATGGTCATATCCCAGCTTATTCTAAGATAGCTAAGCATCTCTTTGTTGAGCAGCAGCCGTTCTCGTCCTCGTTCATGCCACTTCAAATTTAACTTATCCTGCAAAAGGAAACCGTGATAAGGGGGAAGTCATTTTCTCTGAAACAATCAGAGCATGAATTACATAGAATTGGCCAAAATGGAGAGGAGAAGTTAGCATAGTTACTTGGAACAGTCGACGTTAGGGGAAATGGTGAAGGACAAGTGGATGTTACAATTCCCTGGAAGAGCCTTTGCCAGTGCAGTGTTGATATTCAAGCTCTGCGATGCAGATTTGATGCAGTTACAAGCAACCCGCTTGTCTGCAGTGGTGCTTGCGGCGGACGCAACCGCCGAGGCTCCGGCGCAACAAGGAGCTGGTGGCATTCCACTGCCACTCTTCAGGTAGGTTATACAAGGGCGCAGGTCATTTATGACATCACTGCACGTTATCGCGTCCGAGGTCGGCGCGAGCAAGAGAAGCAGCATAAGAAGAGCCATGGCGAAAGGGATTGCTTGCTTGAAAGAATCCATGCTGAAGGAGGCAAGTAAGTGTTAAGATAGGCAGGCGTACTTGCTCCTAATTTGGTGCAAGCTTTATAGGAGACTTGGAGGGAAGCTCACTCATGCAAGAAATTTAAAAAAAATGGAGGAAAAGGTTGATTTGATGATTGAGTGCAAGAAAGAGGAAACATGTGTCTTCCTGTGACTGTGTTTTATGCGGTGGAAGTCAAACCTGAGAAGAAGGGGCAACATGGCATCTATGGCATGTTAATTTCTGCACTCAAATACAGCTTGAATCTGCACAACCACCAACAAATGACGTGAAAATCACTTGATACAAGTATCTTGCGAGCCCCTCATGAAAAGGCGCCATTCTTACAAATTCTTGGTATATCAGAATCGTCATACCCCAATATCCTGTTCAGCAATTTTGACAAGGTCTCTTGATTACTCGTACATAACATTTTTCTCATTATGATCAATCAGACTCTCTAGAGTCTATCAGGGTGCGTGTGTTTAACAACTAGAAAGAACGAAAAACAATGTCACTCCACTTCCAATCAATTCAGACGAATTTAATCTGATTAAGGCATCTTGACCATGCACTAGGCATAAAACTAGAGTGACTTGCGGACAATTTGCAGAACCAGGAAGTGTGTTAAGGATTCTTCTAATGTAGGGATAGTTCTCTATCTCAGAGTGACAGCACCACCGGAACAATTGCTCTGAAAATTACCCCGCAGATACTATCAGAGTTGTGACAATAAGATAATAATGTAAGATCCAACACAAATAGTTTGTCACGATTAAACTTTGAATCCAATGTTCCTTCACAGTCCCCCAACTATGATGAGAGTAAGTAATGCCAAGTGTGTTTTCACAATTTTACTATCCAGAAATGTTGATACTAGCATTACTAATTGGGATAATATCATTTTAGTCACCTGAACTATCCCCGCTTTTTTATTTTGGTCCATGTACTTTAAAATTCTTTAAATCAGTCCTTATACTATGTGTCGCTATTAATTTAGTCCCTTCGTTAGTATTTCTGTTATAAATTTGGGGGTATTTCAGTCAAGCTCTAGCCTTATAGTCCTCAACCTCTCCCCCTTACCTTTCTCTCTCTTCTCCCTTCCCCGTCTTCCTTTCCTCCCTTTCTTCTCCATCCTAGCAGCCACCACCAAAATCATGAACTTCAAATTTCATTCCTTTAAAACTAAACCCATCAATCATCTTCCACTACAATTACATATGACTCACCACATGGAACATCCATTACCTGATTTAGCATACCCTTCCTCCTCCCTCCAAACACCAACACCAACACCCCAATTACAGCAAAGGAAACTAGGAAGCTCACCCAATTCCTTCCATTTTCATATCTGCAACGAAAAATGACAAGAATCTGCAAAGGAAACCCATGAAGGTCACCCATCTCTATGGAGGGCATATGCATTCCACCAATTGCTAGAGAAAAGGCAGAAGCGGGGTACATGAATCTGCAAAGGAAACCCAGGAAGGTTGCCCTTCTGATCTCCACGTTGGACGCCGTCTTCTTCCTCCGCGGTGCCGCCGGTGACACCATCACCCTTCTCTGCCTAGAGTCTCAATCGACTCACCACCTCCACAAGGCGAAGCTCCCCAAGATTGACCACAATTCCATCACGCCCATCACTGACGAATCGACGCCATTCGCCATTTTTTTTATCCGGCTGGTGGTGATGGTTGATTTACGGTGGTCACAGCAGATGTGGGGGAAGAAGAATGGGGGAAAGTGGGGGGTTAATGGCAGGTATGATGAACATGTCTTTTTGTGGCTGAGAATGGTGGTGATCGAACGGCTGGTGGTGATGGTTGATTTATGGTGGTGGTAGCAATGGTGGAAAGGCGCCGGGGGGGGGGGGGTGTGGGTTGGGGGAAGGCAGAAAGGGAAGAGATATGAAACATTTTTTCATTATTTGACTAAAATACCCCCGAGTTTTAACAGCAATGTTAATAGAGGGACTAAATTAATGACGACACATAGTATAATGACTTATTTAAAGAATTTTAAAGTACATGGACCAAAATAAAAAAGCGGGAATAGTTCAGGGGACTAAAATGATGTTATCCCTTACTAATTTATCTAAACTTAAGCGAATGTGCTATGTTAGAATAGGACAACGACCCATTGCTAGCTTTTGTACAGATAGCGACCCATTGCTGGCTTTTGTACAGATATCTAGAAAATAAGATAATAATGTAACAAGACCAGCAATGGGTCTCTGTACAAAAGCCAAAAATGGGTCGCTGTCCTACAAAGAAATTAAATAACGCAACCTCGCTAAGCACATTCACTTACGTTGGGATAGGACAGCAATGGGTCGCCTTTTTCATCCAGAAAAATATTTCTGGATGATACCAAACTTATTAAGTTTGATGTTGCCAGGGAAGAATTTGAGGAAGTTAAGGCCCCGTACGCTTACAATATTTGTTTTCTGTTTTCATTTTCATGATTTTCATATTCAGTTTGAAAATTTGTTCCTGCACTTTTATCATTTTCACCAAAAAAAATTTACCTATTTTTTTCTTATATTGGGTTAAGTTTGAGTGAAAAAGCTGAAAACACCTCCAATGTGTTTTCAGCTTTTTGTTACTATTTGAGTATATTTGTTACTATGTATATAGTATATTTGTGAGCGAAAAGAAAAGAAAAAACGTGAAATTTTTAGTTGTCTTTTACCGGAATGTCCTTATATATATTCTAACAGTGCTGTTAGTTTTTTGTGCTTAGATAAATTAGTAATGCTGGTATCCGAAGTTAAGCGAATGAGGCATTGAGTAATGCTAGTATCAAATCAGTAATGCTGGTATCCGAACTTAAGGGAATGTGTTTTCACAATTTTTAATTCCAAACTTAAGCGAATGTGCTATCGAGTACTCCACAAGCTCATGTTTAAGTTAACTTCTTTCACCAGGAGGGCATCATTCGGTTTGTAAAATTGCAGAGTCCAAGAGAGAAATGATTCATTCTTTCTCAAATTTTCAATTGAAAAAAATGTAACAGGATGATACAAAAGAAGTGGGTCTACGGTTGC
The DNA here is from genome assembly GCA_033065855.1 of Escallonia rubra. NCBI lineage: Eukaryota > Viridiplantae > Streptophyta > Magnoliopsida > Escalloniales > Escalloniaceae > Escallonia > Escallonia rubra. The sequence continues at coordinate 496,811 of JAVXUO010000919.1, read as the reverse complement.
CTACATCAATCAAGCCTCTCCAAAAGGCTGAACCGTGTTACACATCCCCGGGTTCCTAATGCACCAAAGCGGCTGAATTGGCTCAGCACCTATCCCCCTGTTCACCATTCTGTACCTCCATTCGTTCAACCTATCTGTTGCTTCCGCGTATCTCTTCATGCCCGTCTCATCTCTGTTCCCCGACCATAAGCTTTCTGCCATCGCTGATGCTCTTGGCCAAATCCGTGAATCCATAACTGTTGGGTCAGCTTGCTCGGACCACAATGCCACCTCGCCTCCTATAACCAACTTGGCCTCATCGTCGGTCAACCCGTAAGTTATATCATAGTTGTATATGGTCTGCCATGTTTTGAATGGTCCACACCACGACCCCCCATTACCAGGTTTACTACCGGGTTGTTGATCATACTGACTGTCGTTGCCAAGGAAATCTCCATGCCCACAATCCAAGTAATAGAAGTCTGATGATGAGACGATGGCTCGGTACCCGGCGGAAACTATCCTTTTAGTGTTATTTGGGCCATTGTTCCATGTCTGCAGAATGGTATTCTGGGGAATAACTGAGGGGTTCACCTTGATTTCAGCATCCAATAACACGTCCTCCCAATAGACCAAAGTACGATTTTGCGAGACGATATATGGGGCGGTAGAGTTAACAAACATCTCGAGGAGCTCGCTGAGGGTTCCATTGTTTGCAAGGAAGGTTTGAATGGATGGATCTGCTTTCCAACACCCTGGGATGATCTCATCCGCTCCAGCGTGATAGAATGGTTCTGGAAACATGGTGGTAACATCACGAATAACATTTTTAAGGACTTCGTAGGTCTTAGGGATCAATGGATTGAGATGACCAGTTCCCGGTTCAGATGCAAGGCGATCAGGCCATGCAGTTCCAGCAGGCCACCAGAACTTGTCTGCACAAGCAACAATCTCAGGGTATGCTTCAGCCCATGATCCTGTATGCCCTGCAAAAATATAAAAACAATATTCTCAGCATGGAACAATCAAGAATAACAAAAACGATCTACTGGAATTTGAAAAACCAATTTTAATCCAGTCATAGTGATTGTCCAAGTGTTTTGCCAAAGCTTGTACTCGGATACCAAGAGCTATTTAAGATGCAAGATGAACCTGCTACTTGAACTCAAGCTACGGATCATTCATACACAAGACATATGCAAACTTGAAACGTCTATAACCCAACTTGACTCAGGCCACGGCTTCGACCTCTACCACGGTTACCAACACCTACCAACTTTCATTAATTGGAGCACACGGAAATCGAAATAAAACGATTAGCACACATCCATATTTTCCCTCTGTGTAAGCATTAGATAGAACATAACTTTGGAAATTGAAATCAATAGTCCAAGGGTGATAAAGGGGTTGGGAAGAAGAATTTATACGAGGTAGTACATGAAGCTTCCACCTTTGAGGACTGGTGAGGTTAGATGTAACCTCTGCCATAGCAGAGAGGCTGTTTGGAACCTACGACCTTCAGCTTGATAGAGCAAGCTTGCTGTTGTGGTAGGATGTTAATTAAACGTAAGTTATGGAGAAGTCTTATCCACCCCCTTGTATGCTATATTTTGCAACATTTTTTGTCATTAAAAGGTTAAAAACTGACACAAGAACGCGTTTTTAGCGCCAAGAAAGAAGTGGAAAAGCATATAAGGCAACTGAAAATTTATGTTATTGGGTTGCACGTGGACAACTTGCAGGTTGCAGCAAAGACATTTATCAACAGCATATATACACATAGTTAGGCAGGATGGATCATGTTTACTATAGTTGGTAGGCTGTTAAGCATGCATAAGTTAGGCAGTCATATACTGCACATAGGAAGCAAATTAGCTCCCATCAAACGGTTGAGAAACCGAAAGAGAGTGATATCTCACCCTGCAGAAAGAACTTAATGCCCTTGAGTTTGTACGTAAGTAACATCATGTGAATTTCATAAGACTTTTACCTCGAGCTTGAAACAATATTCTGAAGCTTGTAATTAGATGCTTTGTACGACCGCCAGAACTACTGGTCTTAGAGCCAAGCAAAATCGTATGGATAAGATCCTCATTCTCATGCAATTTGGGATCCCCATTTTGGTCAACTGGCTGTAGGAGGTTATGAAATTTTACTCTTGATATTCACTGTTGACTATTAATTATCTTCCCACTTTACTTTTGCACTATTGCACTCCACTGGCATTTTAAGTGATTTTTGTACCAAGTAACATAAAGAGTCGCTAAAAGCGTCCGTAAAATACAATTGTATAAGCAGGAATTGCGCAAAGCACCAGCTTTTCAATGTTATAGAGAAGTCTAATTCTTATAATGAAAGCCTCCGAACCTACATTTTCTCTAGCTAAAACCATAGCATAAGTTTTTTAGACATATCCCTGCGGGCGTGGCTTACTCAATTTCCTTATCCTTTGAAATTAAAACAGCTTTTCTTATTATAAAAGAAGACTGGTAAAGTCAAATTCCGGTGAAAACTAACCTGGCATATCAATCTCCGGCAGAACCCTTACGCCGTGCTCCAGCCCGAACTCCACCACCCTCTGCACGTCCTCCGCCGTGTACACCATACTCGCCCCGTACGCTCCCTTCCCCGCCAGCTCCGGCTCCGTGGGCAGCACCAGCGGGAACGAGTGCGAGTCCGTTATGTGCCAGTGAAACACATTCAACTTATTTCCGCCCATGGCACCGATCAGCCTAAATAAGTCATCCACTCCGTAGTAGTTCCTCGAGGTATCCAGCATGATCCCCCTGTGCTCGAACTTCGGCCAGTCCCATATGAACACGCCAGCCGCAATTTGGGGCGGGTCGCCCCATACGAGCTGGGAGAAGCTCTCGAGCCCCCTCATGGCGCCCCAAGGCGTGAACGCCGTCAGGTAGGCGGTGGGGCCGGCGGAGGGGATGCGGAGGATGTAGGTCTCGTTGACGCCGTGGTGGAGCGGGGCGGCGAGGTCGTTGACGGTGATCTCTAGCGTCCGCAACGGAGATGCCGACGTCAGGTTAACGGCGGGGGTGACGAGGGGATGGTGGTGCTCGGTGGTGACCTGGCGGAGGTAGCGGCTGACGGCGGCGTCGAGGTACTGGTGGGTGGGGGAGGTGATGGTGAAGAGTGGGGAGAGCAGGATCGCGTGCGGGACGGGCCACACGAAGACTCTGGGCTTGGGCCAGATGTTGACTGGAGAGGGTGATCCGACGGCTGTGATTGGGGAGATGGAGTGGCATAGTAGAGAAAGAATGAGGAGAGAGAACAAAGGGTTGCCCTTGCCCATTTTGGGGGTACTGTAGTGTTGTGGGGTGTGTGTGGCAGTTATGTAGTGGTGGTGGGATATATATGTTATGGTGTGGTGGGGTGTGGGTGTGGGTTTCGGGTTGTAATTAATTGGGTGGTGGTGAGAACTGAGGAGGGGGTCTTTGAAATCTAAATTGGTCTTCTTTGGGTGCTTTTGTTTGCTAATAATTTGGAGTTTTGTGTATGACTTTTCTGGCCAAGAACAATGTTAACTCATGGAGTCATGGTCCAAGAACAAATGTTCAAATTTTGAAATCTATTTTTTTTTTAAATTCCTTTGTTTCATTGGTTAGCAGGAAAAAAAATAGTTCAAATTTTGTTCTAGCGAGGAAGAAAAAAGATGAAAACGTAAAGAGAATAAAAGACTGAATAGAAAATAAAGAGGAAAGAAACCAAAAAAAACAAATAAAAGAATGGATAAGGAAGTTCTTTGACTCTGCTAGAGAAATGCCAATTTCTTTGTTTTTTCCGATAAGCAATGGGTTTACGATGTTAATATAAAAATAAAAAAGGCTTTGCTGCCTTGACACAAGCTGTCACAAATAATTGACTTGGAGTTTCCACCAAAAGATGTTGTTTCATTCTGTGAATACTTAAGTTAAGTGGTCATTTTTTGTCTGTCAATGCAGACTCCAAAACCATGACAGGAGCTTAGGAAATATACACTACACCTACAAAGAAATCCTTTTACTTCGTAAACTCCTCCGTCACAGCCTTTAAAATTGCAGTGCCGGCAAGCCGCTATCTGCGGTCTGATGTCTCCGAGGGGAAGGCTGCATGTAACTCGTTGGAGTGCTTCGTCGGCGTTTTGACTTTAGTGCTCTGCCCCCACTCAAAACAGCATCTGCACTGAAATGGTGCCATCTGTAGAGCCTTCCTTCTTCAGTCAATTGTTATTGTTATGGATGGATAGAGAAATTATTAGTATAAGTGTGGGGTTCATTTTTAGGCTTAATTTTTAGTCACTGCCGAAATAGGATTTTGGGTCCATTTGGTGCACGGAAAAAGATTGATCTCCCCACCAGTTTGAAAGACGGCGTTTGAAGCTTTTCAACCTTTTCGAGTGTAGAGATTGACTCAAGTAATAAATAATCTCGGCTTAAGAATCAAAACGCCGTTACGTCAACCAAATGAGGTTCAGTTAGAGGCCTAACTACTCATATGCGCTGACAGAGCTCGAGCTTTTTCTTTTGTTATTTAACTTGAGTGTTATGAGATCAGTGGCTCGGTTTCGTATTCGACATGATTTGTCTTCGGACAATAATTTCTTGTGGTGTGTGTTGTGGGAATGGACATGATTAAACATTTTAAGAACATTTCGACTTGTTACATAGCAACCATTAGTTTGTAACAAAATTATTTTAACCGTCAAATGTAACACGTATTTCAAAGTCAGACACATATAAGCATAAATATATACAACATGTCGTCTTATTTAATTTTGTTGGTTTTGGTACATACCTTTTAAGTCGTTTGCTATGGATAATCAACGTCTTTATTTTTTGTCCTTTTAACTTAATGACAAGTTATAAAATACTAGCCAATGTGGCACGCGCGATGTGCTTGCAAAAGTAAAGTTAACGATATAAATTTTGTGGGGAAAAAAAAAGTAAACATTACGTATCAGTATAGATCGTCACATTCGATAAAATTGCAAAAATAAAAATATAATATAATATACTTATATCATGTTTGATATTATGATTTTCATAACAACAACTTTTTTTTGGATGTATCTGACTATATATTTTTGGATGTATTTTGATTACATTTTTTGAAATAATTTTCAAATTTTGAAAACCAAACACGACCTCTTATATATGTAGTTGTTTGGCATTTAAGATTTTTATCTTTATGTCACCTTTTGAAAAAAAAAAATTAGAATGCCACTTATCACTAGTTTACATAAGTATTTATGTAACACTAAAAAAAATTATATCAAACCATATTTTTCTTTAATGAATAGTATAGATACATATGTTGTTTATGCATAAAAAGGGTTTGGGTTTGAGACCACATGCTCATACCACTTTAAACCCAAAAGTCTGATATAAACTAGGTCCAGTTTTGTCCATCACGACAACCCAAATGTGTAGAACTCTTTGGTAAACCTGGGCTTGGCCTCATGTCTATAGGCCTATATGGACTACCTGGCCCAGTTCAGAGTGGCAGCAGTAATCAAAGAACTAATTAAAATGCACTAGAATTTATCAATTGTCGGTAAAAAAGTAATTGTTACTAACGTATGCTAGTCACTAGTCAGTAACGAATTGGGAGTGAAATGAACACATCGAATTCATTTACAGACTTTGTTTTTCTAGCTAAGGCGCATCTTACTAATTATTGACAATGACCGGACGAGATCATCTTACCTTAAGCATCCCTAATGGCATTTTGTTGGAAAAAATTGCAAAAAAAACCAAATTTATTTTGTTAGCGAGCTCAAAAGAAATGAAACTAAAGAAATTACAAAATAATTACTTCCTTTAGTTGTGAGTACGTTTACATCAATGCTCTATAACAACTCGACACTGCTCTTATCAAATGAGGAATAGTCAAGGGCCAAATTAATCTTCCGTGATGACCTTAAGTATGTCAACACTGAGTTGAGCTGTGTTGCTATCTTTAAGACGGTTCGCGTTCCTAAAGAATATGTCAGTAGAATAGGCTCCAATAAGCTACATCCAGAATACAACAATACATCTCTTTCTACTGTAATTAACTTCTCTCAGTTTGCAATACTTGAGAAACAGAAGCTTCACACAATACATTACTCTGCCCCCAACAAAAATGCGTACTACAAGAATGTATATGCTGACGAAGAAAACATGACTACAACTTAATATGCAAGGGAGTATAATCAACATATTGAATTGTATGAAAGTTCTCTTCATTAGCCCTGAATGGTATTTTTATTATGATCCCTGAAGGTTATCTTTTTTATTAGCTTAGCTCTTAGAGCCGTTTTCTCGATATATTTACCTTATTGAAGTTTTCAATGGTTCCATTTAGTAGTATTAGGGCCTTACTAGGACCATAATCAGTACCCATCTCGATTGAGCTTGCACTTACTTATACCATTTTTAGAACGTAAATTATAGCGTCTACGATGTATACACGTTTGCACGTGTTGTCTCACAAACTACTCCTATTGGACTATCCCTTCTAGTTGAATGTAATAGAAATAAGTGAAAAGTGGCTAATGAACCCCAGTAGTATACGTGGTATCCGTCCCCCACCCCCCCCCCCCCCCCACCAAAAAAAAAAACCTTTGTTAACCTATGGATCTAGATTCCTTATTTTGATAATTGCAAACTTGCTAATCCAATGACTAATCTAATTGCATTATTAAGGATGATGATTTCAAGGAACATCAAACTCAAAACATGCATGGACATCAATTTGGACTTATATTAGATTCATTTTTTATCCTTTTGTAATTTCTAAGCTAAGCTTTCTTAAAGATCCACCAGAAAATCAAATACAGCCAAAACCGAGAACCTTGACTAACAACTGTCTTTTCATTCGAATGGATTGATTCATTTGATTGATTTCATTAGAAACTTTGCTATTTGTTCAAAACATCTTTCATTCGAATGATTTCCAAAATCCTTCGACCGATTCCATCAAAAATTTCGTTTTGGGATCAAAAACATTTTCATTCGAATGATCTCATTTTTAATCGAAGGTTTTTCAATTCATCCAAAGGATTCCATCAGACTACTTAATCTTGTTCAAAACTGTTTTCATTCGAAGGTTTTCAAGTTCATCCGAAGGTTTCCATCAGACTAGTTAATATTGTTCAAAATTATTTTCATTCGAATGGATCTTGTTTTCATTCCATTGATTCTTTCAGTGACTCAGAAGTCACTTTAGCTCTTCACTTTCATTCGAATGAATTTGATATTCATTCGACTGAATTTTTCAGAGATAACTTAATTTTTTCTAGGATGCAATTCCTCATAACAATTTCTAAAATCATTCGAATTATTCTATTTAAAATATTTCCCGTCTTGTTAAATTGCTCTTTAACGGTCATATCCTCTCAAATATAAAAGAGACCCTTAGAGAGTTTATTACTAACATGTTTGTTTGAAAACTCTCTCAACATATTCATACATCCTTACAATCCTTTGTGTGAGAGTTTGTTATTTGAGATCTCGTCAAGCAAGCTTCTTGGTTACGTTCTTTAAGATTAAGATCTTTCCACCTAAGAAAACTTAATTTGTTTGTCTTTCATTGTAATATCTATTTTTTGAGGAGTGTAAATTGTATTTTAGTTGTAATCTTCATTTCACTTGTAATTGTTGAAAACCTTAAAGAGGTTTTCAGAATTATATTGAGGTTTGAAGCTAGCACCCGAAGCTAGCTGGTTAGTAGAAGGCTCGAGAAGGTCTCCCTTGTGTGGAGTGCTCGGGGACTGGACGTAGGCAGGTGAGGCCGAGTAGGTCTACCTTGTGTAAGTGTAGGTGTATTTCTGTGTGTGTATGTCTTTAAAAAATCATATTAGCCCCTAAAGATAGACAGTCGTCCAATTTTTCTTAAATGAAGATACGATTTTGGGTTCAATTAGAACCAATCTTCCATTATAAGTGAAACCAATAAAATAATCCTAGAGGGGGGGGGGGGGGGGAATATGGTTTTAAGACTACTTTAAAAAATAATAGCCAACAAACCTCAATCTCAATAACTCAAATAAACAAACAACCAATCTCAACACAAATGTAAAACGATAAAGTAAAGAGAGAAGGGTTTAGAGATACTTGATAAGGAGAATTAAATGGTTCGGCTTGATATACCCATAAGCCTACGTCCACCCCTTCAAGGAAGTCCCTTGAAAGGTCCTAGAATCCACTAGTATGATCTTCCTTACCGGTCAAGATCGAACCTCTTACAATCTCTTGATGCTATGCCCACATCAAGAACAAGCTTTGACAAAGCCAAAGCTCCAAAGCTTGACAACCCCAAGCTTTGATACAAGAACCTTTCGATGAAAAAATGTGTACAAGATTTCACTCTCAAGAAGTAGATGAGTACAATTTGAAGTACTAGAACAAGAGAGATGAGTGTATGATGACTTATGAAAGTATATATCTCTCAAATGTAAGCTCACAATAAATGCTCTCTTGAAATGGATGAGAAATTAATGAAAACCAAGAGAGATTGAACAATTGCTTTGATCTTTGAGAATATGAAAGATAAGAGAGCTTTGAATGCAATTGATGAATCAAAACTAAGGCCAAGATGAGTATTTATAGATTTAGGAATAAATATGACCGTTTGGGGGTATGTGGAGCATTAATTGTGCCAAAAACGGTAAATACAGTCGACTGTAATGCACCATTGCAGTCAACTGTAATCCCAAAGTAGCCGTTGGAAATTCAAATTTCCAACTTGCAGTCGACTGTAATAGGCTACTGGAAGTATTACAGTCGACTGCATTCCATTGCAGTCGACTGCATTCCAATGCAGTCGACTGTAATACCTCACTGCCCAACTTGCAGTCAACTGCATTCCTGAAAATGTAGTTTCCTTGTTTTTAAAGCATGAAAAACTTTTATGCATGCAAGGAAAACCTATGGGCAAGTTCTAGGTATACAGTCATTGTAACGATCATCTCTCTACGTCTAGTTTACAAAGAAGGAAATAAAACATAGTAAAGTTCAATCGACGAATTCCTTCTTTGTTGCATTCCGTTGAGAGTATTTGAACGATTTGCTCGTCTAATTGTCCATTTGCATGAGTATGAGATTGTTCCTATTGCTTCATCAACTTAATGCATGTTAGACAACATAATCATCAATGTTAGTTATCATCAAAATCAAATATAATCCTAGATTAAATAACTGTAGGGTTATCATGGGCCTTAGGTGAGAAGCCGATGTAAACCTCATGGAGCTTAGTGTAATTTACCCTAGAAAAGAATTTATATTCCGACCTGCGAAAGTCGCAACAAAAGGAATGTCTTAAAGGCTTTATCTTTTCCTACACACGAGTACCAACATACGATAAACCTTCCAAGATAAAATTCAAGACTCGTATCGCGTACTTTCTATGTGAGTGCATTGGAAGATTATGAACTATCCCAATCAAGTTGCATAAAATCCAAATATTATGAGGAATATTGAAGGCATAGGGAGTAGTGATCATAGAGCTTATTTGTGTTATTCTTCCTAACAGTAGTCTTCTTTTATAGCAGTGGTAGGACAAAAAGTTACACAAACATTAAATAATAACTGTCAAAAAACTTAAATGAAGAATTTAGACAATGTTGAATAAAAATGTTCCGTCGTGAAAATAAGTTGCAAGGTTGTATAGAGAATAAAAACAAGGGTTTAAAGCTTTAATTAAGAATTTTTAACCAGAAACTCAATTTAAATTCTAAGACCAACAACGACGAAGAAGGCTGTCATCTTTCTGTTGGAATTTGGCTTTTGGTGCATTCATTTGAAAGATGAATCCTCTAATGTTGTGTCGCTTCACATCAAAAGACTAAAAACACATTTTCTATTGGCAACGTAATTGCGAGTGTCCATAACATTGCTCGGGGTTTCAGAACCTTCAATATAGATTCGGTCAGACGTAAGGAACATTTCACACGTGAATTAAATAAAATGCTAAATTTGTTGACGATGGAACGAATAAAAGAGGCGCCTCACTTTGTTAGTTTCTTATGTTTATTATCCTTAATGATGTATCTCAAATTTGATAGAATATAAACAGCTCATAAAAAATGAAACCTTCAATAATGCTCTTTTTTTTTTTTGAGCTAATTGTCTTCTTAGTAAATTGTCATTTTATAATCATTGTCATCGTCCTCATCATTTTTGTCATAATCTGCCCTAATGATTAGAAACATAAGCCTTTTCTAAAGTGGATACCTGTTTTATGTTCCTTGGGTTGAGAGTGACCCTTGAACCTGATTCTATTATGCAAGTACGTAGAAGAAAGAGACATTTGGCAGAAATATTATTGCCATTCATATATGATCTGCAGTGGTTAATTGCAAACTTCACAGGAATCTTAAGGTTATCATTACTTAAAAAGATAGTAGCAAATAGCAATGCTTAAACAGGCATACAATCATGCACACGGTGGACATGACATGACATAAAATCTGGATATACAAAAACATATCTTTCTATCCATATTTATTTCTTGTTGTCTTTTCTCTTTTGTTGTGATTCTTTTTTTGGATTAGAACACCATAAAAATCTTGATGTTCAATTTCAAAGTGTGCTCATGATAAAAAAAATAAATTAATCAAATACAAGAAACGATTATCATTCATATGTATGAGTCGGAGTGGGGTTTTAGCACAAGTTGTCATTTGTATAGTGCGGAATAATTGAACTCGATCAAGCCTCAATCCAAATAAAGCAGAGTGTATCAAGGTGCAACCTGAAAATCATAAAGGACGAGAATGCCTAACTCTGACCATGTAATAGTCTGGTGTCCAATCCAAAACGTGTTCAGGAAAAGATTAAGCCTGTCAAATATAAAAACCGATTTCCATCCACGTGTATTAAGTGACGTGGAACTTTAATGTGTAAAAGCACATCCTATCGATATGGCATAATAAATCAAAGACATTCAATTCCCAGCTATCCAGATAATGACTTATGTGTTGTCATATGCACAATATAAAACATATATACATCTACTGTTTTGGAGCCTTGCAAATCATCTCTCCGGTAATGCTTTCTGCTTTCTACAAATACTTATGTAAGCATACAAACTTTATTTTGGTTTTTGCCTTTTAAGATTTAATTTTTTAGAAATACACTTTTGAGAAAAAATTGAAATAAAAAGTTTACAAAACCAACAACAACAACAACAACAAGAGAACAGCTTAAAAATATCTTACCAAATAATTGGACAAAAGTCTCATTCGAGATTTGAGTGGGCAAAAATAGCAACTTTCATGTTTTGCTTTTGTTGATTGTGTCATTTTTGTCGCTCCTCTTGAAAATAGTCCTTGTACTATTCTCCGTCTTTAAATACTCCCCTCTTTTCTAAATTGTTTAATAAAATTTGTTGCTAAATACAAGAGTCCAAGTTTTCCAACAACACAAAGTTTTGGGGACAAAATTTACTACATGAGAAAGAAAAAAATACCAAAAAAAGGAGTCGGAATTTTGAGTGGCTTGATGTTATCCGGTCACCGTTTTCTGTCGGAGATCGACTTGTCCAAAATCATTGGATAAAAATACCTAGAGATGCATGTTTATCCCATCCCATTCCTATGTTTCCTCCTTAAAAGGAACTTTTCATAAAGCAAAGGAGCTTTGTTGAGCGTAACTACTAACAAAGCAAAGGCTTTGATGTGTACAAGATAAGCTCTGCAATTAAATGGCCAAAAAGCAAAGCAAGATAAATTCCTCAAGGTTAGACAAACTTAGTATATAACCAATTATTGGATACCTTGCACGACATGCACATCCAATAAAGTTTTGTCTTGCCATTAGCCTTTTCCCTCTTCCCTTCACAATTCACACAACCACCCCCATTAACAGATCGAAAATACCTCCTCTGCCTACCAGCCTAAGCTTTACCATTCCTTGCACTTTTCTTGTTATATAACTGTTTGTTCGACAGACTCAACAATGGGGAACTGCCTCAGTTCATCTTCTTCTCCAAGAAGCATTTTCAGAAAGAACATCAAGCCTTTGCCCATTGAAACCATGTTCAAGCTTCCTTCTCCAATACCCTCTTGGCCACCAGGTACTTCTCAATATTCTCTTATAATTATGTTCTGTCAGCGCTCTAAGTTCATTGACTCTGTTGCTGCCACTGATAAGCTATTTATGGTTTGCGCCATAAAAATGTATGTACGTCATGCATCATCCGCATACGACTAGTCTAGTTAGTTTGTTTTTAAATATTCCTTCATCTTCTTCACCACTTAGGGATAATGTTCTCAATACACAATTGGTGTTTTGATCTTGAATTTCCTAGGTGAAGGATTTGCAAGTGGAACAATTGATCTAGGAGGATTACAAGTGTGTCAAATTTCTTCTTTCAACAAAGTTTGGACTACCCACCAAGGTGGACCGGGTAATCTTGGTGCAACATTTTATGAGCCATCTTCAATACCGGAAGGATTCTTCATGCTTGGTTGCTATAGCCAACCAAACAATAGTTCTTTATTTGGATGGGTTCTTGCTGCCAAAGATCTCACAAATGACCCTTCAGAAGGTACTCTAAGAACTCCAATTGACTACAATCTTATTTGGAGTAGTGACTCTTCTAATATCAAGCAAGATGGCATTGGCTACATATGGCTACCAACGCCACCTGACGGCTATAAATCCATGGGAAGTGTCGTCACAAACACGCCTGAAAAGCCTCCGCTCAATAAAATCCGCTGCGTTCGATCCGATTTTACCGACTTGGTCCAGATTGACACATGGGTTTGGGGACCTGGAAAGGCGACAACTGCGAATGGGATCAATGTATTTATCGCAAGGCCAGCAGAGACAGGGACCCAAGCTTTTGGTGTTGCCACAGGTACGTTTATTGCCCAAAATAGTGGGACTGCAGTGTCTATATCTTGTCTGAAAAATGTGTCACGTAATTTATCTGCCATGCCAAATTTGAACCAAGTTGAAGCATTGGTCCAGTCTTACTCTCCATGGGTTTATTTTCACCCGGATGAGCAATACCTTCCCTCTTCAGTAAGTTGGTTTTTCCAAAACGGTGCATTATTGTACACAAGAGGGGCAGAGTCCACACCAATTCCCATCGAACCGACCGGCTCGAACCTCCCCCAAGGTGGTTCAAATGATGGTACATATTGGCTAGATCTCCCAATTGATGGATCAGCCAAGGAGAAACTCAAGAAAGGGGATTTACAAGATGCCGAGGCTTATTTGCACATTAAGCCTATACTGGGTGCGACGTTCACAGATGTGGCTATATGGGTGTTTTACCCTTTTAATGGACCGGCAAGGGCTAAAGTTGAGCTTGTTAATGTTTCCCTAGGTAAAATAGGGCAGCATGTTGGTGACTGGGAACATGCGACATTAAGAATTAGTAACTTTAATGGAGAGCTAAAAAGTGTGTACTTTTCGGAACACAGTGGAGGTTCTTGGGTTAACGCTGCCGAGCTCGAGTTCCAAAATGGCAACAAGCCGGTGGCGTACGCATCGTTGCACGGGCACGCGTTGTTTCCAAAGGCCGGGCTCGTTCTTCAAGGGAATGGAGCAATAGGAATAAGGAACGATATGGCAAAAAGCAAGATGGTTATGGACACCGGAGTGAGGGCTGTGGTGGTTGCAGCCGAGTATTTGTCATCGCCGGTTATTGTTGAGCCGCCGTGGTTGAATTATGCTAGGGAATGGGGTCCAAAAATCAGCTTTGACACTGCGGAAGAGATCAAGAAGGTGGAAAAATTCTTGCCTGGAACATTGAAGAGGGCGTTCGAAAAATTTATTAAGGGTCTTCCTAATGAGATGTTGGGTGAGGAAGGGCCCACTGGACCCAAGATGAAAAACAATTGGAGTGGAGATGAAAAGGTTTGATGTGTATAATGTAGACCCCCATCCCGTTGTACTACAGAGTTGCTGTACCAAAAAAAAATCGCTAAATATTTTGTAACGACAAAATTTGTTATTATAAATTTCAGTAACATCGATAGGTTCACTTTCAGTGACAATCTTTTGTCATTAAATACTGTACAACACCCGATCCTGATCTCATCCAGTGCCTACATTCTTTTTATTGCAAAATTGTTTGCTAGATATAGAAATTAAGAATATTGAATGCAAATATTTATTTTTCCTTGTCTGCAAAGGTATATTTTTCTCAATGTGTACAATCATTTAAATCTTTCGCTAGCTTTATTCTTGAAGCATTATGACTTTTTATCAAAGTAATATTTACTTACGAACGATTGTACTGCATACTTTTAAAACAATTTACCAAATTTTGAGCTTTTGCTCAACATTAATAATACAAGCATGGGGGTGTTATTTGCGGTCCCCAAAATGGTTCTCGCAATATTTTGTTGTTTTTTGGCCCATCGGAGGCTAGTTGGCCATAGGCCAGAAAACAGGGGTTTGGCTACGTTAATCCCGACTTGTTCAAGAACCAAAATCAAATATCTTGGCACGATGCCTTAGGGCCCGTACGTTTACATTATTTTGTTTTTGTATTTAGCAATGATGACCAAAAAAATGTTTTTTTCGTGTACTTTTATATTTTTTTCAATTCCGTTTTGGGTACAAATATCCAAACAGTAGCGAATATCATGAAAACAGCCTTGAGCTGTTTTCACCTTTTTCCAAAAAAATAACTCAATGTCAGAAGCTGCTCCCTCCCTCTCTCTCCTCCCTAGCACCCCGTACAGAACCATTGTTCACCGGAATCCATACGATGAGGGTCTCGCCGGAATCCAGACGAAGGAGATCTCGCCGGAATCCATGGCGAGATTGCCGAAGCAGTGACGAGTCACCCTGTGGCGGTGGCTGGACTGTGGCCCGTGGTGGTCGGCGGTGGAAATGGAGGGACTTGTGGGGTATTTGATGGGATTGAGGATGTTGGGATTACAGTGAGGGTAATGAATGGGAAGGTGAAGGGGAAGGGAAATGGGTAGCGACGCAGAGCTGGGAACATGGAAGGGAAATGGGTAGCGACGCAGAGCTGGGAACAGGGAAGGGGAAGGGGAAGGGACGCAGAGCTGGCAACGGGGAAGGGGAAGGGGAAGGGAAATGGGTAGCGACGCAGAGCTGGGAACAGGGAAGGGGAAGGGGAAGGGAAATGGGCAGCGACGCAGAGCTGGGAACAGGGAAGGGGAAGGGAAATGGGCAGCGACGCAGAGCTGGGAACAGGGAAGGGGAAGGGAAATGGGCAGCGATGCAGAGCTGGGAACATGGAAGGGGAAGGGGAAAGGGAACTCGTGAAGGGGAAGAGGGAGAATGGATCCAAAAAAGTTGGTAAAAATAAAAATGAGAATGGTAAACGTACAAAAAAAATTGAAAAAAATAATACGGAAAAAACTAAAAGTACAAAATTCAATTTTAGAACTGAATACTAAAATTTAAAAAACAAAACAGAATACAGAATACAGAAAAAAATCTCGTAAGCGTACGGGCCCTTAACATCTTACAACTGACCTAAGATTACCCACTGCTTAATTGGTGTTTAATGGAAGAGCAAAATGACGTAAAAAGTCATCAATGAGATAACTTATTGTGCTTAGTTTCTCGGTTGAGATAACAACAAATAAGACAAAGGATAGCAGGTAAAAGAGTCTCCAACAACAATTCCCCTCCTTTTAAAATATAGCAGTCTCCAATTCTGGCCTTCTTAAATAGTCCTCGTAATAAATTTTTAAATGATACGAGTTTTTTTTTAAAAAAAAAAATACTAAAATTACCGATTGAAGCATTGACCTTCAACCTGAGCACAAAGTATAAACCAAACGGAGTATTCAAGTCCAACTTAAGTTATAATTATAATTAAAATATTAAAATTACTTGCTAAAAGAAATTTAGTGTTTAATGGCCTGTTTGGTGAAGTATTTGTAGTTTTTGTTTTTTCATATATTCGGAAAGCATTTATTGACTTGTTTGGATACCATTCTCAAAAATTTTAAAAGTAACACTCTCCCCATCTCAAAAAAAAAAAAAAAAAATATATATATATATATATATATATATATATATATATGGGGAAAGCGAATATGTTGCTAGTCTTAGGCAAGTTGCCTAAGGCTAGCGATTAAAACTACGTCGTTTAGTGTCTGTTCTATAAATCAAAATTTCTTTTTGTTTTATTTAGTATTTCCTGTTTGACATTTGGCTTCCATCTTCGGCCACTACTCTCTGTCTCCAACCTCCACCTCATGTAACAAGCGGAGATTAACGAAGTAAGCCAGTACCCAACAAATTGATGAGAAAATCTGATGAATTTTTATGAGTATAGAACCCTCTCCTTCTTTTCTTATATAGGAGAACGTCTTTAAATCTTAAAAAAAATATGGATTCGTCCATTTTGCAGATTGTTCCATCATGAGTCCAACCATTCCTCATTCAACCACCGAATCATCCATCACATAGCACCACCAATTGTAATCCAAATCAACCAAATCCCCAACCAGTCAAGCCCTTATTTTCACTTTATCGATCAACAATTTGACGAAAACTCATGTAGTGGTTCATGGCGTTGCATTTATGGTAGATGAAATTGACCAAGCAGTAGGAACCACAACAATCAATAGGAAATTCCATCGCCGCCGTTGCTGTTACCATCTTCAACTCCGGCGTTTTTGTCAACCACGCCGGGGCATCTCACTCTCTCACTCACATTAGACCATGCCGGAGCATGAATACCAATAAACCATCACTAAATTGAAATTATTGCAATAAACCACAACCGTCGGCGATTAGGTGAGGTTAGAGTTGTCAAACGGGTCGGGCGGCCCGCGGGCTGGCTCGACCCGGCCCGGTTCTGGCCCGGGCTGGCCCGGCCCCGTCGATGAACAGTAAAGGCCCGCGTGCAGAGGGCCTGGGGCCTGGGCCTGGACCAGGCCTTCAAAATCTGGAAAAATGGCCCGGCCCGGTTTGGCCCGGGTTTGGCCCCACTTTTTTGAATCTTTTGCTTTTCCCCCCCTTTCTTCCACCCCTTTTCCAAACTTCCACTTTTACCCCCCCCCCAACAGCTATATAACGGCTAGTTTGGGGGGTATTTTAGTCTAACCTATATTTTTCAACTTCTTTACACTCTTACCCTCCCCAACAATTATAAACGGATAGTTTGTAGGGGTATTTTAGTCTTTTGTGAAGTTTCTAAAATCTATAAATTCACACCATTTCTCTCTAATTTTTCACACCAATCTTCTTACTCTCTTCTTACTCTCACAACAAGCTTTGCTACTATTTTCCTCTCCAATTACTACTCTTGCTAATTACTACTAGTATTTACTAATTAGTACTCTTGTTTATTAATTACTAGTCTTGCTAAATTCTTTTTAATTACTAACTCTCTAATATTTGTTACTCGTTCATTCTTTTAATTGTTATTTCTTATTACTACTCTTATACTTATGTATTTAGTTACTCTTACAAAGTTTAGCGTGGAATATGTCTGGAATACTTAAGAGAATTAGGCGTGCATCGTCATCACGAAAAACATCATCATCATCGCAAGCACCACCACCAGCATAAGCGCCAGCGCCACGGCCATCAGAAACACCAATCCAAGCACCAACACAACCATTCGTTCATGGACGAATGAGTACAGGCTCTATGATAGATACCCAAGCCAATTGGGAGTTCAATCAAAACATTCCAGATTTTGAATACACGCCTGATGAAGACCCCCCGCATTATAGTCAAGGACGCAGCTCGGTTGGCGAAGCTACTACTCAGTGGCATAATCTCAACCCTATGCCTTGTCATGATGAAGAAGGGCCGAGCAATGCCTCCGATAACGTGCCAGAAGTCCAAAAGGGGAAAAAGAAGAAAGCTGAGTGTTGGAATCATTTCGACGTAGTTACGGTGGACGATATCCGAAAAGCTCGATGTAAGTACTGTCTTAAATTATTTTCGACTGGTAGTGGTAATGGACATCTTAACACGCATTACCCTCAGTGTGCACCTCGACAAGGCCACGTCGAACCTACCCAAACGCAGTTATCTTTTGACGGTAAGTTATTTGTTTATAATCAGCGAGAGCAAAGAGACGGTCTCGCTGAATTTGTTATTCATGATGAACAAGCATTTTCTTTTACCGATAATCCTAAGCACTCTAGATTTATGAACACATACGTTCAACCTTTGTACAAAAAGGTTCATTGAAACACAACTAGATCCGATGCACTCCGACAGTACAAGGCTGCTAAAGCACGCCTTATCGATTATTTCGATAAATTTGACGGCAAAGTTAGTCTTACTTCTGATATTTGGCAATCTCCTTATACTTTTGTTAGTTATTCTTGTGTGACCACTCATTGGATTGATGCAGATTGGGTTATGCACAAGAGAATCATCGCTTTCGAGCACTTCCCTTATCCGCACGATGGAATGAACATTGCTATTCTTATATTAAAAGCATGCACCACATTTAAAATTAAGGATAAGATTATGAGTGTTAGTTTTGATAATGCTTCTAATAATAAAGTTGTTGTTGCAGCTTTAAAGGAGACGCTTCAACCTGTACTTCATGGTGAATTATTTCATGTTCGCTGTGTTTGTCACATTATTAATTTAATTGTTCAAGATGGTTTAGCTCCTGCAGGAGATATTCTGCTCAAAATGAGGGGTATGACAGCGTATGTTAATGGCTCGAGTTTGAGAACACAACAATTTAAAACGTTGTGTGTTCAATATAATATGCCTCGCAGGAGAGCAGTTACAGATGTGGTCCACAGGTGGAACTCTACATACAACATGCTTTTACACATTCTGGCATACTGAGAAGTCTATACGCATTTTCTACTAACCCAGTTCCCAGTCGGCTTGCCAACTCAAGAGGAATGGCAGATGGCCACATACCTAGCTGAATTTTTAGAGGTATTCTACAAGTCTACCAATTTATTGTCTGGTACGTACTATCCCACCTCTCCTCTCGCTGTAATAGAAATTCTGAAGATGGCTACAATGTTAACAAAATGGAGATATATAGGACCCTTTAGGGAAATAGTACAAGTGATGGATCAAAATTTTAATAAATGTTGGAGTAAACTGCCTGCTATTTTTACTGTGGCTACTTGTTTAGATCCTAGGTTAAAGTTGCATGGCGTGAACGCCACGATACAAGAGATATCTAAATTAATGCGCTACACAGCAGAGGACACAACCTTGCTCACAGCAAAAGTGAGCAAGAGGTTTGAGGACTTGTTCAACCTCTATCGTAATTCTGCTGACGTGCGCGGGCGAGCTACATCATCATCCACTGCTGAGAGGTATTATGCGCCATACCTTCAAGGCTTTGAACATCTAGTAGTAAGACAACTACCAGGTGAAGGTACTTCTAATTCGGGAGGTTCGTATACTTTTTCCTCTTTTAATGAGATTGGTGTATATACAAATACTGATCATTATTCTGATTTATCAAGGCAAGAACAGGTTAATTTTAATTTGTTAAATTTTTAGAAACAAAATCAAAACATGTATAAAACTTTATCCCAAATTGCACGGGATGTACTGCCAATGCAAGCCTCCACGGTTGCTTCAGAGTCGGCATTTTCAGCAAGCGGGAGGGTTTTGGATGACAGGAGGAGTCGTCTTAACCCCGAGTCGCTCGAGCTATGTGTATGTTGGAAGGATTATCTTGATACGAAATACCGCGAGAAAGATAAACCGATTGATGATAGGAAGAGCAGTGACTCGGATATTGAAGTACTTCCCGATGATTAGGTAATTTGTTTTTATTTTCCTCTTTTGATCCTTTTGGTTGACGCTGCAGATTTCTTGATCTTTGATTGCTGATATTTTAGACATGCATTATTATTTTGATTGTTAGAGTTTTAAGAATAATTTTTTTCACAAAATATACTTTTTTTCCATATATATAAAATAAATTTTTACAAGCAAGATATATATTTTTTCGTATATATAAAAAAATAGGTAACTTCGCCTGTTTGTTTACAAGCAACCGGTCCCAAGCCTGGATAAAAGGAGGAGGGCCTATGAACACATTTATTATTTTTCTATATAAATTGTTATGTGTTAAGATTTTATTAATAAAGCTCACCAAGAAGAGTATGAAAATGTTTAACATATAATAAAAAATATAGCGGCTAACAAATAAATATGTATATACATACATACATATATATGTATATTACTTATAATGAAATAAGTAATATACATAGAGATGAAATTTAAAATTGTGACTATTGCCTAGAGATGAAATTTAAAATTGAATAAAAAAAAAAAAAAAAAAAGGGCCCAGGACCGGCCCAAGCCCGGCCCTAGATATTGGGCCTAGGGCCAGGGCCTGGACTGGGCCTAGGTTTGCCTTCGACAGGCCCGGCCCGGCCCGGTTGGCAGCCCCACTGGCCCCGCCCCACTGCAAGCCCGATGGGCTTGGGCTGGGCCGGCCCAAGCCCGGCCCTTTGACAACTCTAGGTGAGGTGGTGGTGGCTGATTTTGTAATCTGATGGGAGGAGAGAGCGCAGGCAGTGATAGGTTTTTAGATGGTGGTGACGGTTTGTGATGGTTGGGCTAGTGGGTGGTTTGTAGCAGTGGTGAATGATGGGTCGCCGGCGTGGGAGGCCAACAATCATGAGAGGTGATGGTGCGGTTCCGTGATGTGGCACAAAGAGAGAGCTGACTGCGGTGGGTTTTTATATAGGTATAGTGGAAGTTGTTTGTGATGGTGAGGGTGATGCATCGCCGTCGATGGAGGCAGGCAGAAGATGCATGTGACAGCAACGATGGAGGAGGGCCGGCGGCGGAGCAGATGGAGGTGGCGTAATCTGATGCTATTGGAGAGAAACGAACGACAGTGGTGGGTCTATGTAGTGGCGGTTGTTTGTGATGATGGGGGTGGTAGATTGCCGGTGCGGTGGTTGGCCGGTGACGGTGGCCAGCGATTGGGAAATTATGTGGTGTGGGCAGATCTGATAATGAGAGATAGAGAAAGAGACGGGAATAAAATAGAAGAAAGAAAAATAGGCAAAACAATATAAAACGGCGTAGTTTTAGTCACTAGCCTTAGGCAAGTTGCCTAAGGCTAGCAACATATTCGCTTTTCCCTATATATATATATATATATATATATATATATATATGGGAGCTGATACGTTGAGAGCGTTAGCAAAATAGGAGAAGTTGCAAGCGCGATCTGACCGTATATCCCGAAAGATGGACCACCCAGATCGCGCCTTTTTCGAAAGCTGTCAGTTGTCCGCCATACAGTATCGCGGACGGATTTTTTTACCTTATTGCCCCTCCGCGCCTATCCGCTACACTGTATGGCGGAGGACATTAAAGTCCTGATGAGAGACAGCCAAAAGACGTCCGCGATACTGTGTAGCGGACGTCCCCTAGGCTGACACCTTACGTTTTTGCCCCTCCACACCGTATGCTATACTGTATCCCTGATGAAATTGATGTCCTGACACGTGACAGCAAAAAAGGTATCCGCTATACAGTGTATCGGACCTCGCCTAGGCTGACACCTGTCAGGTCCTGTCGACAGGACTTTCAGGGACTTTATTTCTGCACGTGTCAGAGTGTCGGGAATAATTTTTGCTATACAGTATCGCGGACACGATTTTCCCGTATACCCCAAAAGTTCCCTGATTCTTAGCTCTTTCGGCAAAATTTTCTTCTCATTCGGATTCACTTGCTTCCATTTTCGGCTCCCCTCAAGCTTCGAGTAAAACTTGCTTCAATCTTCTTCAGTCAAGCAAGGTAAGTTTCTGATCTCAAATATTTTCTAGGTGGATTGACTGATAAAGTATATATTTTTTTTTGGGGAAAAAAATATAGATTTTTGATGATGTTCTAGAAATTAATTTGTTAACTTTAAAGAAGTTTATTGTAGTTAATTTTGATTTTTTTTAGGGGCGCTAACTTCGGCACATCTATCTTATTGCCTTTCGAATTTTTCGAGATACGTTTGTTGTATTTTGGCATGATGAATTTGTCTAA
The DNA here is from genome assembly GCA_033065855.1 of Escallonia rubra. Classification (NCBI taxonomy): domain Eukaryota; kingdom Viridiplantae; phylum Streptophyta; class Magnoliopsida; order Escalloniales; family Escalloniaceae; genus Escallonia; species Escallonia rubra. Next base: position 474,903 of record JAVXUO010000919.1, on the reverse strand, counting down.
CGCTCTTAGTAATTTTAATTTGTTATGTTCAATAAATCTATAATTAGCAAAATGGGAGACTTTTGAGATTATGTATATGGTATATTTGTCATCTTAAATTTGTCTATTCGTCAAGATAATATTTAGGTAATATTTTCAGTTGAAAATGTCATTTGATTGTTAAGCATAGTCTATATTTCTACATATATGGAGCTGTTTCACAATGTCTGATTTCGTGTCGAGCTCCAACACCCCCGTAGATGCTAGTGATCCGTATCTAGGACGAACCTTTCAAACATTGGAGGAAGCTGGAGAATGTTTTCGAGCGTATTCATTGAGGGTTGGATTTGGCATTAGAATAAAGACTTCAAGAACGAGCAACGTAACGAGAAAGATATGATCTCGCTTATACGAGTGTCATAGGGGCAGAAACCCAGTGCAAAATGAGACACGCGTAGGCAACGATGACAGTGATGACGAAATAGGATATTCGGGAAGCAGACGGGACTTCTTTGCGCGAACGAATTGCCAGGTCAAGATGTTCGTAAGCTATAAACCCAAGCAAGATCATTGGCTTATTACCAGCCTGGAACTGGCACACAATCACCTGTGAGTAACCCATTCTAAGATGAGTCAGATGCATCAACACAAGAAGATGGGTAAGGTCCCGAGGAGCCTCATTCACACAATGAGTGATGCGCAGCTAGGACCTATCGACGTGATTAATGTTCTTGCTGAATAGGCCGGGGGAATTCAAAATTTAAACTTTAACACGACAGACGTTCGTAACGCGGTCCGAACCCATAGACGAGCCGCGTATGACCTCAATGATGCTCAAGCCACAATGAGCCTATTGAAGCGGATGCAGACGGAGGACCCGTAGTTTACCTTCGATTATAAACTTGACGACGAGCATCGAGTTAGCACAATTTTTTGGGTCGACGGTCGTTCGAGGCTTGCTTATAAGCATTTTGGGGATGTCGTGACTTTCGACACCACATACCGTACCAACAAGTACTCGATGCCGTTTGCCCCTTTCACGGGGGTCAATCATCATTATCACTCCATCCTGTTCGGGTTCGCCTTGTTAAGGGACGAGAGCGAGAGTTCTTTTGAATGGTTGTTTAAGGCGTGGCTGGAAGCCATGAACTTCAAAGCACCCAACGTTATCATCACCGATCAAGATTTGGCAATGAAGAAGGCTATTGCCACCGTTTTCCCAGATACTCGATACAACTTGTGCACTTGGCACATAAGCAACAAATACCCCGAACGTTTGCATCACATGTACGCAAAGTTTCCAGACTTTAAACATGATTTTGACACGTGCGTTAGCAAGTCGTTAACGATTGAGGAATTTGAGGAGAGGTGGGAAAAGCTTGTTGAGGATTACTCATTGCAAGACAACGGGTGGTTCCAGCACTTGTACGAGCTCAAAGAGCAATGGATTGTCGTTTACACGAGGAGGCATTTTTCTGCGGGCATGAAAATGACGAGCATGAGTGAATTTATGAATGCCACGTTCGATAGTTACGTGGGTACAGCTACCAATTTGAAGAGTTTCGTCACATCCGCACAGAAAGCGGTTGCGTCGTTGTTCGTGAAAGAAAGGGCTGCAGACTTTGCAACCACGTACAAATAGAGGAGAAGGTTGCTTGAGACCCCGCTGGAGCTGAACGGTGCCAAAGTTTATACGAAGGAGATCTTCTTGTTATACCAAGTAGAGCTGCAGAAATCGGGACGCTACTGTATAAACAAGGTGGCAAAAAAGTCTATGCGGGGGTACAAGGTTTATTCGCTCATGAATGACCTCGTTCCTGAGAAGCTGCGCAGAATGTATACGGTGAGCCACGACACATTGACGGACTCGATGACATGCGTTTGCAAGAAGTTTGAGTTCCATGGCATCCTGTGTAGACACATTCTGCGCTTTTTCATCCAGAAGAATATCAGGACAATCCCCGATAAATACGTCTTGCCACGGTGGACGAAAGGTGCTAACAGGTTGCACGGTACCATCGCCTTTCCAGAGCACCCATATGCTGACTTTGAAGAATCGGAGACGTTGCGATATAATCATCCGGTGACGAGTTTCACCCGTTTGTCCGTAAAGGCTGCTGCTTCAATGGTCGGTTATAAACATCTCCTCGAGGTAGCTCAGCAGCAAGAGCCCATCGTTGACCAGTTGGAAGCAGCTTCAGTCACCAATGCGATTGACACCGAGCCTACGACGTGATCAGAAGATGACGAGTCGGGGGAGGATGACGACAATGATATCCGGCCGTTGGATCCAATTATATTGCAAACGAAAGGCCGCAAGAGATCTACGCGGATAAAAAGCTCTATTGAAACGGCAACTCAACCTAAAAAGCTGCGAATGTGTGCATTGTGCAACAAAATGACCGACCACGACAAGCGGAACCATTACAAGGCACTGTGGATAAGTTCAGGGGGTTTGCAAGACGGGGAAGAAGGTGACGCCGAAGATGAGGACAAACAAGCTGCAGTGGACCTTTAATTTTTTGTATAAGTTTGACATTTGTAATAATTTTCGGAGGGATAATTTTTCGACCGAATACTGGAATTGTTAAAAAATGGACCTATGAGAGGCCATCGAATCAAATCTAAAGTCTTAATTTTTTTTTGTAAGCCATGTCCGCTATACAATGTAGCGGACGGCATCACAGAACAACTTGAATTTTTTGGTCTTCTTTTATGTCCGCTATACAATGTAGCGGACGTCATCGCAGAAAAACTTTTTGTATTCTTTTATGTCTGCTATACAATGTAGCGGATAACTCTACCCTATTATATATATATTAATCATATCGGGCAATCAACTGTTATCAGTCCGCTTAGGACACTCTCTCTGTCTCGAACATCTAACTCAGGCCGCTACCCCATCTACGGCGACCCACATCTCCAGTGACCCACAACTCCGGCGATAAACCGTCATCCCCTCAACGCCGACCTCGATGGCTTCTGGATCGGAGACCACCTACGATTTTATTGGCAACTTGCACCTGGCAGGCAAACACTTTTTCAAAGTCATGATGTCAGGGTTTGAGAATGAACTTGTAGGCCATCCTTCTTTCTCTGTATTTACGTGTGTTAAAAGTTTGATCTTTTGGTTAAAAACTAACCTATTTTTTGTATTGTGTTTGTTAGGACATACCGGAAGCCTTGACCAATCAATTTACAACAATTCATGACAGTGCAAGATTATATAGCAGCAAGGGGGCATGGCCGGTTGAAATCAAGCTGAAGCCCGGCCGACCCCAAAAAAAGCAATTCGCAGAGGATTGGAAAGTCTTCGTGCGCCAGCATGGCCTCGAACTCGGGGACTTTGTAGTGTTTGAACACCTTGGGTGGTGGGATTTTCAAGTTGTAATTTTTGATCGAAGCGCTTGTGAAAAAATTTCTTTCCCCCAATGTGAACCCTAATTTATTATTAATAAATTAATTTATGTTCTTGTTTATTATGTTTCCAAATTTTTTCTCGCTTAATTGTGCTTAATTGTGTCGTTTGAGATTCCCTCGATAGCGGACGATCGTTGATTGTGAATCGTACGTTATTTATTGTTTATCGATATTGAGATTGTTGATTCTGTTGCCAAAACAAGTCTTCGGGGCGTTAATTTATTAAAACAGCATTACGCTACAATGTCGCTAAAACAAGTCTTCGGGTGCCAATTTATTAAAACTGCATTACGCTACAACGTCTAGCTCTACTATATAGCGGACATAAGGCCTCCGCTTAGGCCGGGGTTCCGGAAGGTCGGAACTAAGTGTCTGGTTCGTGCCAACCATTTTCTGGTCCAAGTTGCAGACAATGATCTACACCACTGTGACGTAAGATCCTCAGTTGTGCACCTTTCTGCTTGGTCATGTATTCTGCGGGGCTGTCCGCTATACTATATAGCGGACATAGATAGGAGAAAAAAAACTAAGTTAGAGACTCTCTCCCTACAGGGCTGTCCGCTATACTATTTAGCGGACCAAGGAGAGAAAAAACTAAGGGTTGGCCATCTGATTTTATTGGTCGTCCGCTATATAGTAGAGCGGACGGCCCAGCAGAAAGTTTTTTCTGTTTCTATCCAGATCCGCCATACTATAAAGCGGACGGCACCGCAGAAAGAAAGTCTATAACACAATACATGATTAGCGAGGAAGTATTATCGTAATACATCCACGCACCACGGAAACCCACACACAAACAAAAGGTGCACAACTGAGGATCTCAAGTCATGGTGGTGCAGATCATTGCCTGCAACTTGGACCAGAAAATGGTTGGCACGGACCAGACACTTAGTTCCGACCTTCCCGAACCCCGGCCTAAGCGGAGGCCTTATGGCCTTAGAAGAACTCGATCTTCAGTCATCTTCATCTGAAACTAGAGCATCGGAAACAGATCCTTCTTCGAAGCTCATGTTCCAGTATACTTGTGCTTCATTGTTGTTGCCATCTTCATGTGCATCACGTGCCATACGACGTAAGTTATGCCTACTTTGATGAACTCTCATTCTATTATTTTCTTCACGTATTCGATGCAGTGCCCTTTCAGGCTCCATGTGTGTAATTCAAGGCATGTTGATTGCCTTTTGTTGAGGTATGGGTATATTCATGCTTTGTGAATCAGCTATTAAGACCTCATATTCATTCATCTGATAAGACCATTCTGCACGTAATGTATTAACATAGCTTGATGAGTAACGTAAACTTGGACGCAAAGAATAGTGAAATTCATCTTCGTCCGCCCAGTAACGACCCATTGCTTCAAAAATATCTCGTGGAGTATATGACATTTCCAGAGTTGTTATGAAATTGGGAGTATATCACTCTATGCCCTTTGCCCTTCATGCAATGCATGTACTTATATATACTTTGAAACGGGACCACTTTATGAGATGCTACAGGTTCAACTTTATGAGACGTGACAAGCCTCTGCAATAGACTAGAGACTTGTCTTGTCACCAAAGACTTGTCAACTTTATGACACGGGCATGCTATTGTCTCCAACTATTGTCATCTTCAATGTCTAGAGACTTGTCTTGTCACCAGAGATGGGCAGATTATTGTGTAGCTATCACACCAATATATTGTGTATGTGTGTGTGGGCTTATTTATATATGTTAGCCATGCTCATCGCATTAGAACCGCCTAAGTTTTCATGGCAGGAGTTCCTGGGAGTTCTAGTCTGCGGGGACGTGAGACTGTGTGGTTGTTTGTGTGAAAGGAACGACGATTACAAAGAAGTGAAGTACACGGACCCGAGAGAGTATTATTGCGGTTTACGGAGAGAATGGGCATATCGAGTTAAGGAATCAGAAGCACTACACCAAGATCTCACCATGCTGAGGGCACCTGTGCCGCAACGTCGTTCACTTACTATGTCGAGGCGTAATGTTAAGCAGTGTAAGAAAGCTGTGCGCCGAATTCGTATGGAGAATAACCGGATGTTGCTGCGTAGAAAACGATTTTACATGCTTCAACTTGCGGAAGAAATGGCCGAGGCTAGTGGGAGGCAGCTCAAATCAAACGAGAGAAACAATATGTTAACCAATGATCAGTACTTATCTGATGAGTATATGTCAAATGAAGAGTGATATATATATCTCTTCCTACTGTATGTTAGGATTTCATTCCAACCGGCACTTATCCACATGCCATTCTAATTAGCGAATCCCATCTTTTGAAGCATGTAAAATGTTGGGAATTTATGTTTCTAACTACATCCGTCATACTATAATGGGCTAACTAGCATGCCTAAGGTGCAATGAGCAAAAAAAAAAGTGACAAAAAAAATTACAACATTTTTCGCAAGCTATGAATTTTGTGCTAATGTGTGCGCGAATAGGCCCTTCATAGGAAAACCAAAAAAACAATTTGTCTCGTTCTTCGCCAAAATTCATAAAAATAGGCTAACTAGTGTGCCTAAGGTGCAACGAGCAAAAAAAAGTGACAAAAAAAAAAACAACATTTTTCGCAAGCTATGAATTTGGCGCTAAAGTGTGTGTGAATATGCCCTTCATAGGAAAACCAAAAAAATAATCTGTCTCCATTTTCGCCGAAATTCATAGAAATGGGCTATATAGCGTGCCTAAGGTGCAATGAGGAAAAAAAAAGTGACCAAAAAAATTTCAATATTTTTCGCAAGATATGAATTTGGTGCTAAAGTGTACGCGAATAGTTTTTTGGCAAGCAGAAGGAAGACTCCCCAACACTTAGTTTTTTTAAAAGGGCCTATCTACGTCCGCTATACTATAGAGCGGACATTCAAGCAGAAGGAGGATTGCCCAACACTTAGTTTTTTTTCGGCCCTATCTACGTCCGCTATACTATATAACGGACATTCAAGCAGAAGGAAGACTCCCCAACACTTAGTTTTTTTAAAAGGGCCTATCTACGTCCGCTATACTATATAGCGGACAGTCAAGCAGAAGGGCTTCCCAACACTTGGTTTTTTTTTCCCGGGTCCTATCTATGTTATAGCGGACAGTCCAACAGAAACAGTCTCACTTGGTTTTTACACTTTGTTTCCCCCTGGTCAAAGCAAATCACACAGAACAAATCAAACACTTAGCTCAACAACACAACGATATCAGTGAATCAAATCAATCACATTCAATAACGATCACATCTCAGTCAACACAAATGAAATCATCATTTGCATTCAACGATAAGATTCAAGAAGTTTAAGGACAATTAAAAAAGTGAATATAATGTTATTATACGCAAACATTGTGAATTGGGTCTCTCGGCCCCCTCGTTACACGGATTTTCAATAAATCTAATAGCTCTAGGCCGGCCATTGATAATTTGCCAAGCCATCCTATACCTAAAGCAGTCTATGCATTCTTGGGTCCAGACAGTCTTCTTGAGGCTCTCCGACCGATAGATGTAATCCATATACATGCAGACGAAGACGCCGCAGTTCGAGGAATTAAGTTGCTTGGGCCTACTCCTCTTCAATCGGAAAACAAGCTTCGTCCCGCCCGACGGGATCACTCGACTCTCTCGGTTCTCTCGACGACGCTTACTATTGACCATTCCAGCAAATAGATTCTGCGAGACATATAATAAGCATTAAACATTAAACATAGCGAACATAATAAGATTAATCCGTTCTACAATATGCAAGTTACAATAAGAAGTAAACATGATCTTACCATGGCATCCAACTCGCCTAAGCCTCGGTACATTTCAATCACACCGATCACGGGGGTATCATCGTAGAGACTGTCGAGGACTGATACGGTATTCGTTACCGGTTAATAGCAAACCAAGAACCAGTGGGAATTCACTATAGCTGGGATTAGAAACACGTCCGCCACACCTGCGCTCACTGGACTCCGTCGAGCAAGATATGCTTGTAGGTTAGCGGACGGTCTCCACTGGAGCTGGGCATTCCCCTTTCTTGCCTGCTTCCTCGCCTTGTCCTAGTCATTATACTCTTGTACTAGGATGTCATGAAAGTAAGCATCGAGGATAAAAATATGCGGACCGTAGTTAGGCTGATCCCGACTCCTTTGCCTTGCACGTAGTGCGAGATGACAAAGTTGTCTAACCAAATTCCCGGCGCCAGCGAGGACAGTTCTTTCCACGAGGCATTGTAATCCATAGTTTGCGAGTGATCCACGTCATACGACGCTCCGTCTGGGGGGGGGGGGGGCTGCTAAAATAACGGGCTTGGATTAGGTCATGTTTATGCGGCTTCAAGGGCCTGGCTTGATGCCCTTTCGGATATTGCCCTCGGGGGTCGATCGGTTGCTCTTGCCCTCCGCCGGGGGGCAAGAGCAACGGAAGAAATTGGCCTCCAACCAACGGATCGGCCGGTTGATAATCCCATTGGGGGGCCTCGGCCGGCTGGTAATTGCCTTCAGGGGCCCCGGCCGATTGATATTGCTCGCCGACCATTTCTTCCGCCGGCTGATATTGCCCTTCGGGGCTGCCAAGTGGTCCCGCCCACGGGACAATGGGCAGTGCCTCGTTGAAACCGTAAGGCCAGTCTTGAGTGACTTGACTCTGAGAGAGGGGTTAGGGTTCCGGGAACAAATTGAAGGTCAGGCCGCTGTAATCGGCCCACGACGCTTGAGCATGTCCCATCCCCGGTACAGAGGGAGCACCAACTCCCTGGCTCACCCTTGAAGCTTGCCCGGAGGGATCAACGTTATACGGGCTGACGCCCGTATAACCCATTCCCGGGCTGTCGACCGAAGACTATCCCGATGTTTGCCGCACAAAATTCCCGCAGTTTATAACCAGTGCAACAGCCTGTTGGCGAAGATCCTCGCCCATTGCGCTCATCAGATCCTTCTGCTCACTCAACTTCTGGAAGAATGCAAGCGAGGCATTAACCTACATCCAAAGAGATAACAAATAAGTAACTTTAATCAGACATTTATATTCAAGACAAGTTGGGCAACTTACGAGATTGTATGCCACACGCTCGTCGATCTGACCCCTAGGCGCATACCTCGCCCCACGTTCAAAGTTCACTGGGGCTACTCTCCTCCGCGTGATGCGGGAGTACCACTCATCGTACTCCGTGATGCTGATAACGGGGTCCGGCTCCGAGACGATGGCCGCCAGTATGTCCTGCCAAGAAGTCCAGAGCTCTAGTTCGGCCGCGCACAATTCTTGCGCATTGGCCTTGCCAAACCGCTGGACATCCGGTGGGTCCCTATTAACCCTCATATCTGGGGCACCGGCTGGCAAACCCTGCTCCAACTCAAAATGGCGCATTGCAGCTGACACTCTGCGACCTCGAAGTGGATGAGGGGTGTGCGCTGCAACCCGGAGAGCATGAAGACGAATGACTCTTCTACCCGTCGCGCCAAACGTATGTACGGTGCCCAACGTAATTGGCCCGAAGATAGGCGGTCGAACTCCCCTCGATAGTATGTGATGTTGTGATAGGGATCGACTCTCCTGGGGCTACTCCCCTCCGCGTGATGCGGGAGTACCACTCATCGTACTCCGCGATGCTGATAACGGGGTCCGGCTCCGAGACGATGGCCGCCAGTGTGTCCTTCCAAGAAGTCCAGAGCTCTAGTTCGGCCGCGCACAATTCTTGCGCATTGGCCTTGCCAAACCGCTGGACATCCGGTGGGTCCCTATTAACCCTCATATCTGGGGCACCGGCTGGCAAACCCTGCTCCAACTCAAAATGGCGCATTGCAGCTGACACTCTGCGACCTCGAAGTGGATGAGGGGTGTGTGCTGCAACCCGAAGAGCATGAAGACAAACGACTCTTCTACCCGTCGCGCCAAACGTATGTATGGTGCCCAACGCAATTGGCCCGAAGATAGGCGGTCGAACTCCCCTCGATAGTACGTGATGTTGTGATGGGGATCGACTCTCCTGGGGCTACTCCCCTCCGCGTGATGCGGGAGTACCACTCATCGTACTCCGCGATGCTGATAACGGGGTCCGGCTCCAAGACGATGGCCGCCAGTGTGTCCTGCCAAGAAGTCCAGAGCTCTAGTTCGGCCGCGCACAATTCTTGCGCATTGGCCTTGCCAAACCGCTGGACATCCGGTGGGTCCCTATTAACCCTCATATCTGGGGCACCGACTAGCAAACCCTGCTCCAACTCAAAATGGCGCATTGCTCGGTCTGGCAGCTGACACTCTGCGACCTCGAAGTGGATGAGGAGTGTGCGCTGCAACCCGGAGAGCGTGAAGACGAACGACTCTTCTACCCGTCGCGCCAAATGTATGTACGGTGCCCAACGCAATTGGCCCGAAGATAGGCGGTCAAACTCCCCTCGATAGTACATGATGTTGTGATGGGGATCGACTCTCCTGCGGTAGTGGCTATTCTTCCGGCTGTACTCCCAAGCAAGCAACCGAGGCCACACTATATCGGTTCCATCCATACGCGTCGGTGCACCGGGAGCAAGGTGTTCATAAGACCACACCTAAGAACATGGAAAAATTATATTTATATCGTCGATTCAACAAAAGCAAAACAAAAAAAAAACAATAACGAAGACAGGATTTATATGATATACCTGCAATTGCGAGAGACATGCACATATGGCTTTGGAGTTAGGCCTCGTTGCCTTGTGCAATGCTCGGTACAGATACGAAAGAACCGCTACACCCCATGCATAATCTCCAACCTCCGCCAGGTTACCCAACAACGATAAATATCTCACGCTGACCGTGTTCTTCGACATTGTTGGGAATAATATTGCCCCCACCACCCACCAGAGGAAGGCTTGTGTGTACAGCACAAGGTCACGGCCCGTATAGTTTTCCGGCAAAACCCCGTAGGTATCTACCAACCACTTCAACTTGATACCACCACTGCTAAATTGATCCTGGGGTATCGAAGTTAAGAAGTCCCTAACGGTTCTCTTATTCGTTGCTTCTAACGGAGGAGCAATTACCCGCCGCCCCGTCACCGGCAACCCTAAGATGAACCCTACATCTTCTAGGGTAATTGTCATCTCTCTAAGCGGGAAGTGAAACGTATTCGTTTCACTTCTCCACCTCTCAACAAGGGCACCTATCAAGGCCCGGTCAAGCTGTTGAAATATCTGCCCATGTGTGAAAATCCCAAACCCAATTCCACGCAGTATCCTCTTCTGGGCGGTGTTTAGTTTCCACGATGTGAACTCGTGAGATACTTTTACGGTGTTGAGAAGTTTTCTTTCTTACGAATTAATAAATACAATTTAAGCATAACAAACGGTATATACAACGTTCGTAAGCGATAGAAAGTCGATAAATAATGTATCTTACTCCACCATCCCATATGAGCGTACTGATATGATTGGCTTGGTCGTATAACACGGATAGGTCTTCAGGTCCAGGGTTAAATTCCATTTTTTGCAACTGAAATTATGGAAAAACCTTCTCAGTTTGGATTTTGATAATCGCTCGCAAAAATACGACGCTAGCACATGCATAATATATATAACGCAAGCACATGAATGATGCATACAATGTTAGCATATGTACTCATATGTATAAATATATATACATATACGGAATCGTATTTTACAAACGCTTGCACAAGAACAAAAACATACATATATAAAACGCAATATTCATCACAACTGAAGATTACAAACAAACAAAAGTGTAGATTTTGTGAACTTACGTGATCGATTTAGGGTATTAAAGGTGTTCTTAAGACGGAATTGCGCCGATATGCTTGCCAACGCCGCTTGGAAATTTTGTGAGTAGAAAGAGTGGAGAAGAGAGTCGAAGTTACTGTCGTTTGAAAGTATATTGAACGTCCGCAATACAGTATCACGGATGGCTATTACGTCCGCGATACAGTATCGCGGATGGCTATAACGTCCGCTACACAGTATGGACACTGTTGACGTGACAGATAAGGACAAGATAACCGTCATTGCCGAAAAAACTGACGGGATAGGCACTGACAGGTGTCAGCCTAGGGACGTCCGCTACATAGTATCGCAGACGTCTTTTTGCTGTCTCCTATCAGGACTTTAATGTCCTCCGCCATACAGTGTAGCAGACAGGCGTGGAGGGGCAATAAGGTAAAAAAAAATCCGTCCGCGATACTGTATGGTGGATGACTGACAGCTTTCGAAAAAGGCGCGATCTGGGCCGTCCATCTTTCGGGATGGACGGTCAGATCACGCTTGCAACTTCTCTTATTTTGCTAACGCTCTCAACGGATCAGCTCCGATATATATATATATATATATATATATATAACCTTTTGTAAAACGGACATATAGATTTGTAACATCTAGACAATTTTCAGATATTTGCTTTTGGTTTACCGAACAAGTCAACTTATTTTTCAGTACTATAAATTGAGTCGCTTTAAGTTTTCAGTTTTACAAATTCAGGGCATAAATTTTCAGCACATTGATTTCGATATTATCAAATCGACCCTTAATATAGCAGTGATAAATTGCGTCTTTCCTTTTTATTACTTTGCTGCGTGGTAATTTAAGCAAAAATGTCCCGGTGGAAAAACAGCATTGTGCTGAAAGCTTATGGTATAAATTGCAATCTTAATGCTTTAGCGACCACTCATACAAGACTTGTCACAAACGTCAGATCTAACTGCTTGATCAACCTATGTTACCCTATCCAAGTTAATTCTGTAGGATAGTGAGTTTCGTGCATTTTAAGCTACGCCTTTGTGTTGTTTATAATAACAAGAGGAAGTCCCAAGTACCCGAATACTACGTTTCACCTTATTCATGCACTCTATTTTATATGTGTATGTAAGATGATGCAATTGATTAAGACTTTTCAGTTGCTTATTAACATAACAGATTGGTTTGAGATCATATGACTCTTAATACATTCTTATCTGAAAAAATTAAGACGGTTACGCTGATTTTTGGAATATAAATACAACATTTTATAAAATAATTATTAATTATCGGTAATTATTTTTGGGGGCCGGTCCATTACTAGAACTGGCAAGTTGCTAGCGCTGTTTGGTCGTCCGCAACATAATGTAGCTGACGATAATTTACCGTCCGCTACATTATGTTGCGGACGGTGAAAAAAATTGCTGTTGTGACGCGCGATCTGGCTGTCCATTCTCGCGCGTGGACGGCCAGATCGCGCTAGCAATGGATCAAGCCCCATTATTTTTAGTGACATTTATTTAGTGATGCTAAAAATGTACTGTTAAGAACTGTCGCTAAAAATATTAGCAAAAAAAGTCACGAAAAGCATTTCAACTATCGATTATCGGTATAGAAGGGGGTGTAATTATCTTCCTACAACCAGGGTAGGAGCAAAAATGTATTCTTCTGAGCTTACTTTGCATGACAAAAACTTAATATCAAATGATTAAACTTTGCGTACAAATTACCTACATATGTCATAATAATTTAGAGTCTGGTTGTTTTATAAAAAATGTCATTAACTATGTTTAGAAGCAATCATTGCCGTTCGAACGCCGTACTCTATTTCTATTATTTTTTTTATGAAAGACAGATGCTAAGTTTTCAGACAGATCATTTAGGTTGACATGCATTACGATTTGAAGTGTCTCATCCATTCAGATCAATACGATATTTCCTTTTTCTCGTTCAAAGAAGTATTACAGACCTCAGAGTAAAACATGAATCTTAGAGAACAGAGTAATGAACAAAGATAAATTTAGCAGCAATTAGGCTAAGAGGAGACTGATGCACGAGTTCTGGCCAGATACGCACAATGGCGACGGCACCATGAGGCATAAACAAGGAGGTTCTGGCAGCCAAGGCTGTGAACAAGCTCCAAACGAAAGTAGACGAAGGTTCCCTTACGACGAAGAGCACCGCGACAGGGTCAAAGGAGTAGATCAGCAACCCGTATAGCGCTACCACATATACCTGCTGTTCTATCGCTCAGACTCAAATGGCAGTTTAAGTGTCCTATTTTTGTTTGAAATTGTAGTTGGGGCTGTTTGCCTGATTTGAATAGAATTAAATGCTCTACTATCACGGGAGGCTGACTGATTAGCAAACTCATTGAGTCTGGATTTGCACAAATCGGGTGATTTAATTTCTTTACTCAAGAGAAATAGGAAATCTTACAAAAGCAGACATCATTTGAATATGACTTTACTAGCTAGGACATATAAGTAAATCAATGCGGATTTGCGTATCTGCTGAAACATTAGGTCACCTTCGCCCTCTGTTCAAAGCTGGTGTAGTGTTGTCATCATGATATTCTTAATACAATTAAATAGGCATAAATGTGAACCAGATTAACCTTAAAATAAACCAAGATGATGGTGAAGTTGGGGGGTTGTGATCATCATTCTCAACATCTACATCTCATTTTATAGTTGGCGTTGTTTTGTTTGTGTCTCTCCTGAAACGGCACGCACCCTTTTGGATTTTACCATGAGCCTACATCAATAGTTCTTTCACCATCAAGAAAATGCCCCCTCATGGTAACAGAATAAATCATCTCGGTTTCTCTCTCTGTATATATTTGCGTACCATGGTCTTTATGACTATATATGGTTTCCCTAGCATAGTGCAGTGAAACATCTCCAAGGAGAAGAGAGAACATGTAAGAAGTATCTCCCTTGTGGAATCTTTTCATTTCCTTCTTCAAACACCTTTTTGCTTTCATTTTTCTCTTTGTTTTTCACGACATTTTTCTATCTTTTATATGATGTTATTCGTATGTTTGTATTTTCTTGAAGACAGCACAGTAGCTTAGAGAAAATCATTGAAGATAGCCGCTTTTTAGCCCAGAGAGTTTGTCCTTTAGAAGCTTGGCGAGGGGTTCAAAGATTGATGTGAAACTCATAAAGCCATATATATTAACTTCTGGCTAAAACCCAGAGTTAATATTTTGCATGAAAGCCAACTAGTGATCTGTAAAAGGAGAAGTATATTCAGGTACCGTCATACAACACTGAAGTTCTTTCTTTTCCTTGTTTCTGCAAATCCAGCTTGTTAGTAAGTTGAAGATGCAGGAGATATCAGAAAGAGAAGAAGAGAGACGCTTTGGTTGCTTTTCCGTGATGGAACTGATGGAAGAATTGAATCTCGCAAAGAAACGTATCGCGAAAAGGTAAAACATACAATTCTCATTCAAATTTCTTCAGTTAAATTCAATCACTTTCTGTGTCGTATGCATATTCAACTTCTATCCTCTTTTCTATCTTCAATCTCTTAGCTATTTGGTTTATCGGTCATAAAGATAACGAGAAGGATTGCAAAAGTAAATATTATCACCCGGGATTGAGTATTAGGCTTTAAACACGTTTCTCGTTCTGCTTCCATTACATATACATCTCGTGAGACATCAGAACAACACTTACTGAGATCTTACACATAGCCTATGGAACGATGCGCAGCATTTGTTGTGAAGGTGGTACAACATTTTAGAGCAATTACAAAGATGTGCAAGAGCAAATATTTTTGTTTTGGTGGTAGAAGACTAGCTATAAACCAATGACAAGAAAGAAAGTTGGAAGAGTGTAGGATTCACGTAAGGAAAACATAAGGAGATCAACGGCGTTTGTTTCACTTTGAAGCTTTTGGTTCAAGATGCGCTCTCTCTCTCTCTCATTTAAAGAACCCGTCACCCCCCGATGCAGATGCAATAATCGCATTCGACATGATTTTAGTGAAAATCGGGTGTCGGATGCAATAATCATGTAGTCATTTTGACCCGAGACAGGTGTCTTGGGTCAAAATGACTGCATGAAAGTTAGGATCATAACTACTGGTATTTTTAGTTGACAATAATATGCACTATAAAGAAGAAACTGAATTAGGTCACCCAACCCTTAGCTATGTGCTGTAGACATTTAAGTTCATTGAAGTTACTCGATGGATCACCTATCCAAACAACCACTCATGTCTAGTTATAGTTAGAAGATGAAGGGGGTTATAATTATGTGTCCTACCAAAAGGAGGAGGGCCGGAGGGGTGTAAAAGGTTTGTTAGAAAGATGTAGTTGCCTTGTGTATCTAAACATCAACAAACAATATTATTATTCCTCTACCGAAGAAATGATTTGTGGTGGTTATGAGCAGCTTAGAATTAGTGATATATATGGCTCTAAAATATTCGTCGTATAACCAAGAAAGCAATCTGTGGGGTTACTTTGGATTTATTTATTCCAACTTATGTTCTTGTGCTTGGGGTTTTCTGTGATTTTATGTGTTATTCTGAACCAGATGTAGTGAGTTTCTGCCATAGAAGGACAAAAGTACAATGATCCACCAAAATGACATTTTAAAATTACCTAATAAGGTTATGTATGAAAATAGTCGTTTCCAATAGTGTTTAGGGCTTGGATGCCAAATAATTTAGTAAGTAATTCATGACAATGATCCCTCTGGATTATATAGAAACTTGTTTTATTTATCTTATTCGTGCACATCTTTAACCACTAATGGGATAGTGTTGCTATAAGCTTGTTCGCATACGCATCTCAACTTTAGAGAAAAACTTTTACCCTGATTGAAGACTACGTTTGGTAACGTTTATTTTTCCAGTTTTTTCTCTAATTTTGTAAACAGGAGAAAATAAACACTTTTTGCACACATTTTTCATTTTTTTTCCCTTCAGTTTTGAAAACCAGTTTTAAAACAGGGCTGTTTTTTAAAATTCCAAAAAGGAGTTTTCGGTTTTTAGTTTTGGTTTTTATTTTGAGACCACCACCACTACCCTCCCACTGCCGGCAGCTACCGCCCACTGCCACTGCCCACCGCAGGCGACTGGCAGCCTCCTCCGACGGCCCGCAACCACCACCACCGCTATTGCAAACCATCACCAAAGAAAAAACTCAAAATAAAAACTGGGTAATCAAATACCCACTTGTTTTTGTAAAAAAAAAATTAACTGGTTTTGGTTTTTTTTTTTTTTTTGGAAACAGAAAACCAAAACTGGAAGTATTACCAAACGCTACCTTCATTTTAGAATTTCTCTCTCAACCATCTCACTTTCTTCCCACCCCAGCTCAACAATCACCTTTTGCAACCATTAGCTCATTTTTTTGCGCAGAAACACCATAACTTTTGAATGGAATGCCGTAATTCATCGAAGGAACGAATTAACTCGCCAACGGGATGTAAAGCAATGGCTTGATTGCCATGAAAATTGGTGTGAAAAGGTTCAAGTAGCTATAGGAGATTGGCAACGACCGTGTTGTTGCAGCAGAGGCGATGGTCGTTACCTCTAGATGTGAGAGAAGGAAAGGGAGAGAATTTTCAACCGTGGGGAAGATGAGTATGGAAGGCGGGGCATAATCGTCTTTTCACAAAAATTCCATGATATCTTAGATAATAACCTAAAGGCCATCCTTAAATGATAGAGTAACCTACCAGTGTCTAGGCTCATTCGCACATGCGGACATACTTTCTATATCACTTCCCCTTCCAACTACAAGCGTCCGCATTTAGATAATTCTAGACTATGGTTGCTTGGTGCCACTTAAAATGATACTATAAAATAGGATAAATCATACTAGCACCCCTTTAATTTTGGGCTTATTACACTCGCTACCCTTCACATTTTAGGTTTGATAGTGACCCTTATTATTAGTTTTTAGCAGATGGCATTGACTTTTTGACTAAACTGACTCAACTACCCTTAGATCTTCATTAAAATTTTCAGTTACACCATTTCACCAACAATCTGTGATTTACCAATTACACAAACTCGAAATAGGCCAAAGAACAAATCACTAGCTCACCATCTACTTTTACTTGCAAATCAAAACTAGGGTTGCAATCACTAGTACATCGCAAAACTAGGGTTTTCTCGTTCTAGGTATCCAAACCTAGGGTTACTCAATTTTTCTTACCTACTCCCACAACAAGCACAACAAAATCATCTCATCGCCACCACAGATGGCGGCAACCACAAAGTCCTATCCACCATCAGAAGGAAAAGGTTAGAGGAAGAAGCAAAATGATTGAGCTGCCAGTGAGAGAAGTCAATGACTGCGTTGCTGCTTTGTGCTATATGTAGTGCTAGGGCTTTGTAGAGACCTCTGCCCACTTCCATGGTTAGCATTGAACATCGTAGTCTGCCCATTTCACATTGAAGTTTATACTTTCCACCATCCTCCACAACGGCACTATGTCATGTTGCCTTTTGTCCACACCCTTTGTCTCGACCAGTGCCATCAAGTCCTCCATCACTACCGCCCCAAATTCTTTGTAGCAACAACCGCCATCGATAGCTTCCAAAAAAGTCCTTTGCCACGATCCAAGCTCAAGTTTGAGCTAGGCCGGATTCTTTAATAGCCTACTTCAGTAACGACATCTGTTAAGTTCAGTAGTATGTTGGACGGTTTGGAATGGGTGAAAACTCTAATTACATGTTGAGACAAACGTCCAGGTGGTTCTTGAACTATACACGCCTCGCCATTTGAGTCCCTCAGAACTATACACGCCTCGTTATTTTAGTCTCTCAACTAATTTGTTGCCACTGTAGTCCTTTAACTTCAAATCGTTTGTCATACAAGTCTTTTTCTCCGTTTCGGTCAAAATAAAATCTTTTATGGCCCCACAGAAAGGGCACTAGAATCATTTTCTAATCCTTAAGAACCAGAAGCTCTTTTATAATCCTTGAACTAGAGGTGTCAAAGGGGGCCGGGCGGCCCGCGGCCCAGCCCGATCCGGCCCGAAAAAAGCCCGGCCCGGCCCGGCCCGCAGGTGAACAGTGCATGCCCGCAGGCATAGGGCCTTGGGCTTGGGCTTGGACCAGGCCTGGATTTCCAAAAAAATGGCCCGGGCCAGGCCCGGCCCGGTTTTGGCCCGAAACAGGCCCGGCCCGTTTTCGGCCCGGATCTGGCCCGATTTTGGCCCAAAATCAGCCCTATTTCGGCCCTATTTTGGCCTGCCCCACCTTTTTCAAAAAAAAAAAAATTTGCCCTCCCCTTTTCCCTCCCATTTCCACTCCCAATTGCCGTGACGCAATGATTTAAACCATGAACCAAGCATACCCGACATGACTTGACTTGATGGTCTAATTTGCCAATAAAAGCAGTTCAAAGATCCCAGCAAGTTTAGCCTTATATAGCGTGTATTCTCTATCAAACTTGGTTTCAGTTGTTCCTATTTCCTGTTAACCCTGCCGACTGGAACAAATTTTCCCTTGGTTTAGGTACAAATTAGTACTGAAAAAAAAAACTAATTAAAACTAGAAACGTGCCTTAGCCTCCGTTCACCATGCGCATCTTTATCCAGGTCTTCCAGTAAGCTGGTTGGAGGTTTGTCAAGCATCCAAAGTTCGACAAGAATCAAAACACAAGCCTTCGCTAATTTGTTTGCATATTGGTCTCTCGCAAATAGAAAATAAATTTCCTTTGTTGAATGCAATTTGTATCCAACAAGGAAAGATTGGCTTCAACTGTATGATTATTGTTATATCCGTCTACACTTATGCCAATTAAGTAACAACAAATTATTTATGGACCTACATGTCACTAACAATAAACAAAATTTTCTTCTACTGCCGTAATTGGAGCAAAATGTTTCTTCTAGGTGTAATTAACGAAATGGTTTAAATTAGAATATTTGTTATTACTTTACTTGCTTATACACATTATTAAATTAGAATTTGTGTACATAATAACAAGAAAATATCGCAATTAAAGTTTTTATTTTGAATAACTGGAGAATTTTTAAAAAAAAAAAAAAAAATTTGGCCCGGGCCCGGCCCAAGCCCGGCCCTAGATATTGGGCCTAGGGCCAGGGCCTGGACTGGGCCTAGGTTTCCCTTCGGCAGGCCCGGCCCGGCCCGGCCCGGTTGGCAGCCCCACTGGCCCGGGCCCGGCCCGGCCCGACAGCAGGCCCGATGGGCTTGGGCTGGGCCGGCCCAAGCCCGGCCCTTTGACATCTCTACCTTGAACTATTACATACCTCATCATATAAGTCACCACCATGACCACTGTGTTTTAGTACCATAACTATCGGGCTCTTGCTATGCACCATCAACACCCCCTCTTCTGCTACGTACCAACACAACCAACACTGCGACATCATGTCGCCAGGCCCACTGTGCCACTGCCTCGACTGTCGGCATGCCACTACCTCCGACCATCAGCGGTTGGCTGTAGCTAGCCCCCCGTTGTTGGCAGTTAGTTACTAGCTGACAGCATGGAAGTGGCGGCAAGGGGTTGGGTGCTGGCGACAGTCGGATGATGTGGTTGCGACCGGTGGTCAGCAGTAGTGACTGTTGAAAGTGGCAACTGGATTGGGTAAAAGTCAACATTTTCTTTGATTGGATTGGTTAAACCCATAAAAACTCCATCTAACTTGCAACCCTAGAGTGAGGATGTTGATGGTACATAGCAAGGACAAAGCCACCTCGTAGAGAGATTTGTGGCCATGGTAGTAAAATACCATGAAGTGACTTATTTGATGGGGTATAAACTAACTTTTTTCATCAACATATGAAACCTAATTGAAGTGACTAAAAAGACGAAGCTAGTTAATAATGCAATGTTAATGTTAAAGGACCAAGTGTGCAAGAATTAGTTCAGGGACTAATTGAGCAATAGGTTAATAGTTCAGGGACCACAAAGAAGTTTCTAGTTCTTGAGAATTGAGAAATGACTCTAATGCCCCAGCTATGGGGGCTACAAAAGAGAATATTTTGACGGAAATCGAGAAAAGGACTTGTATGGAAAATGGTTTGAAGTTAAAGGACTACAACGGTGAAAAAATTAGCTGAGAGACGTGTATAATTCAAGAACCACCTAGGACGTTTGTCTCTTAAATATTTTTGCCAATTCTACGGACCAATATGTCATGGTTGAGCTAGGATTTGAACTGTGAAATGGTATCTTTGGTGGTCAATGGACTTTATGACTCAACAACTAAGAAGGTTTATCTTCGAATTTCCAAACTTATGACGAATAAATGAATAGAAAGGTCATTAAGGGTCAAGTTGACGCACAGACCAAAATGTGCAAGTTGAGACACGAACCCAAATGGGAAGGGGTGTTAACTATAATAACTTAAATATAAGGGTAATAGGTGTAACAAACCCAAGATTTATGTGTGTGTGTGTGTGTGTGTGTGGGGGGGGGGGGGGGGGGTGTGTTGGTAGTGTACTTTACCTTGTGAAGCATTTATTCCGCATGGTATGATTTTGCACTGTTTATCGAGCTGTTCAAGTAACAAGACAAATATCAGCCAAAAGGACGAGGGCAAGAGAAATTGGAGATTAGAGCTTATATATTTGAACTTTAGTTTCATCTCTAAAAATCTGTGCGAATGGTACTATATTATCACTTTAGCGATACTTAGGAGCTCAAATACTAAAGGTGGAGCTAAAAAACTACCCAAACTATATTTCCTCTATTTCGTAAATAAAGCTTCTGTTAAATTGTGAGAATTCCTAAAATGAGTTTGAACATGTAGATATTTACCTTAATCATTAACTTGTCACGAATTTAAATTTAGTGGTGTTACTGCTTAAATCTTGATCGGGACCACAGCTAGGAAATGAACCTGCAAAATAGAGCACAGAGTGACCACCAGGAATGTTCCGGTGGAGGCGGCTCCGATGCTAAAGTCAGAACGTTTCTATAAGGATAGAATTCTGAATAGCCGAAATGCACTGAGCGTATGTGTGTGTGAACTTCTTTGCGTACCTGGGATAGTCCCCTTTATATAGACATCGACTGAAGAGTCCTGGTAGACTTACATGTCTATGTAGATAGTCCTTAGCCCCAATTAATTGGGATTACGTTAGGATCCTTATAGGATCTGGACTTTGCCGACACGATAACCTTAGAATCCAAGATAAGATTGACTTGAGTCAACCTTGCCACGTGTCGATATCTGGTTGGGCGGATATTTCCAGCTATATCATAATGCCCCCCACTTTTTTAGCCAAAATGCTTGGCTGAGAAAGTGTATTCCGAGTGTCTTGAGACATGCATCAAAAAATTTCACGGACCTTTTCTCCCTCTTGTAAGCACAAATAATATTTTCTCCGATCTTTTTGCTAACCAAAAAGTGCCCAAAGGCCAAAATAATCAATCTTTTGTTGCATAAATAGCATTCTGAAATTATTCGGAAATTTTCTGGTATGTTTCCGAATTTTTCCTTGAATTTTCTGCTTGGACCAAGGCCTGCTCGGGAAGTAGGCTCGGACTTGCTGTCCGGGAGGCCTGCTTGGGAAGTGGGCTCGAACTTGCTGTCCGGGAGGCCTGCTCGGGAAGTGGGCTCCGACTTGCTGTTCGGGAAGCCTGCTCGGAAAGTGGGCTCGGATATGCTGTCCGGGAAGTGGGCTCGGACTTCGTGCCCGGGAAGCCTGTGCAGACGGCCTCCCTTAGACGCGGGCCTTGTGGCTGGAAGGCCCACTTTTGTTGAAGTCCAAAATCTTGTTTAGAAAAAGGAAACCGAGCTTCCAGGCGCGGCCAGAGAGAATCGATCTCTTGATCGCGTGTATATAAAGCGCATGGATTAGCATTGGGCTGGTAGGTCACTTGTTATTAAATCTGAGCACCAAATTTATTTAAACACTTACTTGGAAACTTGGAAAGTCCATAACCTCTGTCCGGGAAGCCTGTTCGGGCTTGAAGGCTGGAAAGGCCCATTTTATTCTTCTCTTTTTTTCTGTTTGGTCATGCTGTGCGGGCTTCGGCCTGATGGTGGGAAAGCCCATTGGCTTGCTGCTCGAGAAGCAGGCTCGGACTCAGGGCTTGTGGTGCGGACCTGATGCGCTGACGGCCCAATTTCTCTGCTTGGACTTGAAGTTATGTTGTGGCCTGTTTCCTTGCAAAAGACGGAACTTTTCTGAAGCAGCTGGGAGGTCTTGAACTCCTGACCACGCGCACGCATGAGGCATGGCATTCCATTGGGTTGCTTGACCACTTTTGAGCAGAAAACCTATTTAAACTATCAGTTCAAATTTTGAAAGGACCACAACTTCTTGCTTGGACCTCTGTTTGAGGTGAATTTTTGTTTGATTCTAAGTAGTTTCTCGAGCTCTATCCATAGAAAATCATATTTTCATATTTTCTTCAAAAGAGTTCAGATGCAAGCTCTACTCAAGAAAACTTCTTTGACTTCCATGCAAGAGCTTTCTTTAATCAAACTTCCTAAAGTTCTGCTCGTAGGTTTTGCTCGGAAAAAAGAAAGCCTCGGAGCTCTACGAGTGAACTTGACTCGCCTAGGCTGCTCGGGAACTTTGCACTGCCATGCTGCTCAGGCGTTCTACTCGAGGTAAGATGCTTGAGTGTCTTGCCCGGACAGGCTGTTCGGGGAACCTATTCGGACGCGCCTACTCGGGCATCCTTCTAGGATGCAGAGTGCTGGTGCAAGGTGCTTGAGCATCCTGCTTGGGCACTCTGTTCGGACATAGAGCTTGGGAGCAAGGTGCTTGAGCACCTACTCGGACGAGCTGCTCGGGAACCCTGTTCGGACAGCATCGTGCTTGGACGGGTGCTAGAAACTTAAGCTCTTGAGAACTTTTATGATGTAAAATTCTATAAAATTGTCTGCTTGAGCTCTTGAGAAATACAAGGGAATTCAAACGAGGCGATCTGCTCGGGTGACGTGCTCAGCTAGCATCATGCTCGGGCAGACACCAGAGACTTAAGCTATCGAAAGCTTTAAAATCTAGAATCCCATTATTTTTCTAAGCATTTTGATGCCCCCTAGAGGGGTTTGACCTGTGTGTGCAATTGTGTTTTTAAGCTTGTGCTATCCACATCTTGCATTATGTTTTACTTTGGCGCGAACCCTTATCGTCAGCTAAGGGTTGGCAAAGAAGCCTCGCACTCCCGCTCGACTGAGTTTTGAATTAGCAAAGTATGGTGGGGCGACGAACTCCCACAAGCACTTTGACGTTTCACGGGTTAGGACTATAGCTAAACCGTTCTAGATAGGACTTGAGTCCTACCTTATTACCTTATGTACACTTCTTCTTGGGAAGAGTGTATAAAAAAGTGTTTGGGCTCTTAGAAGCCATGTTAATATGCAAAAGACCGTGGACGAGCAACCTGCTCGGGCAAACTGCTCAGGTGACGTATACAGGCGACGCGCTTGGGTGCTTTGCTCAAATTGGCCTATATTTAGTAGTTCTTGAGAACTTAGAAACAATAAGAAAATGTTTACTTGATCACTACTTGAGCAAGAGTTTGCAATCATCGTAATTATGCTCAGAAAAAGACTTCATTTCTTGGGCAAAAGATTGAAAGTACAATGGTGACTAATGTCGCCCCTGTTATTCCCAACTGACTACTTGAATACTACTCTAAGAATTCGAAAAAGAATCCTAAGTCTTACTTCAGAATGGGCAAAGTCTGAGCCTCCTGCCCTTCAAAAAAAGAGTATATTGCTTTGGGGCAAGGTGCTACTGATAGTAGCTTCAAAGGAAGGTCCTCGATGATAAAGGCTTCTTTATTTTTGTCTCGACATGATGCCATGTAGCATTGTCGGGCCACTATCTGGTCGCCTTTGACTTCTCCTACTCCATGTTCCGTAGGTCGGAGGCCACGCAGAAAGGTCGTGTATTTTACCGACTCATCCAAATTGTCGATATCTAGCGTCGCTACATTAAACCTCCCTAAATAATGTGACAGGGATTCATTCTTTTCCTGCACCACGTTGAGAAGACTCGCGGAGTTTTTCTCTATAGTGCGGCTACTCACAAAATGCTTCTGAAAAATATCATAGAGTTGAGCAAATGAGTGAATGGACCTTGGCTGTAGGGACTTGAACCACGCATGCGCAGCCTTCCTCAAGGTGGTTGGAAAGGCCCGTCACATGACAGCGTCGGAGACTTGGAGGAGTAGCATGTTTGTCTGAAATTGGTAGACGTGCTCTCCGGGGGGGTCCCCATTCCCTTCGTACAAATCACATTGAGGCATCCGAAAATTCGGAGGGAGTTTTGCTCTCTAAATTATCTTGGATAGGGGATACCCGGAATCCTCCCTTGGGGGAGTGAATTCTTCTGGGCAAGGCTCGGAGACGGTTTTTTGAGAAGTTTTCCCTTGGGAGGGTACTTCTCGTGTATCGCAACGAATCCGTCCTTGGGGATATCGTCTTTTGTCTGTGCGGTGTCGGCCACGAGCTCGTTCGTTCAGAATGGGAGACGAGTTCGTGTTGTCTTCTACTGATGTCTCACGACGGAAGCAGGAGCCATTTCCAGTAACATGTTCTTTGACCTCCTGTCTTGGCCAATAACTGGGATCAGCCCCCGAGCTGTATCTCCGACCATAACTTGACCTTGAGGTCAACTTGAGACGAAGGCCTTGAGGTCAACCTCAGATGAAGGTCACTCTGGTCTAGGTGTGGCTGATTGGTGGAGGTCACAGGGGCAACCACTTCAAGCGTTTTCTGTAGGGTGCTCACCACGCCCTTAAGTTCGTGGATTTTCCCTTGTCATATTCGCTTTTGGTGTGTTGAACAACTTCCGGGTCAGGCAGTGACGTAGGTCTCCCCTTTTTAAAAGATGAGTTGGGGAAAGGGTTCTCTTGGAGCTATCACTTGTTTGCGGGGTGACTGAAGTCACATTATTCTGGTCGTTACTGGAATATCGGTAAGATGGTGTCAAACGTCAGCCCTCTCGGCGAGAGCCACTGGATAGCGCTAGTCGGTTGTGAACTGAGCGACTGATCAGAGGGGTGTTGGAAGATGATCGCCTAGCCATGTTTCATGTCGGTCCCATGGATGGCGCCAAAATGTTACTGTTTAAATCTTGATCGGGACCACAGCTAGGAAATGAACCTACAAAATAGAGCACAGAGTGACCACCGGGAATGTTTCGGTAGAGGCGGCTCCGATGCTAAAGTCAGAACGTTTCTATAAGGATAGAATTCTTAATAGCCGAAATGCACTGAGCGTATGTGTGTGGTGAACTTGTTTGCTTACCTGGGATAGTCCCCTTTATATAAGCATCGACTAAAGAGTCCTGGTTGACTTACATGTTGTTGCCGAGTGAAGATGGTATGTTGCCACGTAGAGGTGCCACAAATGATGCAGTCTGAGTTGGCTTCCAAGTAGTCAAAGTGGGAGACAGCAAGGATGGAGTAAGGGCTAAGAGCAAGACTCCCCAGGCAGGTTGTGAGGGCTGGCAGCGCCGCGTAAGTAGGGGGACGACGAACAGGGGCGACATGCAATAGTCGACAGTCCGCGTCAAGGGTGCAGCGTCAATGATCCAACGTCAGGAGTTCGAATGTCTTTCCCTCACTAGAAATCCAGAGAGAGTGGGTTTTAGAGAGAGAAAGTGAAAATGTCAAATGAGATAGAGCTCCTTGAATAAGCTCCAAAATCCACTATATATAGGCACAAATGCACGCGTGTCATCAATCGACATGTGTCGTCCTCCGGGAGTGACACGTCGCCAGAAGGGGTCCCACAGTATTAATTATCCGTCAAATTGCCGGTCGCCGAGTTCGTGTCGTCCTGCCCTTGCAGAGTCCCTCTGCCTGTCTGAGGAGACTGACCACACTGCGGTAGCATGGTCAGAGTAGCCTATTGCCCCAGCCTCCAGTCCAAGCCCTTACTGAATCCCACGAGATGCGTCATGAGACGAGCAAAGATCCTAACAGTGGTGAGGGTTGCCCCTGCAGCCAACTGCCAGGCATGATGCCCTCCGAGGACCTGCTCCCGTCCCGGAATGACCCGGGGCTCATTGCTCTGGAGGTGTTGATGATCAATGGTAACATGAGCGTACATGCTCACAGCTCGATACTCAGAGTCCGTGGCGGGGGGTCCTCGTGCTGGAGCACTACGAGCGAAGCCCCCCGAAGCCCGTCGGTTGATTGTGCTGGCGAGGACCGGAGCCCCCGGTCGATTGTGCTGGCGAGGGCCGGAGCCCCGGTTGAATGAGCCGGCGAGGGCTTTAGGGTTGCGAGCACGTCCCGCCGCGAGGGCCGGAGCTCGTCAGTTGATTGAGCCGGCGAGGGCCTAAGTGTTGCAAGCCTGTCCCGCCGCGAGGGCCGAAGCCAGTCAGTTGATTAAGCCGGCGAGGGCCTTAGTGTTGCGAGCCCGTCCCGCCGCGAGGGCTAGAGCCCGTCAGTTGATTGAGTCGGCAAGGGCCTTAGTGTTACGAGCCCGTCCCGCCACGAGGGCCGGAGCCCGTCAGTTGATTGAGCCGGTGAGGGCCTTAGTGTTGCGAGCCCGTCCCGCCGCGAGGGCCGGAGCCCTGTCAGTTGATTGAACCGGCGAGGGCCTTAGTGTTGCGAGCTCGTCCCGCCGCGAGGTCCGGAGCCCATTCAGTTGATTGAGCCGGCGAGGGCCTTAGGGTTGCGAGCTCGTCCCGCCGCGAGGGCTGGAGCCCGTCAGTTGATTGAGCCGGTGAGGGCCTTAGGGTTGCAAGCCCGTCCCGCCGCGAGGGCCGGAGCCCTGTCAGTTGATTGAGTCGGCGAGGGCCTTAGTGTTGCGAGCCCGTCCCGCCGCGAGGGGTCCTAGTGCCGGAGCACTCGGAGCGCGTCAAAGTAGCATCCCGGAGGAACCGTCTACCCGACTGGCCGAGGTAGCATCTCGGAAGAGCCGTCTACCTGGCGGAAAGGGAGTTGAAGAGCTCCCTAGCGGAGATGGTGCGCTGGCGACGGGAGTCGCGGAGGTGGCGCGCGGAGATGATGCGCGAGCGCGGCGACGAAGGTCGCGACTACGGCGCGCGCACGACGGTAGTCGGTCGTCAAGGTAGGTGGCCGACCCCCCAGGGTGGCCGACCCCCTAAGGGGGAAGGCACACCAAGGCTGCTTCATAAAGGGAAGAAGCACGTGACTTGAGCATGCGTCGCTTTGACCGGCCTGTGAGCGTTGAAAAGTTGACCGTTTAATATGCCGACGTGTCATGAGAATTGGGACCCCAAGCGGGCCTATAGGTGTAGCCAAAATAGGGTGGGAACACATGTCTATGCAAATAGTCCTTACATTAGGATCCTTATAAGATCTGGACTCTGCCGAGAAGATAACCTTAGAATCCAAGATAAGATTGACTTGAGTCAACCTTGCCACGTGTCGATATATGGTTGGGCGGATATTTCCAGCTATATCAAGTGGTATATTTTACTACCAAAAAAATATATATACGTTGGATCTTTTTTTTTTTTTTTCAGTGTCAACTTGTCTTCGTTACATACGACTCGAACATGTGATTCATAATTTTTTTTTTATGTTAACCTTATTGTCAAGCATATTTGTCTTTTGTCAAAGTAGTATGTGCTTTTTTTTTTTGTTAGACCACCCGGTTTCCGGACACCACATTGGGAGCCGACTAATCCGGGTTCGAGCCGGGCAGGACCACATGGGCGGCAAAGCTCTCCCTACCAAGTTTTAACACAGCTGCATTTCCAGGGCTCGAACACGAGACCTCTGGTTAAGCTAGGACAACCCCTTACCAGTTGACCTACGCGCTTGGTGGTAAAGTAGTATGTGCTTTAGCATGGTTATTTATCTACTTTTGCAACCGCATATTATCTTGACAAAAGTCATATGAGCGCCTTTAAGGCTAACTTTTTTTGAACTTTTGACTTCCCTGGAGGCTTGATAGTGATAGTGAAGGAGATTTGCTCCACTTGTTGAATTTCTAGGTGCGGACATTGGGGCTAGTATCCCAAAAAAAATTCTTAACGCACCAAATCAATGTGGGTGGTGCACCTTTAAAATCGTAAACAGAGAGCTTGCCTGATTATAAACTTTACCGTCCAAACCAAATAAAGAAACAAATAACTTTTGACAAGGTAAGATAACAAAGTTTTTTAAGACTCAAAGTACTGTTTAAGTTATAACCGGTACGAATAGGCATAAGATATCCTTGTCTTGATGACTTCATCGAGTCTAATTTATCAACAATAGTAGCTTACGTATTTTCTAAACTTCAATATTTATTATCTCATGAGATATGCCGATTCCTTCCATGATTTTTGCCTCTAGTTTCATGACGCTTTACATATGTAAATCGAAGCTATTAGATTCTCGATCTTAATTTGAGAAGATTGACTTTTAAATGATGCGAGAGTGGCAACTTTAAAGTAATTGCATACCACAATAACATACGGTTTTCAAACAATTAGATGCTATTAAGGCCACATCTTTTGATTGTGAAAGCGGGGGTTTCATTGTAAAATACTCGAACGGCATGGGTTGCAGCAGAATCATTGTAAAATCATCCCAAGGAAAGCTTTTATTAAGGAACAAACAAATATGGTCAACAGCTGCCTACGTACCACATAACAACCATATACGTTCAGCGCATCGCGGGATATCAGATAGAAATTCTCGCAGGCGACCAAGTTTCTCTCATCTAAGATACAAGTAGCAACTGTGAATCCTTCACCACCAGTCAAACCTCACTAGTCACTACCCCCAAAACACAAATTCTGCTGCAAAGAAAGCAAGCAATATTCAGGTAATCTTCAAACCCAATGAATCTTATTATTATTGTAGTAACAAAGGAATGGTGCATGGGCAGGCCTTCTTATTATATTCACATGTAGAGGGCTGAACACGATGAATTTGCAATGTTTTTTTTTTCCGGCTTTTTCTAGAGAAAGCCGGCGAATAGACAAAGATTTGTCTTGGGCTTCAAACCATTGTTTGCGTATAATTTGTTTTTACTAGTTTTAGGAAGTTGTTTAATGGGAATTTACCTTAAAAGAAGCCCCTTTTGTTCCTTGTTGTTGGTATGCGGTGGCATAATATCTGCAGAAGACTAATGGAAGCACAAGGTGGTGGTGAAGTGAGGCGAGTTCATATCATCTACTTTCTCAGTCGAAAGGGTCGTTCCGAGCACCCGCATCTCATTCGTGTCCATCATCTGTCCCGCAATGGCGTCCGCTTGCGAGGTACTTTAATTTATCTCCTACTCGTATATACCTCTTTGTCTGAAGGACATGCATGTTGACATGAGTTTGATGGGCTATGTTTGATGCTGTACTTCTTGGGGAAAAATTAGATGTTAAGAGATGGCTTTCGGAGTTGCGAGGAAAGGATCTGGCTGAATCATACGCTTGGTCTTATAAGAGGTTTGTTTCCGTGACACGAATGATGTTACATGTCGCGGGTGTGTGTGTGTGTGTGTCAAATGGTCACTTGAAAGTTGTGTGTACAGGAGGTACAAGGCAGGATATGTATGGCAAGACTTGCTGGACGAGGATCTCATCACCCCAATTTCTGACAATGAATACGTCCTCAAAGGATCCGAAATTGTGCCTACCAACTTTGACACTGGTAAACAGATTTCTCTGATTATATCACTTCTTGATTTACTCCAATCTATCAAATTCAGACAAGATCATCTCGATTAAATTTAGTTTCCTTAATTTCAAGAACTGCATTTCTTGTTGGAGATTCAAATTTGAAATTTCACATTACAGCTCTTTGCTCCTACGGTGAAAAGGAAAAGGAGCCTCCTAGACAAAAAGAGCCAAATAATCCTGAACAGAAAGCAGCAAAAATTGAAGAACACCCAGAAAAGCCAATGGATATGTCAATGAAAGCATCATGCGAAATCGAAGAAGAATCGCCTCCATTCGGCTCAGAAACGTCCACGTTGACTGAAGGTTCACCCAAGCTCGAAGAAGACAAGCATTCGGATACAACCACCAAAGAACAAAAACTAGAACATTACGATCAAAAGGACAAAGTTGAGAGCCCTTCACTTTATCCCACATTCTTGAACAAGAATAAAAAGAGCAAAAAGCATGGGATTACAGGTAGTAGCTCCCCGGCTCCATCAACATCGCCCGCGTCAGAGGCTTCTTATTTCGCCAAGAGCAGGAGTTATTCCAACGGGGCATCACACATGTTCCGTAGTCTGATCACGTGTGGCGCGGTCGACACAAAGGACACAGCCATGGTGATGATCAACCGGCGGAATAAGGCGGGTTTGAATACGCCTACTAACAATAAGCCATTGATCAATACGGCCGAGATTTTTAAAGGAGAAAAGTGGGGAGGCTATGAGAGAATCAACGGAAACCAAAAACAGCAACAGAATAGTGAAAGGTAAGCTTAGATCAAATTTTCTTCATGCTAATTTTCAAATAAGTGTGTGTTGATTATGGTATGAACTTTGGTGACAGGAAAAGCTGGGAAGGGGTGAAGAAGGGTTCAAAGAAGAATATGAAGAGTGAAGGCAGTAACAAAAAAACAGTTTCTGCTGCTTACAAGCCAGTCAATGGTCCGAATTGCTCGTAAGTTGAACTAGCCAACCCACTTTCGGTTCTTTCTTGTTATTCACTTCTTTTAACCACTTGGAGATCAATGGTCCTATCATACCTGTTATAGTTATGCCTTTCTTTTTTTAACAAGTTCAACAAAATTTAACGAGTCGAAAGATTTTTCAAATAGTGAGTGATCAACTTTATAATCATCATATCGATTTTTCAAATAGTGAGTGATCAACTTTATAATCATCATATCTCGTCCGCTCATTGTGCCTAATGATAGTATTATATGACTATGTGGCAATGCATCTTCATAAAGCAAAACAACGATAAACACTGAAAATCGATCACCAAACTCATTTTTTCAATGTTTGCACTCCATTTTTGTCACTAAAAGCCAAAAATGTTACTAGAGGTCATAAAAGAAGGTTTCCTAGATTAATGAACTAAGTAGAGTAAGCGTGGAGAAATGGAGTGCAGTTATGGATTAACTTCTATTATTTTAGTGCTATTTGTAAACTAAATCATACTCCGCAAATTTGTTTGTGGAGCTAATTTAATTAATCTCTTGGCTCTAAATACGCTCAAAGACTTTTTTTTTTTTTTAAATTCTCAATTGGGAAATTTGTGAGAATTGCAATTCATATACATAACCCGGGGGGAGGGCGGGGAGGGGGGGAGGGCGGAATCGAACTCGGGACCTCGAGGTTACTCCTCGAAACCCCTTGCTAACTCAACCATCCTTTTGGGTTGCTCAAAGACTTTAAAGGAGTACATATATTCATCTTAAACAAGTAATGGAAATTTATGACGAAGACATTCATGCTGTTATGCAGGCAGTGCGGGAAGCCGTTCAAGCCAGAGAAACTGCATGCACATATGAAGTCTTGTAGGAAGATGAAAGCCTTGGCAAAAGGTACAAAATCTGCTGATGCTGAGAGGACACCAAATAAATCAACAGATACCTCTTCCCAGGACTCTGTTTCTGGCTATTACTTGACGAAGAACTAAATGCTACAGTTGAGTTTTTAGGGAAAAACTTGGAACGTTTCTTCCAAAAAAACAAAAATTTATTTTTTATGACACAAATACTTTGCGCTTATCATAACCTTTCTACCTTCTTGGTGTGTAAAGTGGACATAGGTTGACAGTTTTAGTGATACAGAAGTAGATTTCTCAGCTTTTCCAATGCAGATACGTATGCAAATTACAGATGATTTCCTGCACACAAGAACTTCCAG
The DNA here is from genome assembly GCA_033065855.1 of Escallonia rubra. NCBI lineage: Eukaryota > Viridiplantae > Streptophyta > Magnoliopsida > Escalloniales > Escalloniaceae > Escallonia > Escallonia rubra. Next base: position 443,129 of record JAVXUO010000919.1, on the reverse strand, counting down.
CTACTGCATTCTATAGATTATGGAAGCAAAAAGTTATATCTGCAAAGATTATGGAAGACGCAGAAATTTCAACTATAGGTCGTAACAACAAAGATACTGCAAGGCATTGCAAGCTAGTGTTAGCGTTAGCTCTTACTCATATTTCTTTGATTAGTAGAAGTTAGGAACAGAGTTCAAAGATTCCGTGATTCAAGGATTACAAAATTCTTGAAGTTCGGGTAAGGCAAACTCATTTTTCAACTGTGCTTAAGAAGAATCACCAACAGGCTACTCCAGTCAATGTTCTGTCAGTATTTTTTACCTTTGATACATACCACCGCCTACACCAGCAGAATCAACATGATCCAGTAGGAATCGATATAGCTTCTTCTTCAAGCTCTTTATCCTCTCATCACTGCCGCTTCCATCCCCAACCATGTCATCCAACCACTGATTGACCCTTTTAAGCTGCCCAAGAGGATTCGCAACATCGGACCCTCCTTCCCTACTCAAATTGAATCCCTTATTTAGGCAAACTTCCAAATAATTCAAGAACCATGCTCGAGACACGAAGAGCAGCTTTTCTGCTAAACTGGCTGCCTCCTTTAAACCATTTCCCTCAGGCCATTCTTCTTTTTCAAGAATAGTTTTCTTTGTGGTTGAAAGACGCGGCCTTGAGTGTAACGACAATCCCTTCTTAGTAGACTCTGATGTGATGGTTCCATTGTTTCTAGGGCTTCTCTTCTTTTCAGGTGAATAACTCTCTGGCTTGATTTTCTTTGTAGTGTTTTCCAGAACAACAAAATGACATTTCCCACCATTTGAAACATCCCTCTTGTCTGCCTTGGTGAACAAACAGAATTTGGAAAGATCAGTCTCCACAGCGGCTTGAACCCATGATATCGCATTCTTGTCTGTGAAGTTTTTACATATTTCTGGCAGCTGCAACTGTGAGCTTAAACAACTACTACTTTTCATTGGAGAAGACCTTGTGTTAAGCAAGGCAGTTGCTTTCTGCAAATTTTGATGAAGATCCAAAAATTGCTCTACTAGTGGAAGGGCACTATCTTTCTGAAATGACTCACGCAGTTCTGCAAACATGCTGGATGATAAAACAAAATAATCTTAATTAGCAAGCTTGATAAGAGGAGCGCTAATTTATGTACAGTGCCTAACAAACAGCATGCTAGCCCAACAAATAAAGAGCTGGCTAACTTGATTAGATAAACCATAAAGAGCATATTGGTGTGCGGAATTTAAACCCGCTACAGCAGATCATATCCCTCTGCCAATTATTTTTATTGGGTGGAGAAACTGAAAGGTAGAAAGCACCCATCTTCCCTCAGTATTCTAGGTTGTTCGGTATGGGAATGTAGAAGGATTAGCTTTGGAACTTTCTACAGTATAAGCTAAATATTTGTGTAGAAACTTGAATGTGGACAAGAGAAAATTCATCTAGTGGATTAGATTCCTGTTGGCAACAAACTTGAAATAAAAGACTAAGGAAAGTACTCAAAATGTGCTTCCCACCACCTATTCTACACTGACCTTCCAAGATTATTGAAGTGCCGATGCCAGATAAGTGCCACCTCGACAAGGGTACGGAATATGTCCAACACCTCTCACTGGATAGGCCACTAACAAAAATAATTGAATTGCCAAAAACTCTACTTTATATCTTCTATTGTTTCATTGTTCATCAAAATGCGAAAGGTTCCTGACTTGAGCTACATATGTTAAAATACCACTTTTCCCTAGGAATAAATGAAAAAGAACCAAAAATGATTCTTGGTGTCACCTTATCTTTGGACTTGGAAATTAGAAAAATCCGACGCTTGGACACGTATCCAACCAAATCCTTCTAACATGATCCCACCAATATTATGTCTTTCCCATTCATCTCCTGATCCACCTCCACTGAAATTAACTATAATTTCATCTAAATCCATGAATTCGTCAAAATGATGTCGGAATGCACTGCTGATACTTATCTTTTGTCAAGCAGCTTCTTTTGCCACAGAGAACCATCTGTTTACATTTCTCAAGTAGTCCACCTACAAGAACCATCTGTTTACATTTATCAACTTGAAGTCAAATTTATCCTTTTCAAGTGTATATAGTTATCTAATATGAAGCCCTAGACGTAAATCCTTTGCCAATTGGCTCCTTTTGCCTCTATTCTGGTCTGAGGACATGAACCATACACCATGAATCATCTCAAACATCACCTTGTAGAGCCATTCCATACATCAACCCCAACAAATAAAGAGCTGGACAAATAAGTGTTAGCATTTATTGCATAAAATGTTAAATGAAACACGCCAAAGGGACGCAAACTGTACACCAAAATGCAACAAAAAGGATGCTCCTCGAAACAACAGAACTAATGAAGGCCAAGAAGAACCATGCTTGTGTAAAGCCCGTAACCCACCCACAACTAGAGCTAGAGGTCCACTCCAATCTGGCAAAACTCTGAAGCCGATGTCAAAAAGAATTGCAAGGCATAAGGCCTATCCTGAATAGCTCTCAAATATCCAACCAAATTTGTAAGGCAAAGGCAGGCCCACTAAACCCGCCATTTCCACCCTCAGCTAGCACATGTAAGAAACACATCTTCATCTCCATTTTCAACCACTTAAACACCATGCCAACCACCATACTATGTCAACCACCATAATCACCATAGCATAGCAAAACCCAGACATATGATGCTTTTCTCTGAAGCTCCAACACAGCGTACAAATGCCAACAAAGCAGCCTAATCCAGGCAAAAACAGACAAAGCGACCCATATTTCCCTCCCAACACGTCGTCTGTTAGGATTTAAACTCTTAAATCAGTATAACTAGCACAAGAAGAAATAGTACAACTAACACAACAAGAAAAAGAGAATATAAAAAACAGTCACGCACAAGAATATGGACACAAAGGTTGAACTTGGTCTTGCCTACATCGAAAGAGAAGATAGCAAGAATCTTGCACTACAAAGTGGAGAAGTTAGAAGGTGTCACTCAGTCACTTAAACGCAATTCTCATATACACACACAAACTCACCTCTCACGATTTTTCTCTTACTGAATACGAACTCGGTGGTTTTTATCTCTCACTAATGCTATAAAAAAAAATGCTTTACATCTTGGCATTTGGACTTCAATCATAAGCTTGAATACCTCACACTAGCTCTCCATGGCTAACTTCTGGTGTGCTCTCAATTCTCAGCTTTTACCTCTCAATGGCTAAGGCTTGGTGTGCCAAATCCTTTTGCATTTGCTTCCTCAGATAGAAGAGGGAGCAGATGAAAGAATATTTACGTCCTGCGCCAATCGCAGCAGTGTATGAACCTTCTTGTAACCTTCAATGTAATAGCCCAGTCTGGAAGGCAAAAGACACGTTGAAGCCAATTTCTCCTTCAATCAACAAGGCCCCCACTTGCAAAGACGTTGCATTTGTCTTTGCTTCATTCATTACTTCTGATGAAATGACAAAAAGCATTGGTAAAGAAGTGTTGGCTGACCTACTTCTGGATTTTTACTTACCTCTGCATGGAGTTGAAGTATGACAGTGCAAACTCCATACACGTGTCAGTACAAACTCCAAACACTTGTTGCCTTATTGACAAATAAGGCCGAGTATAGTGCAGCAATAGAAGCAGGGGAAGATATATCATGGATGAAGAGATTTCTCCAAGCAAGAATTGTACGTAACACTTTCAAACGAAGCATATTGATGCTAATATCATTGGCTCTACCAACTGGAGCAAAGATGACATAGACAACTTTAGATATTGGATACCTTGGCAAGTTCAACAAAGTAAACCTAGACAAGTTGGGGATATTGTAGTCCGGCGAAACCAAAGGCCGGATAACAATGGACATATGTTTTTTATGTATTGAAATAGCATTGGACATATGTAATGAAATAACAATGAACGGTAGTGCAGTGTACTAGATTCTGCTCCACGGTCCGCTACATATGTAGCAGACGGTGGAGCATAATGCTTTTGTGGGGTTTTTTTCTCTCTAAGTGTTGGGAACTAGAAGCCCGAATTTTTTTTTTAAGTGTTGGAATGCAATGTTTCCGCTCCACCGTCTGCTACATAACGTAGCAGAAGGTGGAGCAAAATGCTTTCTTCGAATTTTTTTCTCTCTAAGTGTTGGAAACTAGAAACCCAATTTTTTTTCTAAGTGTTGGAGTGCAGTATTTTTGCTCCACCATTCGCTACATAATGTAGCAGACGGTAGAGGAGCAGAATGCTTTTGGGGAGTTTTTTTCTCTCTCTGTGTTGGGAACCAGAAGTCTGAATTCTTTCTAAGTGTTGGAGCACAATGTTTCTACTCCATCCGCTACATTATGTAGCGGACGGTGCAGTAGAATTCCTAGAAGCATGAATTTTTTCTAAGTGTTGGAGTGCAATGTTTCTATTCCACCGTCTGCTATACTATGTAGCAGACGCTGGAGCAGAATGTTTTTTATGGTTTTTTTTTTCTCTCGAAGTGTTAGGAACTATAAGCCCGAATTTGTTCTAAGTGTTAGAGTGCAATGTTTTTACTCCACTGTCCGCGACATTATATAGCTTCTAAGTGTTGTAGCGGACGGTGGAGCAGAATGCTTTTTGGGGAGTTTTTTTTCTCTCCAAGTGTTGAGAACTAGAAGCCCTAATTTTTTCTAAGTTCTGGAGTGCAATGTTTCTGCTCCAATGTCCACTATGTTATGTAGCAGACGGTGGAGCAGAATGCCTAGAAGCATGAATTTTTTCTAAGTGGTGGAGTGTGATGTTTCTGCTCCACCTTCTGCTTTATTATATTTTCTAAGTGGTGGAGTGCAATGTTTCTGCTCAACCTTTTGCTATATTATTTTTTCGAAGTGTTAGAGTGCAATGTTTATGCTCCACGGTTCGCTATATCATGTAGCGGACGATGGAGCATAATGCCTTTTTGGTTTTCTCTCTCTCTCTCTCTCTCTCTCTTAGTGTTGGGAATTAGAAGCTCGAATTTTTTTAGGGATAATTACAGCAATGTCCTGAGGTTAGGGTGAAATTACAGGCGTGTCCATTAGTTTGGACAAATTACACTTATGTCCGTTGACCAAACTGAATACGGAAATACATGACGGTTTTGATTACCCCTAAATAAAATTAAAATTCCTGATTGGCCTATGATCTTCCTCTTCATAATCTTCCACCACACAGCACCACCGACATGGCGCTAGTGCCAACGCCGCCTCCACCGTGCCACCCAACGTGAAATCTTCCTACTTCTTTCTGTTGGGTTTGGTTCTACCACCTCTCGGTGTTCCTACCTTTGCTCAGCGACACTAAAGGCGGACGACTTTTTAAAAAAAAAAGAAACTAGATCTGGTACGTCCGTCCTTTAAGGATGGACGGCCAAATCGCGCTTAAGGATGGACGGCTGAAGTTGTCTGCGCGAGCAACGATCCCTATATATATATATATATACACCTTTCTTTGGGGGGAGAACTAAAGATGACCTATTAAAACATGTGATCTTGTGAAAATATGACAAAAATGAAAGAGGTGTATATGAAAGGAGGAATGGTATTCGGTCAAGGGTGAGGATATGGAATCTTTAGGAGAGTCAACCTCTTGGCAGTTGCACCTGTCTATGTAATATAAAATACTTGTATATAAAACTCATTTTAAAGTAAATTAAAGAAGTCAAGTCACGTCATGAGCATTGGCTTGCCACTGAAGTCGAGATCTACCCTAAACTTAGTTTCTACTGATAGTGTATCAGCTCCGTCGCTCTTTCACAATACCAACATCATCTCCGGCTTCTTTTTCATTTGGTCAGTTCCGTCTCTGTTGCCTGCTACCATAGGTGAGAATCTTCATTCCGTTGATTCGTACTCCTACCAGACTTTGAATCGTGCTCCTATAAAGCTCCTAGGTTACGATCGTGGATTTGCGGACCTAGCATGGATTCATTGCCCTCTAAGGCAAATCCTGCAACTAATGAACCAAGGGATCAAAAAAAAAAACATTCCCATCATGACTCAAAACTCTGATGCACATAATAGCTTATGTTGGAAGTACAGCCGACTATATAACAACCATAAATTAAGACATGGTCAATATTTGTAACCTGACTCCAGAAAGCATCTATATTCAACTTAAAAGAAAAAAGAACAAGATACATGGTGCAACATGTAGAAAAATTATGTGAAATAAGTGCATTAAAAATGACTTCTAGTATTTTCATATTTCAGTAACCTCGTAGCATAGAACTACTCCAGCAGACTGGTATTTGTGAGCATGCACATACACCACACACATAGAGTTAGAAGAAAGAGGAGGAGAGAGAGGTAGAACGAGAGTCAATTGAGATTGTTTGGTTATTTAAAACAGAGTAAATAACAAGTTCAAGGGAGATGCACATTATGACTACAGCCTAGCCCAACACGTGAAACAGCGAAGCAGACATGGTAAAAAGAAGATCTCTCTCTCTCTCTCCCCCCCCCCACCCACCCCTCTAAATAGACATTACATGTCAAGCCAAATCACGTCAATATGTTGATAAAATGTCCAAAATTGACACTCGTTAAACCAAATATGCAAAATGGTAGGACATAAAAAAAGAACACACTGTTTTAATAAGATTCGGTACCTCATGCATCGTAAGATACCTTCAATTGCTGATGTATCTTGTAGAGCATGAGCGGCAGACATAAATTCAGTATTCCTACGAGACATAACTTCCTGCAATTAACATGAATTAGATAAATACCAAGATGTTAGCATGCTGTGGACTACTAGACATGTACATGTTTAAGATGCATTTAGTTGACGTAATCTACCTTTCCAAGATTATGAATTACTGGTGGAAGGGACTCCCACGTCTTTGAATCAGACCAAGTCTTAAAACTGAGTGGCACTTTGACGAGATGGCTAGGAACTGTGTCATCAAATGTTGGCTTCAATTCTTTCTGAACGGGCTTGCTTACTGGCCTTTGTGAAATAATCATATTCTTGCTTTTAAGTGGTGAAATGCTCACATTTTGATGCTTTGCTGTTAAATTCTTCTTAGAAGCAGGCGTTCCAGCGGAAAGAACCTGCAAAAGGAACAAAAGGTGTTAGGGGTATGAACCGCGCAGCCCCTAAAAAGTTGATAGAAGAGTGAAGCCTAAGACATGGCACATGGACCTTTTAACCTCTCATAAGGCACTTTTACTTGCAAGTCTTTCAGGACCGACATAAAACACATAACTACCAGTATCAACAAAACCAGCCCTTTTTGTCCCAACAAGGTTGAAGAGGTCATTTGGTCTTAAAGTTCAACTAGCTTTATACAGCACTAACTTCGATCCTCAAGGTGTATTCCTCTCCCAATTTGGTATGTGGTGATTGAAAGAACAAATGGGTCTTGAATAATTTCAACTGTACTTTTGCTTTATTCCTTCGTTCACTTTTATATACAGCTTTGTACATCAGATTTTGAGAAAGAGATAAGGAGGGATACATGGAGAGATACATGGAGTGCAGTTACATTTTAAACTAAACACTTTAACTTCTAAATTGACTCTTGAATCTGTAGAAGATTGTGGGAGGTTCATGTGGATAAGCTTATCCACGCCTGGTTTGCATGGCAAGCAAGCTATCTCTTCTTAACACGCCCCCGCAAGATTGAGGCTCCGTTGGTGACTCCAATCTTGGACAGAAGCTGATGAAATTGCTGCCGAGGAATAGCTTTAGTGAGAATATCCGCGAGTTGGTCCTTGGAATTGACATGATGAACCCGAAGAGTGCCGTTGGTGACACATTCCCTGACGAAGTGATAATCCAGAGCGATATGCTTCATGCGTGAATGGAAAACAGGATTGGCACAAAGATACGTGGCTCCTGTATTGTCACAGAAGAGAGCGGGAGGTCGTGGAAGATTAAGACCAAGTTCATACAATAGATTTGTGACCCACAGGATTTCAGCAGTGGAATTGGCGATGGCTTTATATTCGGCTTCCGAGGAGGAGCGAGAGACTGATTTTTGAAGGGATGATTTCCAAGAGATTGGGTTTGATCCAAGATAGAGAATGTAACCGGTGGTGGAGCGTCCATTGTCTCGGTCTCCACCCCAATCAGAGTCACTGAAGGCATGAAGGGTGAGAGGAACGCGACGGCGTAAGTAAAGACCATGATGAATAGTGGCTTTCAGGTAACGAAGCACACGTTTGAGTGCAGTCCAGTGAAGTTCAGTGGGGGAGTGCATGAATTGAGAGAGACGATTCACTGCAAAACAGACATCCGGACGGGTAAGAGAGAGGTATTGCAGGGCTCCGACAAGTTTTCGATATGGTGTTGGATCAACGAGGGAGGAGCCATCCTGAAGGGTGAGAGTAGAGGTGTTACACATAGGGGTGTTGACCTCTTTTGCACCTGTCATCGAAAAGGTATGTAGCAGGTCGTGGATGTGACGATGTTGAGAAAGAAATAGTCCATCAGTTGTGTTAATGACTTCAACACCCAAAAAATGATGAAGGGGACCGAGATCCTTGAGGGAGAAGCGGTGATCCAGTGTGTTGACAAAGGAATCCAGAAAGGTGGTGTTGTTGCCGGTGAGAATAATGTCGTCGACGTAGACTAAAAAATATGCAATGACATCATCTTTCTTGTAGATGAATAGTGAAGCATCCGCTACAGATTTAGTGAACCCAACTTGTAGAAGATGGCCCTTAAGTTCTTGATACCAAGCACGCGGTGCTTGCTTGAGACCATAGATAGCTTTACGGAGCTTGCACACGTGATGGGGCATGGTGGAGTGGAGAAATCCTGGAGGTTGAATCATGTAGACGTCATCATGAAGAGTGCCATGGAGAAAGGCTATTGATGTCAAGTTGCCGGAGCGGCCAATTCCGAGAGGGGCAAGACATAACACGACACGAATGGTGGCGGGTTTGGTAACGGGACTAAAGGTGTCCGCGTAGTCAAGGCCAGGGAGTTGATGGAAGCCTTTCGCCACGAGGCGAGCTTTGTACTTCGCAATGGAACCGTCAGGATGACGTTTGATGCGAAAAATCCATTTGCAACCTATAATGTTTTGGTCTGTCTTTGGAATGAGATCCCAAGTGCCATTACGTAACAAGGCATCAAATTCTTCTGACATTGCATTGCGCCAATGGGAATCAGTTAAGGCTTGGGAAAGACAAGTGGGTTCTAAGGCAAGAGGCAGAGGATGGGCGGTGGTGTGATTGACGTATTTGGGATTAAAATATTTGGGGTTTGGACGGCGTGTGCGGGAGGGGCGTGGAATGGCGAGGTGTTCAGGAATTTGAAGATGAGGAGAAGAAGGTGCGGAAGATGGTGATGATGTGGGTGCGTTATTTGATGTCGAAGGAATGGATTGGTCAGTGTATGGGTCTGCCATGTGTAATGGGGACGTGGATGGTGTTGAAGGATTATTTGTTGAAGAAGGTGAGGCCGTGGGGTGAGGTAGTCTGTTAGGATTAATTTGGTGAGATAAATGCTGATTTTGGGGGGAGTTTGAATTAGATGGGTGAGGAGATAAAGTGGGATTTGAAGGGATGGTGTGCATGAGTGATGGGTTTTGGCAGATTGTGTTGGAGTTTGAAAGAGTGAGTGTGTTTGCATGAGATATGGTGGAAGATTGGTTTTGGCAGAATCTGTTGGTATTTGAAAAACTGTTTGCATGTGATAAGGTGGAATCTTGCAACGGTAGGAAATGACTTTTAGTATCAGCGTGCATGGGAAAAATATGTTCGACGAATTTGACGTGATGGGAGACGTACATTTTGTTTGATACGGGATCAAGGCATTTGTACGCTGATTGCGTTGTGGAGTAGCCGAGAAAAATGCAAGGAGTGGAGCGAGGTTGAAGTTTAGAAACGGTATAGGGGCGGAGCCATGGGTAACATAAGCAACCAAAAATTTTGAGACGAGTGTAATTGGGGGTGCGATGAAATAGCATTTCGAATGGTGATTTGAACTTGAGAATGGCGGTAGGAAGACGATTGATGAGATAAACTGCAGTGAGAAAAGCATGTGGCCAAAATTTGAGCGGAAGAGAGGCAGTGTGAAGAAGTGTTTTGGCTGTTTCAACAATGTGCCGGTGACGGCGTTCAGAAACGCCATTATGTTCGGGTGTGTGTGGAGGGGTAGTGAAATGAGAGATACCATTGGCGGCAAGGGTTGTTTTGAGAAATTCATATTCGCCACCATTGTCAGAATAAATGGCGATGATGGGAAGTTGAAAAAAAATTTCGACATGATTTTTGAATTGTGGAAACAGGATGTGAACATCTGATTTTTGTCTCATAGGGTAGAGCCAGACATATTTTGTATAGTGATCGACAAATATGAGATAGTAGCGAAAACGATCATGTGATAGCTCTGTTGGGCCCCAGACATCAGTGTAAATTAATTGTAAAGACTGAGAGCTACGGAGAGAGTTGCTATGAAAAGGTAGCTTATGACTTTTATTACAATCACAATGAGTGCAATGAAGAGACGAAGAAAAAGAAAAATGAGATCCTAGCTTTTGAGATTCTAGAATCGAACGTAAAACACGGAAAGATGGGTGGCCAAGACGCAGATGCCAATCATAAAGGCTGGACTTGGAGATGGCATGAGCTTGGGGAGCTGGTGGAGATGGTAGGCAGTAGACATCATTTACATTCTCCCCGCGAAAAAGTATCGCCCCCGTGCGTAGATCCTTCACCACAAAATAGAAAGGAAAAAATTCGAGTGAGACATTGTTGGAATTGCAAAATTTTGCAACAGAAATAAGATTCTGATTTATGGAAGGAGCACAGAGAACATCATGTAGGGCAAAAGTGGCGTGGGGAGTCTGCAATTTTCCCTGACCTATGTGAGAAATATGCAAACCTGAGCCATCACTAATGTGTATTTCATCGGGACCACCATAGTCCGAATAAGAGAGGAGTGTAGCAGGGTCGGAGGTGACATGATGGGAGGCTCCAGTATCAAACAGCCATGGTGAAGAAGTGTTGCGGTGAAATGTAGTGGCATTTGCAGTAGGAGTGGTGAATTGGGGTGAGTGAACAGAGTGCATGGTTTGAACATCGTTTTCCCGAAGAAAACGAGCCAGTTTGCGGCATTCATTGGTGGCATGGCCGGGACGGTCACAAAAGCGACAGTAAAGAGAGGACCTAGGTGTGGGCGTACGAGACTGATTGATTTGGCATGACACGGTATGGGAACCGTTGTTTTGACTGGGTTGTTGGTTGGGTGGTCGGCCGAGAAGAGAAGCGTTGCCATGAGGAGGAAGATATCCTGGTTGGCGCCCAGTCTTGGTGTTGCCATAAGGTGATTGGGACTGAGGAGAGGTGCGATTGTGGCGGTGAGTATAGTTGGCAGTGGCAATGGACAGAGAAGGAGTAGGAACATCTTTCTTGAGGTGAAGTTCATAGTCTCCGAGCTTGTCATAAAGTTCATCAAATGAGATTGGTGTGTCTCGAGCACGTAGGGCAGCGGCAATTTCCTTGAATTCAGGGCCTATACCGGCAAGAATGTATAGAACAAGATCATCCTCGGAGAGAGGGTTGTCGACGAGAGCGAGATCATCGGCGATAGCACGCATTTGTTGTAGATACTCTGGAATAGAGCGAGTTCCGCGAGGATTGTTGAGAAGCCGTTCTTTGAGAGACATGACACGCGAGCGAGATTTGTTGGCAAAGAGGATGAGAAGACGTTCCCATGCTTCCTTCGAGGAGGAAACTGTGGAGATATGAGGTTGAATGGTCTCAACGCAACTACCGAGCATGGCGTTGAGTATGAGTTGATCTTGACGATGCCAAGAGGCGTATTCTGGGTTTGGAATTTCAGCAGTGAAGTTGGCTGATTCAGGAATGCTTTGAGGTGGTGGGGGATTAGAACCATCAATGAAACCCAGTAGGTTATGGCCAATTAGACCAGAATAAAGCTGAGTTCTCCACACTGTGAAGTTAGTATATGTGAGTTTGGTGGGAAGGTGTGATGGTGCATTGAAGAGAACTATCGAGTTGGCCATGGATCGGAAAAAAAAGAGCTTTTAATCAAAGAAGGCTCTGATACCATGAAAGAACAAATGGGTCTTGAATAATTTCAACTGTACTTTTGCTTTATTCCTTCGTTCACTTTTATATACAGCTTTGTACATCAGATTTTGAGAAAGAGATAAGGAGGGATACATGGAGAGATACATGGAGAGCTGTTACATTTTAAACTAAACACTTTAACTTTTGAATCTGTAGAAGATTGTGGGAGGTTGATGTGGATAAGCTTATCCACGCCTGGTTTGCATGGCAAGCAAGCTATCTCTTCTTAACAGTGATTCTGACAAAAGAACTACACTAGTTAGCTCCGAAGAGAGAGCCCATTTGGGTTCAACTCCCAGTCAATTTGCAGTCAAAGGTAGCCAAAACAAGTTCTAACCCACAACCAAAATGGATATGGCTGCACACCTAAACTTAGAACCAAGGGACATGTAAACCAAGAAGCAACGATTGGAATAGAGGGCCACCTAGACCATAGCATTGCAAAAAGAAAAACTTACAGAAGCAGAGTCAGAGCAACTGGAAGTTGTTTTGAAGTTCGAATTTGGCACCTTCTTAGCCACCGGACTCCGATCCCAGCCCTTTCTGGACGAGTCCAAGCTCAACCTCCTTAACTCCAAGCCTTCAACCCTCCCATTCCCCAAAGAAGCCCGCCTCAAACCCCGGTCGGACTCGGGTCCCTCCCTACCACCCCCTCTCACCTTCGTCACCTCCTTCCTTACACCCTTCGCCTCCCCCTTCTTACCCGTCGCAGAGAAACCAACCCGTATCCGACCCGGCAACAGCTCGCTCGAAATCAAGTCCTTCGGGTCCCCAACACACGCCCGCCTCTTAGCAACTGGCCTTACTCCCCGGAGCACCGGCACGGGGGAGCCTGAGTCGAGCCGGGTTATGTGAACGAACTGACCCAGCTGAATCTTATCACTCAGTATTAACTCGGAGTCCTCGTCGGAGACCGAGACGTAAGCAGAATGAAGGGAATCCGACACCCTCAAAAAGAAGCCCCTGCTCCTCCACGGGTCGTCGTCACCGGCAAGAGCGGGTACGATGCCGATGACTTGCAAAAGGGCCGACCGGTGCTCGCCGGTGACCTTCTTGTCCACATTCTGAAGGAGCTTAAATAAGACACCTGGTGTTAAGGACGCCATTGATGAAATGGGTGTTACTGGTTGTAGTTACGACTGGTAGGGAGAGTTCCACCACCACCATGGCAGAAAGTACAACTGGGGAAGAGATTTTTGAAAAGATGTTTTGGGAGGAAGAGAGAACAGGGAACAGGACGGTAGCGTATCGAATCTCAAGGTGTCATTGGAGGGGTAGCTTTCTGGGGGGACAGGTGTCGAGTTGGGAGGTGGGTTTGTGTCAGCAGAGAGGGGTTGCTTTCCGGCTTGGCAGGGCATGGGGGCTCAGGTTCCTAGGTTTATCCATCTCTCTCTCTCTCTCTCTCTCTCTCTCTATATCTATATATATATATATATATATATGCAAGTAAAGAACAAAAAAACTGAGTGCATATGAAGATTCAATGGGACGGAATATCCTAGTATCTAATGTGGCGGGCAGCCAAAAATGTTAGGGTGATCCGAAAGGGATTTTCCAAATCTTAAATATTTATTATCATAAGGTTACATCTTGCGTACATAATTATTTAATTGCAATATAACAAAAGGGACAGTCCAAATGCGCACCCTATAACCACACCACCAAAGCAATCAACGTCACCACCAACACCATCAACACACCACCACATTAGCAAGCCCACCTCTGCAACCAACATCCAATTGCATAACCAGCCACCAATAACTCAACCTCCATCACCCACATATCGCACCCACCACCAATTTCATCCAACCTCTATCACCCACAAGTCGCACCCACTACTGATCACCTTAACCACCACTGAACGGCGAATTTCCTCTCCGCCTATTGCCCCATGAACCACCACCAATCTCCCCATACACACACAAGCACACACTGATGGACACCACCACAGCACCACCAATTGCTTCCAATGTCACCTCAAAGGAAAAGAGAGATGATCGACGAAGATGGTCTCCAATGCTTGACCCGTCCTTATTTAACCTAAGGGTCTGGATAAAAATAAAACTGCCCAACCCCTCTGGATAGAATCATCACACTGGTATAAGATAAAAGTAGTTTCCCCTTGAATGCATGGCCAATGCTGGATAGGATTATATTTATCCTATCCAAATTTCTTATTCGGTCCTCCGACAACGTGCCTTTTTTAGCCTGTCTTTCATTTGTATAAGCTTATGATTTAGACCAATAACTCATAACGATTTATTTTACTCATCAAGTAAAGCAATTGCAGAAGCAAGAACAACAGGACAAATGAAGTTGATATTTATTTAATACTTTAAATGTGCAAGTATGCTACAAAATTGGAAGTAAAGGTGAAACTTGCGAATAAAAATATCATTCATTTGAACATTTTTGGTGATCTAGGTCGTGAATGTCTCTTGGAGCTTCAAAATTACTGTTTATATATTGCTTTTATAGATAATCTCTAACAAAACTTTGTTGATCTACTTAAGATTTTGATTTCACTTTTTCTAACAACTTTAAATAAGGAATGCTAATTAGTGCCAAGCATAAATTACTTGCTCAGAATCCGTTTTATTTTACCATTGCCCTTGTCATATCATATTGGCCATAATAGCCATCACAATTCTAGTCTTATATAGACACTTTCAACAACACATTATGGTCGTACGGTTCATCATCACTATAAAAAGGCCCTAAACTTTTACAATAACTTTGAGTGCTCCAGATCTCTTTAAAAGATGCCTTTTGTTTGGCCTAATGGAAAGTGAAAACCAAAAATTATATTGGATAAGGTGCTTCACTTTCGAGACAAAACATTTTTTCTTTTGATGCAGCTTAAAAAACAAAAAGAAAGATTTAAAATGGAGCAAAAACTTTAAAATATCATTTTGATAAGGGAAGGGAGAAAAAAAAAACCCACTCATATAGCAATGCAACATGTAACCCTGCTAAGGCTGTAAATGAACAGAGTTGTTCACGAACAGTTTGTTGTTCGTTCTCTCTAGAACTCGTTCATGTTCGTTTATATAATAGGTGAACCGAACACGAACATAATTTTAGAGCTCGATTATTAAACGAGCCGAGTTTGAACATGATATTGTTTGTTTATTAATGTTCGCGAACAAGATGGCTCGTTTACTTAACGAGCCGAACACGAGCCGAGCCTTATAAACGAACATCGGTTCATTTACTCATTATATATATATATATATATATATATATATATATATATATATATATATATAAGCGAATATGTTGCTAGCCTTAGGCAACTTGCCTAAAGATAACGACCAAAACTCCGTAGTTTTGAGGTGTTTAATATGTGACGACCCGAGTCGCCAATCACCCAATTCAATATCATCAATACAATTACAACAGTATCCCATCAGATTACAAGCCTGAGAAATAGGTTACAAATATTTTTAAACTCCAAAACTGCAAACCCCGCTCACATCTCCGCTTGCATGTGCTCATCTAATTAATCATCTGCACTGGAAGGGTAAATGATGGGGGGTGAGCCGTGTAGCCCAGTAAGTGAAATAATCATAGCACCATAGGATTAGAATCAAACACGCTAAACAATTCAACATCAGTCAATGTATTTGATAGTCAAATTTTCAAAAAAACTGTGGCTTAGTACTCTGAACAATTAGTAAACCAATTCAATATCCAGGTTGCACATAACATTTCAGCATCTTGCTTCTGGTATCCTCAAAGGGATCCGCCAAAGCTCAGCTGTATCATAACATACCATACACATAGACAAATCGCTGGAGCACTGTCATTGATCAAAAGTACTTAAGCCACGTCCCGCAAACATATGTCAAAAACAAGATGTCTACCAATATTAAAAACAAAGCATTTGAGCAAGATTTCAGGACAACAGTGTTTAGGAGTACAACGAACGTTGAGAAATAAATAACCACGTGGCATAAAAGAATAGTGATATGGAATTTCCCTTACCTAAATCACGAAGAATCCACTTATACAATTGCTCCCAATCAGGCCTTATGATTCCTTTTTCATAACCGCGACTAATCTTTTTATCTCACTCTTTAGTTGTCTGTCTACTGATAAAAGTCAAAGATAAAATAACTTGAAAAGATTAAGGGCCTATTTATAGAAAATTCTAGGAAGCATGAGGTGGAAAGAAACACGAGGTGGCAAAATAAGGTTGTGCCACCTAACAAGCACGACAAGGCTAAGCAAAGCACGACATGGCGCGAAGCACGAGGTGGCGATACAAGGTTGTGCCACCTAGCAAGCACGATAAGGCTTGAAGCACGAGGTGGAAAGAAACACGAGGTGGCAAAATAAGGTTGTGCCACATAACAAGCACGACGACGCTAAGCAGAGCACGACGAGGCTGGAAGCACGAGGTGGCAAGACAAGATTGTGCCACCTAGCAAGCACGACAATGCTAACCAAAGCACGAGGTGGCGATACAAGCTTGTGCCACCTATCAAGCACGACAAGGCTTGAAGCAAGACGTGTCGCAATGCTATGTTGACACGTCACAATCACGAGGTGTCGCAATTACAGGATCACACCCAACAAGCACGATAATGTCAATCCCAATTCGTACTTAAAATCATCATCATTTTTTTCTCAACCAACCAGTAATATTTTGAGCACCTCTAAATTTTTGGGGTATTACATAATATATATATAGGGGAAAGAGAATATGTTGCTAGCCTTAGGCAACTTGCCTAAGGCTAGCGACCAAAACTACGTAGTTTTGAGGTGTTTTAATTAAAATCCTTTCTGAAGTCCTTATATTCTTTTTTTTTCATACACCGCAACTCTCCACTGTCGGCCTCCATCTTTAGCCTCCACTCTCCATCATTGTTTGCCAATTTTCAGAAATGCAAATGCATCCTCAATAAATTATTGTAATAGTTTTTTGATGATTAACCAAATAATTCGTTCAAGAAGAACAAAAATATATATATGCTCAGATGCCATGAGTCTTCTACCACCACCGATCATGACCACGGCCGCCACCAACGAGCCCACCACCTTTCCTCCTATTGACAAGTCAACCACCGCCATCACCATCTATTCCAGATATAAGCCCTACTTTAAAACTGCACAACATCTTCACAGTCAATTCATCATCACAAATAAAACCCAATTCAAATCAAATCCACTAAATTGCAATTAGCGCAAAGCTCAAATCTGTAGTTTGTTATCAGCCGTTTAATCAGATCGATGGTAGTTAGTTGCTATTGTAAATGGTGATCAGTGTGGTGGGCTTGGCGGTGGTGGTGGTGGTGGATCGATGGCGTGCAATTTATGTCGAAAAGTTGCGGGGTCAAGTGATGGGATTTATGGCCGGTGGGGTTGGGTTTCAAGAATTGTGATGGGGGTCTGTGGTGAAGGGTTTCTGGTTTGTTGATGGTGGGGTTGGTGGTTCGCCGGTGTGGAGGCTGGGTGAGGGGGTAATCGCTGATCTCGCTTGGAGGAGAGACCAAGAGAGGCTTGGCAGTGGTGTTACTGGTTTGTGATAGTGGGATTGGTCGGTCGCCTGTGTGGAGGCCGGTTGGCGGTGGGTTGTCTAGTGTTGGCTGATCTGATGAGAGAGAGAATATGACGGGAGAGAGAAAAATTGAACAAAAAGAGTTATAAACATCTGACCAAAACTACGTAGTTTTGGTCTCTAGCCTTAGGCAAGTTGCATATGGCTAGCAACATATTCGCTATTCCCATATATATATATGTGTGTGTGTGTGTGTGAAACCAAAAAGATAACCCTAGAGAGGGGGTGAATAGGATTTTAAGACCACTTTTAAGAATTAACAAGTAATCACTACAAACTTAGAGAAACTATGACGAACACTTAGATAGCTTCAATCAAACATAATATCTCAAATAAGCAATTTAAATAATCTCAACACAAATATAAAACAATAATGTAAAGAGAGAAGGGTTTAGAGATACTTGACGCTTGAGATTTTGATGGTTCGGCTCAAATTACCATCAAGCCTACGTCCACCCCTTCAAGAAAGTCCCTTGAAAAGCCCTAAAATCCACTAGTATGATATTTCTTGAGGGTCAAGATCGAACTTCTTACAATCCCTTGATGCTATACCCACATCAAGAACAAGCTTTGACAATCCCAAAGCTCCAAAGCTTGACAACCCCAAGCTTTGATAAAAAGAAACTTTAGATGAAGAATTGTGTACAAAGATTCACTCTCAAGAAGTAGATGAGTACAAGTTTAAGTTCTAGAACAAGAGAGATGAGTGTATGATGACTTATGAAAGTGTATATCTCTCAAATGTAAGCTCACAATAAATGCTCTCTTGAATTGGATGAGAAAACAATGAAAACCAAGAGAGATTGAACAATTGCTTTGATCTTTGAGTATATGCAAAAAGAGAGCTTTGAATGCAATTGATGAATCAAAATTATGCCCAAGATGAGTATATATAGGTGTGGGAATTAATATGACCATTTAGAATTAGGTAGGGCATTTATTGCGCCAAACGGTAGACGCAGTCGACTGCATTGCACCATGACAGTCGACTGTATACCCAAAGTAGCCGTTGGAAATTCAAAATTTCCAATTGCAGTCGACTGTAATAGGCTACTGGAAGTGTTGCACTCGACTGCATTGGAATGAAGTCAACTGTAATACCTCACTGCCCACATGCAGTCGACTGTATTCCTGAAAAAGCAGTTTTTCCTATTTTCAAAGAATGAAAAGTTTATGCATGCAAGGGAAACCTATGGGCAAATTCTAGGTCACAGTCATTGATACGATCAACTCTCTATATCTAGTTACAAAATAACGGAATAAACGTAATTGTAGAAATCAATGGAAGTATTCTATCTTTGATGCGTTCTGTTGAGTGTCTTTGATCGATTAGCTCGTCTAATTGTCCGTTTGCATGAGTATGAGATTGTACCTATTGCTTCATCAACTCAATGCATGTTAGACAACATAATCATCAATGTTAGTTATCATCAAAATCAAATATAATTCTAGGTTAAATAACCGTAGGGTTAACAATATATATATATATATATATATCTAAATTTGTGGTGGAGCCGGTGGATCACCAATTTTTTATCCTCTCTCTATCACCAAATAGGTAATATGCTTAATTTTTTTTCCTTTCTCTCAGACACTCAAAAGAGTTCAACATCTGCTGCCCTATCTCTCTTCACACAGGCGCACCACGCCACACCGCCGCCTAAATCGCCGCCTAAATCGCCGCCCAAACCACCGCCCAGACACTTTGTCTCTCGTCACATAACCAAGTCCTCTTTTCTCAATCATAACACAATCGGCTATAATGTGCCTTCTCAAGACAGGCCAGAAGCCCAGAAACCAAATCGGAAATGATAATATTGGGGAACGGGGGTATGCGAAAGCAGATGGCTCAGATCCACGAGTTGTTAAGCTTCCGTTGAGGCATCCACGGTTTTTCGAGACAGTTGGTGTGAAGCCACGCAAGGGGATTTTGCTCTATGGGCCTGCGATTTTGCTTATTTTTTTAGTTTGTTCTGACTTTTGAGGTATGTCTCTCTTTTGTAATGAGGTAATTGCTTGCTAGCTTGAGGGATCTGAGAAAATTAGGGATTTCATTTGATTTTGGGCAAGAACACGAGTCGAGCTCTAAAGCTTGAGTTCGGCTCGTTTAATTGAACAAGTTGAGTGAGACGAGCCCGAGTTTGAAGGACACGAACTTGAGCTGAGTTTAACAAATTTTTTGGCCCCTTAACGAACTCGAGCCGAGTTTGAACATACAAAATCTTACACGAACCGAGCTCAAACACGCCCATGTTCAACTCGAACTCGGTTCGTATACAGCCCTAAACCCTGCTAGTGAGATAAGACATGGCTTTGTCTTCCATCACTGCCAGCTTCGCCAATGCCTTGTGGGTTGGTCTGTAGGTTTTTGGTGTGAGATCGCGTATTTTTTTATTGTAATGTTAGGGTTGCTTTCAATTGGCAATTTGGGTTAAGTTTTAGTGGCTAGCTTCGCAGTTGGCAGCAGATATGTTGATAACAGGTATGGGCCAGTGTTATCAAAGGCACGCCTAGGAGTAAGGTGTACTCCATGCGCTTCGCCTAGGTCTAGGCACAGCCCAGCACCCAGGTGCAAGGCGGCAGTGGAGGCGCAAAGAAAAGTTCCAAAATCCTAATTTTTTTATTTTTTGCATCATGGCATCATGTCAACCGTTCATTATATTTTATTCTTTATTTCATAACATAATAAATC
This sequence comes from Escallonia rubra, assembly GCA_033065855.1. NCBI lineage: Eukaryota > Viridiplantae > Streptophyta > Magnoliopsida > Escalloniales > Escalloniaceae > Escallonia > Escallonia rubra. Next base: position 422,833 of record JAVXUO010000919.1, on the reverse strand, counting down.
AATATCTAAACCACTAAAAAAAACCTAAAACCCCAAACCCCTAATCCCTAATCAATCGTTTGTCGTATTGTTGTTCATTGTGCTAGGGTTCCGTCTCAAATCGTTAATTTTTTTTAAGTAAATACACTCTTTCACTTCACCTTATGGACAAATAAGATAAAATTGAAGAGCAATCTCTACCAGACTTGGAGCCTATGATTCCCTTTTGAGAAAAAGATTGTTGCTTTAGCCTTCACTAGTGATGAGGATGATGTTGTCATATTCAATTAGGATCAACTACTTCTCATTGGATCTGAAACTTTTTCTAGTGTTAAAACTTTGTTAAATTGTCATGTTCTGAAATTTTTGATGTAATTTTATTGGTTTAATGCATTAATATCTATTTATTTTATTTTGCGCCTCACTTCGAAAAGGCGTGCGCCTGCGCCTAGGCTCTAGGAACCTTTTGCACCTTAGGTGTGCCTGTGCCTTTAATAACTATTGTGTGGGCTGACCTTTGTGATGGGCGTTGGAGTATTAGTGTGCGATATTGAGGGGCAAGGCTATCTGAGATTGTTAGGTGATCAATGACTGGTTGTGGGTGGTTTGAGGAAGTGGGTTGGTTCTTCCGTTGGGGTGGTAAAATTGGTAGTGCCGCAGTTGGAGAAGTTTTGGTGAGTCTGGCTTTAAGGTCTTTACTTCTAAGGTTGTTTTCCGCTCCCCCCACATTGTGTTTCATTAAGTGATGGTGGGTGATGTTGCAACAGTTGTGATGTTGTTAAATTATGGTTGGTGGGTATAATGGATGAAGTATGGTGGTCTACCATATGTTGCTGTTAATGTCTGGTGTGAACTTGTGCGGTGGTAGCTGGTCGGGGGTGGCTTTGTTAGGTTTTTGTCGGACATGGGAGAGTCGGGTCAAGTTTTAGTAGATCCGTTGGTGTAGTTAGAGGTGATTATGGTGGCTATTAAGTCTCATGGTGGTTGACAGCGGGGTGGTGGACTGCTAGGGGTGAGAATTTCTGACAACGCTATAGGTGGTTGACAATTGGTGGTGGTAAGGCGGTGATGGTAGAGGCTTGTAGATTTGTTGTCGATGGAGGAGTCGCGGGCTGTGGTGAGTGGGCATGCTGGCCTTAGGTTAATCGATGTTGATCATGTGTCCTTGTACTGCCATTGGGTAGATGACAGCTGTCAAATGTTGACTTGTCTCTGTCTGGATATGAATGGCAGGTAGCAGTATTATCTTTTCTTGTCCTCGTCTAATTCTCAAAAAAGAAAAAAAAAACATTAATGATGCTACTTTTATCTTGTTTTTTGCCAAGCCAACTTGTTGGCTTTAATTCAAATGTTATGTTATTTACCTATGTATGTTTTTTTGTTCTGTAATTTTGTATTATGATGCCTATCGAATGAGATTGTTATCCGTGTATATGTATGTGTGTGTTAAATTTGGTGCCTGATATGGGTTTTGTGCAACTTGACTACTTTGCAGTCTCCTTCAGAAGGATGTATATATTTCTAACATTATTATTAAAAGAAACTAAGAATTATGTGTCTTTTGGACAAGCGCACATTTTTTTCTTACAAGGCCTTTTTTTCCAAGTTAATTCTTTTGAACACATTATCAACTTCTTCAAAATTAGACATAAGATTGTTTGTTGCAATATATGCATTAAATTGTGGAGTAGTTTAGTGGGGAAAAAAAAGTTAACCGTTTGAGCTCCTATTTTGTCACTAAAGATTCTAAGCAATGAAAGAACTTCAAATGGTAAAAATTTGAACTTAATTAAACGCACTAAAACAGTCATGTTAATCGAGTTCACACTCTAGAGTTGTGTTTGGTGCGCATGATTATTCAGTTGGATAGGATAAGCCAATATAACATCTCATGTTGTATTAGGCCGAATCAGGTATAAATCTTGTCCAATGTTTGGACGGACTACATGCCGAATAAGTTGTTAAATCATGTTTTATGTGTTTGACAATATAACGGATTTAAGTCGGATAAATGTTAAAAAAAAAATTTGAAGTCCCTTTTTTTTTTTACCATTTTTACTTCATAGAATCCCATATTGGATGTGTGAAATGTAATCCAAGCATGAACTTGCAAAGAAAAACTTTTACTCGATCACAAGAATAAAAATTAACTGTTCATAAGCTTAAGCAAAAATATTTCGAACACCATTAATTCATCTCTCCAAGTACATCTCCTCAAGAATAATGTAAATCTCAATCTCTTCGTCTCTTCCATAATCCATATTATAACAATCGAACACCATTAATTCATAAAAACTGTTAATAAAGAAACCAAATGGTAACATATGAGCAGTTTCAACATATGAGCATGTCTTTACACATAAATACAGTACTAGACCCTCATACAGTACAAGAAGGTAAAATCATGAGTACTTTAACCTCCTATTTTGGCAAGGACTTTCAACTCTCTCATAAATACAGTTTTTGGCTATTATTCATTGAGCTAGTACTCACATAAATACAACATCTGGCCAAAATGATGACCCTCTTCATGCACTGCCTAGTAATGAACATTTCATTTTGACAGATAAAGCTCATTATCTTAGTAGACCATTGTCTTAGAAGCTCTATTATGTATCTTTCTATATTTTTTGGACATTTTATCGAGCACCTGGGGAATTTAAATTTAGACAAATGACAAAAAAAAATTACGTACACAATACTTTTGCGAAGGTACAATAACTATAACGTACGTCTAAAAGATTCAGCAATTAAAGTTTTAGGTATTAACCAGAAAGAAAACTGAGGAAATAGAGAAGAATGATGGAGATTGAAGGAGAAGTAGACAGAGGTTGAAGCAAAAAGAGGTGTATGTATATCCTGAAGAGAATTGTGTGGTGGTTTGGTCTGTAATACCTCCGAAAATTTGGAGTTTTAACACGCTGAACTTTTTCGGAGCATTATCACCCCAAACTCCCGGAGCGTCAAAACAATCACTACTTAATGACATAAAAACCTTGATTCAAATAACCAACTTTCAAACTTATATTAGAGCTTCTAATCAATGCAATTCCTCAAATCATTAATATGTATAGTGATAAACAAAAAGAGACTTAAATTCTCTCTGCAGAGCGAGTTAAACATAATTTATGCATGTAGGGGTTCTAATGTGCATTACTAAAAATTAAATTCTCTCACTTGGCCCTAATCCATACTCAGGCAACCTAATGCTAGTTATCACTTGCAGAAATGAAGTCAAACGAGAGTGAGCTTTTGAAAGCCCAGTAAGGTCGATCAAGGATTAAAACAATGCAATTCGAATGCTTTTACATTTGAAGTCAAATAATAGTTTTTTTTAAAATTAAATAAATACCACAACATCTCGATACAGATATTGGGAAGAGTATTAACTCAATCCCTCAAATCAATAGACATTTTAAAACATTTCAAATACAATAACACAGAACATATGGCATTGAACATGAGCAGTACATATTAGCAAAGTCACTTTGGTAATGCTCAGATATACTCTACATATGCATACATACACTAACTAGTCTATTTAGGTACTAGTTTCAACCCAACAGAACAGACCATTCTTAAAACACTAATAATACAGACCATCCTTATAATACCTCAAATTTATTATCTTATGTCAATGTTCAGAAGAAATAAACACAATTCAAAATGTGGTATAATGATCGATTCGATAAACAGATGATCTTTAAAAGGAATTCATACAATCACTTTAAGGTTCAAACTAGGGTTTCAGGGTAGTTCCAAAACATTTTTATGTCAATCATAAAATCGAAGTTCAATGAAATCTGAAAACAAATCAGAATAAGACATACGATGTCAAAATGATGAAATGGGGTTTCGGATAGAGTCGCTTACCTCGATCCGAAGCTATATTACTAAGCTAAGCAACCTCAATCTGGATCCTTCTGAATCAACATAAATTGAGCAATTCCATTATCAGAATACATTCTAACCCTACAATACCATACACCCAGTACCAAATTGCCTAAACACTGCTCAATCCTACTCTCAAAATAACGCAACCCAAATCGAATACAACATACGACCAACCTAACCAGAAACCCAACACACTCTTCAAGGCTTAATAATAACTCAATATAGATAATAATTTTTAATAAAATATTTGTATAGCTTGAAACATTATAAAAAGTCAAAATATGATTGTTTTTTGAAATTTTAAATATTTTTGAATTAAAAACATTTCTTTAAATACAAGAAAAGCCCAAAAATAGCTCTTAATATTTTCAGCTCATATTAAAGTCAGATAATTTTTATAATAGCTTTACAATACAGAGAAAAATATAAAAACTGAAATCATAATTTTAAAAACATCAAAACTATTTTTAAATCACCCATTTTCTAAATCAAAAGCGATAAGGATAAAGATACCAATTCAACTCTAAAATTCATTAAACTTGAACTTAGTCTTCTTTATGCTATAAGAATATTATTGTAAAATTTTCAAAATTTTAAAGACACGAATTTTAAATACTCAAAGTGAATTTTAGAATAATTGAATTTTCAAAATATATAAAAAATACTAAACAATGTTCGAAAAATATGAAATTTTAATAGTAATTCTAATGTTATCCTAAGAAACTTTCTGTAAAATTTCGGTAATTCACAACAATCGCACAACATTCCACAGCCAATCCATTGCATAAACCCCATTTCATCTTTTTATTCTTCCTTCTGTGCAACACACCCATAACACATAACACTCACTTAACTCACGGCTGCCTTTCCTTCTCCTTACCCACACCCAAACACCTAAACACATACACACACAAACCCACATATACCATACTCGTCCACCCTTTTTCACAACCATTTCACACATACATATAACACACATTACACCACTGCACAAACACATACACATGGTCCTTCACATAGCTCACTATTTGAAGTTTCACACACATTAAAATCACAACCTCACATACTCAAGGCACACACAAAAACTCACACTTGCACACACACACACACATTACACACATAAAACACACACACGCATACACATACACATGTGCACATAATGCACACATGCATATTACATATTGTGTCCACATCTACACACACACACGCACACTTAAGCTCATAGCGCGCGCGCACGCGCACACACACACAGCATTATACACACACATGTCGATTCATAGAAACACACATGTCGATTCCTAGAAACACACACTTTCACGCACTAACTCACACACAAACACTCCCCACTTGCAAACATACGCACTCACACCACATTCTTCCAATGATAGCCCCTTTCACACACCTCACAAGCACCCACGACAGCCCCATGGTTGCTCTCCTCACACGCAATACCATACATACATACAAATTCACACAACCTTTCCCTCATAACTCAGACGGTGCGTAATATAAGCAGCACCCCATTTGCCTGAACCTTGGTCACGCCGAAGCACATGTTCACGGCAGCCCATTTTCCCTTCCCTTTCACCACAATACACACCATAAACACACCCAAACACATGCACGAACACACCATCACACTCACGACTATGGTTGCCCACCCATAAATTCAGCCTCTACTACCCTAAAACAATGAGGTTATTTGAGAAAGAAAGAGTAAAAGCCTTGCCGAACAATCAACCCGATTGCCAGAATCTAACGCCAAGCTTCGTGTAGCCTCTCTCTCTCTCTCTCTCTCCCTCTCCCTCCCATAAGCACATGCACACCTTCTTTTCCTCTCTTTCTCATTCTCTTTTCTCTTTCTTTTTCCCTCTCTTTTCTTCTTCTTCTATGTTTATCTTTAACCGAAGAAGTTTACAATATTTTTAAAATAAATTCAAATTATGCAATCTTTTATTTATCCATTAATCAAAAGTTAAATTTAACTTTTTAACTATCATGAATTTCCTATTATAACCCGCGTCAAAAAGTGTCGCTAAAGGTTTTAAAAAAATATCGTCAAGCTAATCGTCGCTAAAGACCTCAATCAATATAACTTATAACTGTCATCCTTAAGGCTCCGTTTGACAATACTTTTAATTTTGGTTTTCTGTTTCAAAAACACTAAAATCAAAACCAGTTATATTTTTTTTTACAAAAACAAATGGGTGTTTGATAACCCAGCTTTTTTTTTTGCTGTTTGATTACCCACTTTTTATTTTGAATTTTTCTTTGGTGGTGGTTTGCGGTGGCGGTGGCCGACGGTGGTGGTGGCCGGTCGTCGGCGGTGGCTGGTGGCTGCCGACCGTCGACGGTGGTTGCCGAGGGTGGCTGCCGGTCGCCAGCGGTGGATAGTGGCGGTGGGTGGTGGCTGCCGACTGTGGGAGGGTGGTGGTGGTCGCCGGCGGTGGACAGTGGCGGTGGGCGGTGACTGCCAGTGTTAGGAGGGTGGTGGTGGTGGTTGTCTCAATCTAAAAACTAAAACTGAAAAACGAAACTCATTTTTTAAGTTTTCAAAAATAGCCTTGATTTAAAAACTGATTTTTTAAACTGAAAAAAAAAATGAAAACTGTCCGCCAAACGCGCTTATTTTTTCCAGTTTACAAAATTGGAAAAAAAAATTCTGTCAAACAGGGCCTAAGTTATAACTTATGGTTTCTAAAATTGTTGCCAAAGATCACTAAAATTCTAATGCTTACCAATTCGTTGCTAAAAGTCTAATGAATAATTAGTTTGGATTTTTACCTTGAAACTAGTCCAGATTTTGGGGTATTACATTCTCCCAACTAATAAAAATTACATCAACGAAATTTGCGTACTTTCGGTACCAAAAAGATTAGGGTAAGAGTGTCGCATATTATCTTATGGTTCTCAAGTAACACGCATCGCTCACACCAACAGTGGTTAATGGTTCAATAATATCACTTACAATAACTTTGCTAAAGTAATGAGTAATCAGTTTAAATATATATATATATATATATATATATATATATATATATATATATATATATATATATATATATATGCAAACCCTAGGTCCGGGAACTACCAAAGACTTTCCTATCATAGTGCCTATAGCGACATCAGACTCTAAAGGACAGTTTGCTATCTCAGTCGTCATGCAAAGCTAAGAGATATAAACGAATATGATGCTCAAGAATAAAATAATGTACGTCATCTAAGAAATTAACCAGAAGTGTATCTAGCACTACATCATTGGATGCCGCAACATCCTGAGCCGACATAGCAAATAGTCTGGCTGAGGTCCGAGGCCTCTACCTTTGTTGTCTGCCCCTGATGACTTCGTCCTTGTTGGAACTGACCCCCTATCGGATGAAGAGCACTACTCACTAATACACTGGCTGTAAGTGCAGGATGAAAAACTAATTGATCCTCTCTAGTTGACGTATAGTCTCGCACTTGATGATCTATGCTACCACACCTATAACATCCCTCAGTAACCTTGTAGTAAGGCCTACTCCCATGATTCTTCCCACATGTAAAGCATGGAGCTGCCGTAAAAGCTATTACGGTACTCTGATTAGTACTCTGTGTAGCTCGAAACCCTGGGCCCTGTGTGGTCTGGACCCAACATCTGCATTGGTTTAGACTTTGCACTCTGTACTTCTCTAAAACCCATGCTCTGACCTGACCGACTCCCATAACTCTATCCTATCCGTTGATTTTGAGCACCCTGTTTTGCTAGATATGAAAATTGCTAACGCTTGTCAGCATCTGAAGCTCTATCATTTAGCCTTTCCCTTTTTTGACCACCCTACCATTGCTCAAACCTCTTCCTACTGTCAAACTGAGACTGTTCTCCAGGGCACGTGCCAGATCTACACACTCCACAATAGCTCGTTAAACGAGCACAGATTACCTAATTATCTCTCAGCTCTAGCTTAAGTCCACACTCAAACTTCCAGCATATGTCTGCCTCAGTTGGGTACATCCTAGTCGTAAACCTCGCTAGAAGCAAGAATCACACCTTAAACTCGTCCACCGTCTCTTGATCCACCTGGGTCACATTGGCAAATTCGCTCAACATTTGCTCACAGTAGCTCACAGAAAAATATTGATTGACGAATAGTTCTTTAAACCATTCCCAAGTTATCTCATCTTTCTACTGTGGGATCATACCACTCTCCACCATCTTCCACCAGTAATCGGCCTCACCCCTCAACTTATACACCGTAAATTCGACCCTCTATTTCTTGGTGCATTGAATGGGCCAAAATATATTTTCCATCTCTGTACTCCAACCCTCTGCCTCTGTAGGGTCCACTGATTCACTAAATTTTGTCGCATTCTTCTTATTAAACTCGTTCCGGATACTCCCCTTTTGAGGCTATAGCTGCAGTTGAGTAGGGTTTGTATACCCTATTATTGATTAATCAAATTCTGGGCCATAAGTGCCAGAGTTTAATTCATGGTGTTAGAGTTGCAGCTAAGGGTTCTGGGTTTTGCTGCTGTTCCACTACATGGGGCATCTCCGTAACTGAGATCTCCTGGCCTCTAGTATAACCTCTGGTACGCCTCCAATATGGCCTCTGGTACGCCTCCAATATGGCCTCTGGTACAGCCTTCTTGGCACCTGGCTGGGCCTCCTCGACCCATGGTGCTATCTCTACAAGTGTGTGTCGTACTATATAGCATTAAACTACTATCAGGGTCATGCAACCACATTCAGAATATCAATGCAATTAAAAATTACCAATCATAGATATCATCAAAATACCTTCACCAACACGAATTCACATATCTAGTTATCATATCGTTCAATTAAAAACATTAAGGTTTTCCCCCTAGTCATCCCGTCAAACATATAAGCATCCTAGTATACATTTCTAAAGTCTACAGAATCATAAACCTATACTCTGATACCAACTGTAACACCCCCAAAAATTTGGAGTTTTAGCACTCTAACTTTTTCGGAGCATTATCACCCCGAATTCTCAGAGCGTTAAAACAATCACTACTTGAAGACATAAAAACCTCGATTCAAATAATCAACTTTTAAAACTTATATCAGAACTTCTAATCAATGCAATTCCTCAAATCATTAATACGTATGGTGATAAACAAAAAGAGACTTGAGTTCTATACAGAGCGAGTTAAATAGAATTTACCCACGTAGAGGTTTTAATGAGCAACATTAAAACTTAAATACTCTAGCTCGGCTCAAATCCATACTCAGGCAATCTAATGCTGGTTATCACCTGCAGAAAAGAATTCAAATAAGATTGAGCTTTTGAGAGTTCAGTAAAGTCGATCAAGAATTAAAACAATGCGATTTGAACACTTTTACATTTAAAGTCAAATAACAAAAAATTTCAAACAAAATAAATAAATAAATGCTGGAGCATCTCGATACAGATATAAGGAAGAGTATCAACTCATTCTCTCAAATCAATAGACATTGCAAACACAAAAAGACGGAACATATGACATTGAACATGAGCAGTATAGATTAGTAAAACCACCCAATAGTGCTCTGATACACTCTGCATATGCATATAGGTACTAGTTTCAACCCAACTAAACAGATCATCCTTATAACACCAACAATACCTATCGTCCTTATAATGCCTCAGATTAACTAACTCATGTCAATGTTCAGAAGAAATATATACAATTCAAAATATTGTGTAATGATCAAATCGATTAAACAAATGAGATTTAAAGGGAATTCATACGATCACTTTAAGGTTCAAACTAGGTTTTCATGGGCAGTTCCAAAACATTTTTATGTCAACCATAAAATCAAAGTTCAATGAAGTTCGAAAACAAATCAGAATAGACATACGAAGTCAAACAGTGGAGTGGTACACCGTGCTTGTAAAGTTGTACACGTGACTGTGGGACATCGTATGATTGTTGTAAATTGTTAAAATTTTACAGAAAGTTTCTTAGGGCAATATTAGAATTATTATTAAAATTTCATATTTTTTTACTTCACTTAGCATTTTTAATATGTTTTGCTAGTTCAATTTTTCTACGTTTTGAGTATTTATTCGTATTAAATTCTAGAAACTTTACAGTAATGTTCTTATAGCATAAAGATGACTCAGTTCAAGTTTCATGACATTTAGAGTTGAATTATTACCTTTATCTATATCACATTTGATTTAGCAAAACGGGTGATTCTAAAATAGTTTCGGTCCTTTTTAAATTCTGATTTCAATATTTTTCTTATGTATTGTAAAGCTATTATAAAAATTATGTGACTTGATTTGAGCTGGAAATAATAATAATAGCTATCTTTGGGCTTTTCTTATATTTAAAGAAATTATTTTAATTAAAAAATATTAAAAATTTAAGAAAATTCACATTTTGACTTTTTATAATGTTTTAAGCTATAAAAGTGTTTTATTGGAAATTATTATCTATTTTAAGTTATTATTAAGCCTTGAGGAATGTGTCGGGTTTCTGGTAAGTTAGTTGTTTATGGGACCCACTTTAGGTTGCGATATTCTGAGAGTAGGATTGAGCAGCATTTAGGCAAACAAATACACACGGTCCTTCACATAGCTCACTCACAAAAATTTCACATACATTAAAATCACACTTACAGCACACACACAAAAACTCATATTTACACACATACTACACAAAAAAAAAAAACACACACACACACACACACACACATATAACGCGCACACACACATATTACATATTTTGTGCACATCTACACACAAAAATTGAAACTCATAGTGCACACACACGCGCCCGCGCGCTGCACTATACACACACATGTTGATTCATACAAACACACTTTCACGCATAAACACTCCCCACTTGCAAACACTCGCACTCACACCGCATTCTTCCAATGACAGCCCCTTTCACACACCTCACGAGCACCCATGGCAGCCCCATGGCTGCTCTCCTCACACGCAATACCATGCATACATACAAATTCAAACAACCTTTCCCTCACAAACCCCCACGGTGCACAACTTTAAGTAGCCCCCACTTCGCCCAAACCATGACTACGATGAAGCACATGTTCACGACATCCCATTTTCCCTCCCTTTCACCACAATACACAACATAAACACACACAAGGACACACCCTCATGCTCATGGTTATGGCTGTCCACCCACAAATCCAGCTCCTTCTCCCTAAAACAATGAGGTTATTTGAGGAAAAAAAAAAGAGTAAAAGCCTTACTGAACAATTGGCCCGATCGTCGAAATTTGACGCCAAGCTTTGTGAGCCCTTCTCCCTTTCTTTCCCACGAGCACACACACACACACAACCAAAAATAGGTGTATGGTAAATGTTTAATTTCTCCCTAATTCCTCCATTTGTTCCCTTTTTTCCAAAATTAGAGAGTTGACAATATTTTTTTTAAAATAAATTTAGATTTTTTAATCTTTTATTGATCCATTAGTCCCAACTTAAATTTAACTTTTTTAACTATCCCTTAAACTATAATGAATTGCCTACTGTAACCCACGTCAAAACGTGTTGCTAAAGGTATCCAAAAAATATCATTCACGCTAATCATCACTAAAGACCTCAATCAATATCACTTATAACTGCTATCATTAGATTATAACTTATGATTTCTAAAATTGTCGCTAAAGATCACTAAAATTTTTATGCTGACCAATTCATCGCTAAAGGTCCAATGAATAATTAGTTAGGATTTTTACCAGGAAACAAGTTTCAAATTTTGGGGTATTACATAGTCTTGATCCAAAGCTGAACCATTTGAATCTCTTTGTCAAGTATCTCTTAACTAAATCTTGACATTGATTGTTGCTTACATGTTTGAGATTTGTAGGTACATAATATTTAATAAGTTTATTAAAAAATAAATTTTGACTCTTACCCGGGTTGTAGGAATCTTCCTCCAATCCCGTGTATAACGGCAATTAATAGTCGCTAAATGTTTATAGTGGTTTTTCTTCTAACACTTTCAACGACAATTATTAGTAGCACTTTTTTAGCGTCACTAAATAAAAGTCACTAGAAATATTTAGATACGAATGATTGTCGCTATATAAGGGCTAGGAATAAGGGGTAGGAGGAAGATTTCTCGAACCGGGGTATCAGCAAAAAAAAATTCTTTATTAAATTGATTAAGATAAGTACTTGTGATTAGTTTCGTTCCCCTTTAATCTTTAAACACCCTATGTTACCCATTCCCCTTCTAGCATTGCTTATCAATTTTTTATTTATAACCATCAGTGTGGGGTTTGATAAAGTAAGTCTTCAACTATTTAAGGACCTCACAGTAGCCAATAGCAACTCTAACTTCAGCTGTAATAGTGACTTAGAGCAAGCAGATAGCTAGATCTGCATCATTCAGTATGTATTGGGTTCAAAAACACTTCTTCACCGATCTTATAGTTTATATCCTATATATTTTATTGGTTTCAATACAACTTTCCGTTTATATACCAACATGATATTTGGTTAAAGCTTTGAAATTAAAAAAAAAATGAAAATTCCGAGTATAGATTTTGAGATTTGAACGCTTTCACTTTATTTTTCTCTTTAAAGGTTAGAATTATCTTATTGATGACCGCAGCTAAAAATATTTTGGAGTTTGTGAAAATTTAAGTTTGGAGTGAATTTATCAACTTCCTATATTTGGTTGTTCTTATTCCAATTCACAAGAAAATTCTGACCTATTCTAAACTATATTTGAGTAGCACTCGGTCGAGTTATTTCTAAACCATTCTGCAAATATTAGAATGTACAAATGCAAGCAAATAAATAACCTCAATATAGTTGTGATACTAGTAGTAATGCAAATAGACATATACTTTTTTTTGCACATCTCATGCAATTGAAGATTAGAAATGCTTCAAGGATATTTGATATCGCTTCCTGCACCAGATGTGGTAATATTAGATTAATTTTATAAGTCAACAGCTAAAATTTTAACATTCAACTTTTGTTCCCCATCGATGGGTTCGCCCTCGGAAAGGTAGCCATAATGCTAAACAAAAAGCCATGACTGCATTACGGTTGTTATATCACCCGCAATTATAGTTGTAAGTTAGTTGGTCGAAAGCCATTAATGCATTCACAATAGGGTGTGGGTACGACAATAAGGTGTAAAAAAGCAAAAAAATGGTTGAACCTAACTTTCTATTATTTTATGGTTTAGCTTGAAAGGGAAGATTTTTATAGTATTTAGTTCAACTTTCAATAGGGTGTAATAAGACATCGATAAAAATGAACTATGAAAGAGATAATAAAGATAATGATTATTCAAACATTGTGTTTTTAAAGCCAAGAATATTTTAAATAGATGAGGACAGAATGGCAAGTTATGTGCATGTTAAATTGCCTTAACTAGAGCCCATATGCGCCATGTAGTCAATAAAGTTACAATACTGCACTAGATTTCGATATTGGCACTTTCACTAGCTTGGCATACACGAAGAAAAATGCATTTTGAGTTAATCTACCTGTTTTGTTTACAATTTTTGCAATGTTAAGTTTCTAAAGGGGCATATTATGCTTAAGTAGTGTTTCACGTATATATTTGAAAAAATTATGGAGCCATAGGCACCCAATGCCTTTACCACCACTTTACATATTCAAATGTCTTTATTAAGCATGATATCATTGTTGGGTCTATTCTCTAACAACTTAAGTTTTTAGAACAACTGGTAACTCAACATAGTATCAAAGTTTTGATTTGATAAGGTTTAGGGTTCAATTCTTTCCCGTTGCACTCTGTTTATTTGTGTCTCTCCATTTGCAATCGGGGGCACACATGCGAGGGGATGCGTTAAGCATTAACTCATGACATTATTGTTAGGTCCATTCTCTAAGAGCTTATGCTCTTAGAACAACTGGTAACTTAACATGTCTTATACCAAAAATAATTGGCCCAAAATCCTTTGAAAGGTTTAACTTGAAAATTGTTTGTTACCTTGAGTTCAACCTCAATCTCTATCAGAAACACTCAAATCTAGTTTTTTTTTTTTAAGGATTCTTTAAATCTTTGATTTGGGTGAATCAATCACAAAGATGGATTATGGTTGGTAAATGTTCATATGCACTTTCACCCTTTCTACTTGTTAGAAAAAAGATTACATTCATATTATTTGTTCAAAATTTACCTCAAGCATAAGGATTTCAATAGATTTACTATATACATGTGTGTGTGCACGTGCACGCATGCACGCATTTGTCTTTCTATCAATGACAATATATGTGTGTGTGAACATTTTCTTAATTGGATCAATGCTCAAGGTCCATATCATAGACAATCAAATATGTGAATCATTTGAAGATTGTTCAAAATTACGGTATGATTTAGTGAACTAAGACAATTGCAATATTGGATTTGAGCCATTTACCTATTGACACACATTTCCCAGCTTTGGTATTTCTTACACATGTTATGTTCATTTCTAAACTCGTCGCAAATGGTATCCTTGTATTCAATATTTCCTTGGATCAATGCGCACATATGCGCATACACATATGTTTGTGTCTACTAAATATAGGAGATGCATAATCAAATGCCAACTTTTTAATGTCAAATATGCAAATCCTTCATAGATTGTTCAAATTTTCTGATTTAGTAAGTAGAGTCAATAACAATACTGGATTGATGCTTTATCAATATTCACACTTGTTTCTCAATATTGGTACTTGTTAGACACATTTTTATTTTATTTTTTGAACCTTAAGATATTTTCTTAGTATTGGACTTCCTTGTAACATCATAATATGAATGTGCCCGCGGGGGACCTAAATATAGAAAAAGCACAATGTAATGTGATTTTTCTATGTCATTTCTTTTATAGATTACAATAATGCATTAGGACTTCAACTAAAAAGCTGTAGATAATTGAAGAAGGTTTTCATTAATATCAAGTTTATTTCCAAAGATTTTGTAAGAGAAAAGTAGGTGGAACTCAAGAATTACTGGGTCTATATAATAGAGGAAGTATAAAGCATAACAATCTATAGAAGTTGTGCCAGCACAAACTTTGTCACCATGGAACCGACTTCCCAGTGTGTTTATCATGCTAAACTCTTTCTACTAATCCTGGCCTTTCTTTTATCAACCAACATCACTAGTTCTGTAGCCACAAGCCCTCGTGGCTTTGTTACTAAGCTCATTCATCATGATTCGATCCTATCACCATTTTACAACGCAAGTGCCACCATTGCTGACCGTGCTACTCGAGCGAGAGAACGTTCAGATGAACGCCTATCTTATTTAAAAGCAGCAACTATATCAGAAACTCCAAACGGTGTAAGAGGAATTATGGTTGCGGGCGATGGTGCTTTTCTGGTTAGTATGCATATAGGTAATCCGCATGTTCATCAATTCATGTTATTGGACACGGGTAGCATTCTAACTTGGGTTCATTGCTTTCCATGCATCGGATGTATCACCACTACTACCATATATGATCCATCACGATCCTCTACATATTATCCGTTGCCATGCAATCATAACCCTTATTGTGCTGCAAATTGTGATGAGGATCGAAATGAATGCACCTACAGAGTTGTGTATGCAGATGGAGCCTCCACCTCAGGGAACTATGCCAAAGAAAGTCTTATGTTTTATATTGAAAATGAAGCACAATCATATGCCTCCAACATTCTTTTTGGTTGCGCACATGTGGTGAACGAGCCTTATTCCGACATAAGTGGGGTAATGGGGCTTGGGTATGGGGGAATATCTTTAGCTAACCAAATTGGCAACAAGTTTTCATATTGCATTGGAAGCATTCTTGACCTAAACTATGTTCATAATAGACTGGTTCTAGGGGATGGAGCTGTACTACTAGGCGACTCGACACCAATTGATTTGTACAACAACCATTACTATTTGACATTAGAAGGCATAAGTGTCGATAATGAACTACTTCCAATTAACCCAAGGGTATTCCGAAGGAGTCAATCGGGAACTGGTGGAGTACTTATTGACTCTGGAGCGGAATGGATTTACCTAATTCATGATGCATATGTCAAACTTAGGTACAAAGTGGAGCTAATACTGGGTAGCCACTTGATGCAAACGATTAAACCCGGTAATCCGAGTTGGCTGTGCTACCTTGGGTCTGTGAGCCGAGACCTCCGAGATTTCCCCCCGGTGACATTTCATTTTCATGGAGCTGATTTACAGTTAGGCATAACAAGCATATTTCAGGACGTCTCAGATACAACACTTTGCATGACTGTGGAGAAAGCAAATGGCAACTCACCAAGGGATGTCAGTATAATAGGGATGTTTGCGCAACAACACCACAACATTGGCTATGATATTTCCAGACGGAAGCTATACATCCACAAGACTAATTGTCAACTGGTTAATTAATACTTTTGTACCCTAATTGGGGAATTTTCTGTCATCCAACAAGTGTGCTTCTATAGGTCATTTGACTGAAAAATGACAATCTTCACTGTGTGGTTTCATTTGAACGAATAAAATTTTCACATTCTCTACTTGATTACAACTGTGCTTTTGATCATTCGGTTGCAACGGTTTTAGTTTAGTGATTATTGGCACTTGTTATATACCACATAAGAAATGTATTAGAGTTCTAACCACTATACTTGGGGTTGTATTTATGTTTCTTGTGTTCCTCGTTTGGTGACTTTTTTTGTTTAGACACTACGGATAAAACCATTTCCACTCAGCAATTTATTCATTGATTCACGTTCTACAATGCGTCTCATGATAGTTTTTAACATTTCTACTTCCAACCCTATGATTGCACCATAACGAAAACTATGTGTAAGGCCCCAATTTTTTACTTGAGCATTTTTATATACTTTATGTTAATGATCACTAATGAATCCGTTTTTTTGTAAATTGGTGACCCAATATTGCATTTTGAAGTTTGCATGCCCAAAAAGTTAGATACAAGAAAGATATCATGTACCAGCATAACTTTTTTGTGCTTGTGTGTGAGACACACGCATGCGTGCACACGCACACGCACACACACGCACACACACACACACACACACAATACACACACATGCACAGAGAAGAACTAAAATCAGATTGACTAGGTTGAGGGAGAATAAAAGGAATTCAAATCTTAAGGTAAGTATATTAAAGATGATTTCAAAAAGTCAAAGTCCGCATGGCAAGTTAAGAGACAGTCTAAGTAAGTGGTGACTGGACAACATTCTTTGAGTTTCATATATATATATATATATATGAGAGTTAATCCGTTGCTAGCGCTAGCACCGTCCGCTACATAATGTAGCGGACGGTAAATTATCGTCCGCTACATTATGTAGCGGACGGAAAAACAACGCTAGCAACGTGCTAGCGCTAGCAATGGATCACGACCATATATATATATATATATATATATATATATATATATATATATATATATATATATATATATATATATAAGGGGCCCACTCGGGCCGAAGGTACCTTAAATAGCAAAGGGATCCAGGAAAATAGGGGGGTAAGGCTAGAGTAGTGGTTAGACGGGGAATTGGTACCTTAAATAGTGAAGGGATCCAAGAAATGAAGTGATGTGGATTATTCAAGAATCGAAGTCGATTTCATTTAGTTAGATATGGTAGCTTGAAATGGGATATCAAAAGAATTGACTGCTGAGCCGTATGAGGTAGGAAACTCTCAAGTACGGTTCTAAGGGAAGGAATTGAACCACCTATTTCGAACTTCTAATGTCGAATCAAGATCAACTAGGACCGAAATAAAGCATTGGGTCGAACTCTTCTGTGGTGGAGCACTTAGGCATAAATTGATACCGACTCCTCAGAATTTGGTAAAACGAGTGGGCTATTTCTTTGCAAAATTGTGCTCAATTTCATATGTGGAAATTCCACCCCACACCAAGTCATTGTGTATGGATGATGAGATTCCATTGCATTGATACAGAGCCAATTCCAATAGACTTATTGGAGGGTCCCATTGGCGTGCATCCAGTAGGAATTGAACCTACGAATTCGCCAATTATGAGTTGGGCGCTTTATTTGATAAATACTGATAACTCTCGGATAGAGTATTAGAATGGAAAGATCCATTAAATAATGAACTATTGGTTTTAAGTCATCTCTGGCGATTAATCAACAATTCGAAGTGCTAACCGCTACTCTTAGTAAGGGGGTAAGGCTAACCGCTACTCTTAGTAGCGGTTAGACGGGGAGTTGGAGATTTCCATCGGTAGATGTGGACCAGCTCCACACACACACACACACACACACACACATACAATAAATCATAGTTACTATCTAGTTTTTACGCTACTTGTGATTTAACCCCCGACTATTTCTCCACTTGTGTTGTTTCTCTACCGGTGATCCAGCCGTCCACGTGATAATGTGAACAGCTTGGATAAGCCTTTATATATATATATATATATATATATATATATATATATATATATATATATCTTCTTGCCTACCTACCCCAAAGAGGAGCGGTTAGTCTTAATGTCAAAAATGTCCGTCTAGTGACCTCATCAGCTACCATCACTTTCATCTTTCTTTCTGAAACTTTTCAGATAGAAAGAAACTTCCATATTGCAATGCATAACAAGAGTAATTGTGCAAGATCTCATATTCATATGAGTGGTGGATGTATTATAGTTTATTTATGCAACAAAGCATAGATGGTAGCACTGTGAGTAAACCTTTGGTGCACATAACATCGACAGTGTGAGTAAACCAATGGCAGTGAGTAAATTACTGATGGTTATGGTGCACATAACAGCGGTGTGGTGGTGGTTTGAGATAGTTTCAACCTCCATCAGCCGCAGCACATCACAACCTCCTGCCACTGTCCATGAACATCCAATGATCATCTGAATCAATCCACAGACAACCACCACCGTAACCAACCTAGAATGCACACATGGCCAACCTCCACCAGCCGCAGCACACCACCACTTCCCGCCACTGTCTATGGCTCCCACCAATCGCCGGAATCGACACCCTAATACCAGCACACCTTTAATGATCTGAAGTTGTATTCGCGCCCATACACAATTACCCAAAAACCAATCAAATCCAAAGTTCTTAGATAGGCATCGGCTAAAATCCACTATCAAAGCAAAAACAAATTAAGTAGATCCACCACCGTACCCATGGCGACCCACTGCCATTATCCCCACAGTCAACCACCACCGAACCCACAACCAACTACCACCACGACCGTAGCAAAACTCTACCATACCCAGTGGAGAGAGAGATAGAGAGAGAGAGAGGGAGATGGAAAAAATATAGAGAAAGCTGTGTGTGTGTGTGTGTGTATATGTGTGCGCGCGCAGGTGTGTGTGTGTGTGAGAGAGAGAAAAAGAGAAGAAAAAAAAGTGAAAACAAGGTTGAATTAATAAGGCAATGGGTAGAATTGAAGAAAACACTGATGGCTCTTATTTGGGACAGTTAGGCAAGAAGATTAAAAAAAAGGCTGATCCAAGCCGTTCACTTTACCGCGTGGACGGCTGGATCATACATATATAGGAAGGAGTAGAATAAAGTGTGTTTATGTTTCAAATGGTGTCTGAAGAATAGAGTCTTATTTGATTAGGTGATCCCGCATGTTGTAATCAAAGGTTGCTAGTTGATAACCTCTACGGTCAAAGGCCAATCAGGTAAGGACAATGCGGTTCTGATATGCTAGTTCATTATTACGATTAACATGCCATAATTGATGACGTTTACTTTAAACTCTTGCTGTTATGATTGGACACATTTGTAACATGTATTTGTTTACTTGAATTATTCCATTAAGGACTTAAGATAGAATAATTTTCCTTAATCCGCCCCGTTGATGAAGTTTAGAAAGGATAATGTGTGTCCTAATATGCTATGATTCGATTGAACTAGCGTACCTGACGCTGGTGATGATATTGCATATGGTTTGTTGTGTGGTTGTTGTGAGATGTCGGCCGTTATTGATAGCCGATATTACTCCTGTTTGAGAACACCATTGAGGACTTGTAGTTAAAATTCTCCCGAGTCTGCCATGCCATTGATTGCTAATGTTATATAGAGATTGTGGTGTTGTTGTTGTGAGATGTCGGCAATTATTGATAACCTATATTTCTATTAGTTGAGTACACTGTTGAGGACTTATGGTTAAGTTTCTCCCAAGTCTATTGATTATGCTTATGATGAATTCCTGTTGTTATGCTTCAAACGCATGTTGAACTTTTGGCCCAGTATCTCTTGTTTGAGTTGTACTGTTAAGGACATAAGGTGGATTAGTTTTCCCTTAATTCACCTCGTTGATGAAGCACTATTGTTTTAGCTGTACACGTTTAGGGACAAACACTCTTGATAAGTCCTCTTCTTGATGATAGTGTCTCTTTTGACTATCTGAGACTGAAATGAACATCCCGTATAATGGGACATCAAAATGAGGAGGATGGCCTACGAAATATGATCACCGGCCAAAAAGGATGTATGGCGCTCGAGTTAAATCTGTCGTGTCTAGTCGGTCATGTCTGAGTTTGCATTGCATTTGATTTTATTTTGATCTTAATGATTTTAATGACTTGTATTTCACTGTTGTTTACCTTTGCATTTTATTGACGTTTACTTTTGGGATTGTTGTTTTAGTGTACACTTGCATAGTCAGTCAGTCAGTCTTGTCCATGAGGAAGTGGCAGTAATGCTGTTCTGTTGGGCCTTGGAGCCGCTCAGTCTAACAAAAGAAAAATATCGTTTGAACAATTACGTTGATGCTAAAATATATTGTGAACTCTTAATTCATTGCTATCGTTGAGATAATTATGTTTCCTCCAAGTCTCTCGAATCACTTGTACAAGCTACTTTTCGTGTTGTCTTTACTGGGCGATTTGCGATCATTCTTTATGTTATGTTGTGCAGGTTATAAGATTGGCCAAGGAGAACCCTCTAGAAAGGAAACGAAACAACCAAGACAAGTTGAGTGAGGTGATAAGTCGAGGTGAGACAAGCTAGAAATGTAAGACCAAGGTTGAGCTGTAGGGTAAGTTTAGAGGAGCTACACGGTTACGGTCATGTATTACTTTGTTATGTATATGTTGTTTAAGGACTTGAAATTCTTCCATTGCAATGAACAATGTTCTAATTGTAATATGATCAATAACTCAGCTCGGTAATGTCACCAGGATTGAGGGGGGTGACATAGCTATTTTAAAAAATAAACTCGTGAATTTAAAAATATTTTTACAAGTTAGAACTCAGAGATAGCCTCCATTGCAAAAGTAATTTATTGCCAAACTCCCTAAATTATGGGATGACTAAGAATTTGTTAAGCTCCTAAATGATGGACTGCTTTGCAATTCCTAAGAAGGAAGAAAAATAGCTATAGAAGAAATTCTAAATGAATATTATACTGAAGGACAAAGAAATACAGATATGAAAACAACTCATATGTTCTAAAGTCGATAACATGGTAAACAACTACGGATATGAAAAGAAACCAAACTTCACAAAGAAAAAATTCGAGAAGAAAATGTTTGGAAACGAAAAAAGATATATGAAGAAATGGAAAAAAAAAATTAGAAAAGAAAATTTAATCTATCAAGAGAAAAACCAAAACCATGGGGAAGATATATTAGAAAAACAAAATCTAATATTCCATACAAAAACCTTTCATGTCCAAAAGGAAAATTACCAGAAGAGTGTGATTGTTGTTGGTTATGTGGCGAAAAAGGATATTATGCAAATAAATGTCCAAAGAAGAAGAGAGAGCGAAAATATAAGATTTTTTCTATTCGCTGAATAAAGATACAAGTCAGCATGGGGATACGAAATAGATTTTGAAGTTGAAGCAGAAGAGCTTGTTTCAGAAAATGACTACGAGTCTGATGATAAACAACATCAGATAACGAAGCGAGTTTAAACAAAAAGTTAAAAAAGTGTAGGCATAATCTTCATGATGTCAGAAAGCTACGACCATGAAGAAAAGATGATTCCTTTATCCAATAACATAATTAATCAGAGTGAATCAATTGAAGAAGAAACTACCGGTTCTACTATAAATTATTGGGAGATGCCTAAGATAAAGGTTGGAGACATATACAAAAACTCCATATTCACATTCAGAAGTAAGATAAACATAGAGATTTCTGAAAAGAAAATCTCTGTAGGTCAGACTAATACTAGACATTCCTTTCTTCAAGACAGATAAGGTAAAACAATACCTAAGAGAAGGATATCACTATGTCCATATTGGCATGATACAAGTTAGTCTTTGTCCATTATTCATAGATGGTAGAGATAGTCGGTAAAAAAAAAGTTTTGAAAAAGCCCTAATAAAGCATTAGGACTGAGGATTTAGACTCAAGGTATGACCAAATTACAAGAAGTCTGCAAAAATATTGCGGTACAATATCATTTAGTTTACAGAGTAGTAAATACCAAAAATTCACTAAATAAAACTCCAAATAACAAAGTAGAACTATTTGAACAAACAAGTAGTAATGTCCAAGTGATAAAAGCACAGAAGATAAATCCAAAGCAACTATCATGACCTTAAAAGTGGGTCATAGGAGAAGGATTAGCTAGCAAACAACTAGAACACATGCAGATTAGGGAAAATAAATGTGTAGTCATCCTCGAAGAACCAAGGAGACATTATGTTTCTTCTATAGTTTCCACGTCTACAAATCCAAAAGTCAAATGTAAACAAAAAATGGGAGAAGACTATACCAAAAAAGAGGAAAGTTCTTATGAAGACATCATAGGGTACAAAACAGTTACCATTACAATCAGACGAAGTATGTCATCACGTGTAGAAACCATACATGTAACGACCACAACATCCATACTTTGACACAGTTAAGCAAAAGATGAAAGGAAAGGGCTTGACATGAGATGAGCTTGAAAAGGGTATTTGTAACATATCGGAATTTTTGGAACGTTAGCACTCACTTGATCATTTACACTAAGACGATAATACCCTCAATCTCTATCAATATAGTACCATCAATCTGTCAGAGCGACTAAAACATCGAATAAGACAATACTATAAATGTACTGTCATGATTGAAACATCAATTTTTAGTCAAAAAATTTAAATAGCAATATTGATCCACGCAGGGGTTCAAATGACCAAGACCAAAACTGCTATTCTCTTTCTCTTGTTCAGTTCTAATCCATATCCAATGCAATATATTGTTAGTTATTACATGCAGAAGAGAACAGAAAATGGGTGAGCTTTTGAGAGCTCAGTAAGGTCGCTCAGAATTCAATAGAGAATACAAAAGAATTTGGAAAAAAATATATCAATGACAACAAGGGAAAATATATTCTCAATTTCTTAATTTTGGGATGCAATAAATACACTTTCGATTTCACTGAAACAATGCAGATGATATTGAACATTAGTACAATGCAAAGCCACACATGCAATGCAGGGTAACACTTAGCAAAGCTATACAGGCAGTGCTCACTAACAATATGGTTACATATGCATATGAAAACTAACTAGACCCTTAAGGTACTAGCGTCTCCCGACAATAACAAACCATCCTTATATCGCCCCCGATACAAACCATCCTTATCACTCCTCAATACACTAACTCATGTTAATATGCAGAGTCCAATAATCGATGATGTAATGATTAAATCGATGCATAACGAGAAATAAATACGCAACATCGAAAAAGAATTTCAATAAACATATGAGGCTCAAAGCAGGGTATTAATGGCAAAGGTTAATTACACATGTCCCTGAGGTTTGGGTGAAATTACACGCGTGTCCATATGTTTGGAAAATAGGCACTTATGTCATTTGACCTAACGGAATACCCAAATACATAACGGAATGGTCAAAATGACCATATTGCCCACGATTTGAAAGGTTAATTCTTTACCATGCCATTCAAATTAGGGTTCAAAAAGAATTGAAACCCTAATTTTCAAATTAGGGTTTCAAGTCATTCCTTTATCTCCCTCTTTCCAATCTGCACCAAATCAATTTGATTCTTCAATTCAGTGTTAAGCCCAATCAATCGGATCCAGGTTTGCCGCCGCCGGTAGTCCCCTTCCTGTTGGCAGCCCCTTCCGTCACCTCGACAGTCCCCTTCCCCGTCGGTAGCCCCTTCCTCACCTCGCCGACAGCCCCTTCCTTCACCCCGACAGTCTTCTTCCCCGCCAGTAATTTGCTCTCTCCCTCTCTCTCTCTTCCCCACCACCCCGCACACCACCCCCCTTCCACTACCCCGCCTCACCATGGCAGTCCCCTTCCGATGCGCCGCCGCCGACCTTATTTATCTTAATCTGCCCAGTTTCCCCTTCCTCTATTCTCCAGCCCTTGAAGCCTCACCCTGAACTTCACAGCCTTGGCCACCTCCTCTAACTTCGAAATCACACAGCTCGCCGGCCTTGCCGTCATGAACCTCATCTCCTCCTTCTTGTTCTCTTCGAACAGCAGCGGTCGTGGTGGTCTACGGTGGGCATCGGCGTGGTGATGGGCGGTTGGAGCAGCGGCTTAGTGGTGGGATGGTGGGGGTAACAGCTTGGTGGTAAAATGGTGAAGGCTGTCACATGGTGGTTGGGGAAATCTCTGATGGAAGAAGAGAGAGATAAGAGGAAGAGAGAGGAGGCTCATGAAAGAGAAAGGGAAGAGAGAGAAGAGAGGTAACAGTAATTATTTAGGAGTAGGATTGCCATATTTTGAAAAATACGTTTTGATGACATCATAAAAAATATACTTTTTGGACGTATCCTTGACGGATGGACACAAGTATTACCTTTTCAAAGTTTGTGGTCACGGTTTGTTACCTTTTGAAACTTAATGTCCTTGACTGTAATTTCACCCAAACCTCAGGGACATGAGTGTAATTAACCCTAATGGCAATCGATGCAATTCATCGCAATTATAATCGAGTCCAATGGAATCATCAATAACAATGTAGAACGAGTAATTATAATGTCAAATTGATGAGATAGAGTTTTGGAAGAAATCCCTTACCTCGATCCAAGTGCTGAAGCTAAAAAAAATACTCCTGATCAAATTCTCGGAGTTAACCTAGGTTGACAAAGTAATTTATCAGAACACTATCCATTCAGCTACATTATAAACCTAATATAACTATCCACAACATATCCATTTCTATACCCAGAAATGATGAAACTCGAAGCGATTTCACACACGGCCAACCTACCCCGAAACTCGTCACGCTCCTCGAGACTCAGAAATATCCAAAAAATATTCTTATCGGTCATTAAACATTATTTATAGCTCAATACAACATACGGAATAAAAATATAATTTTCGAATATTTGTTTTTATTTTCGAATTAAAAATAATTTCCTTAAATACACTAAAAACCAATAAATTTCCATAATTGCTTCCGGCTGAAAATAAATACTCATAATTTTTATAAAGCCTTAATATATGTATAAAAATTATAGAAATAAAAATCAGAATTTAAAAGGCACTGAAACTATTTCTTTATTTTTCATTTTGCTAAATTTAATGCGATACGGAAAATTATAATAAATCAACTCCAAAAATTACCAAATTTTTACTGAGTCTTTCTTATACTGTAAAAAACATTAATCTAATTTTTGCAAAACATTTTCATGGGTTTAAAGGCTCAAAAGAATTTTATAAGTCTGAACTTGCCAAAAATATTAAAAATACATTCGATCTCCGAAACATATGAAAACTTAACATTAATTCTAATATTACCCTACGACTCTTCTTGTAAAGTTTTAAAATTTTATGATAATTACACGATGCCCAACATCCATGTCGTATAACTGTGCTTAAACCCTTTTTACCGTTAACCCACTCTTCCTTTCATTTTCGTTTTTCAATACCCACTTAATTCCTTTCATTTCAGTTTCAGTTCCACCTCTTCCTTTCATTTTCCAACACCTACCTCCTTCATCGACCTCACATGAAATATATATATATATATATATAGACACACCCACACACTCAAATACACATAACCACACAGCATTTGCTCTCCACACCCAATGCCTCACGGCAGTGGGTCTTCCTTTCTTCTCTCTTTTTTCTTATTAACACACTTACTCACCTATATGTAAACACACATATACACACAAGCATTTCCACACACAGATTCTCATATGTGTCTATCATTGATATGGGTAAAAAATACCCGCCAATAGGAAGGTAACACTTGTTACTACCAGGTGGCACCAAAACTGCTCTTTGATTATTGGAGAAGTGGGAGTGGCACTTGTCCACCTTTCCACTATCCCATTATCTTAATAATCAGCAATAACTGCCCATGAAGTCCGGGTAACCTCCCACTTATTAGAGAAACTCCCCATTAATGAAAGGTAACCGACCTTTTATACATTCCTATAAAATGGAAGTGAAGGTAATTTCTAACGATCTAAGTTATTTTTTAGCTATTCTCTCAAAATGGCTTACTGACTTAGGCATCGGAGACTCTCCGCCGGAGCCCCTTCCGGGGTCCCGGCGCGTCACCGTTTGCTCGTGTTGTGCTTTGCAGGTCTGCTCGTGTGCTCTTTCGGTCCCGGTCAATTTTTGGCCACAACATTTTGGCACCATCCGTGGGACCGACTAGCCAAGCAGACCTATCAAACACGTCGGCAATGAAAAGCAAGGGAGTTAGAATGCCAGCTGAAAATTCATCGGCAGAAACCATCGGGCAGCACCGGTAATGCTTGCGGCGGTCGGCATGCCATCGAAGGACATCAACGGTGTTACCACCTAACGACTCTTCTAAGAAACTACCACCGCCGCGATGCAGTCCCCACTGTCAATTCGACTGCCGTCACACAAAAATGGAAAAAAAAATACTTTTCAAGATGGCCATTGCCATACACAACGGTCACGCTTCTGTCCGGTGGGATCTGCGACACCACATACAGCACCGTTCCATCCACCACTAGGTTTTTTGTCTGTTATCAGTGCCGACCAAGACCAACCACCAAATCTAACGCTAGTACAGTTCTCGAACAGCTACCTGCCCACCCACTGCCATGAGTCTGCAAGACAAAAGACGAGCCCCTCCATTGGCTACCACTTCGCCGTCGAGAGAGAACAGAGTAACAGACCATTGCCATGGGTGGGTATCTCTTCCGATCACCGCAGCTACGACGGAGATGCTGTAACAAAAACCAAATACACAAATAACGACGGCGCTACGTGAACTGAGTCCTCAAATCGATCTCCGCCTATCGCCGTCGCGACCAATATCAACACCGTTGCCACAATCGATATTCGCCACCACATCAACGTCGTGCGGCCGTGGGTAAGCAAAATTGAGGGTCGCCCTCAACCACCCACCGTGACTGCACCGTTGCTTCATCACCTGAAGGAGACCACCGATGGCCATTGTCTCCAAGCAAAATTGAGGGTCGCCCTCAACCACCCACCGTGACTGCACCGTTGCTTCATCACCTGAAGGAGACCACCGATGGCCATTGTCTCCAAGCAAAGTTTCGATAATCTCGAACCACCACCGCTCCAGCCCACTCCTCACCGTCGTGACCAACGGTAGCGTAATTGCTGAACGCTCGCTACGATCGACGACCACATTGTCAAATCGCTGGTCCAATCCCCGTCGTTGTGCCGCCCTAATTCGCGACATCGCACCAAGTAACGTCGTTGGACCACCATGACCGGTTACATACCGCAGGGGCTACCGCTACACCAGATTCGCGACAACGTCGCCACCACGGCCGCATGAACTTCATCGGCCATTTTCTCACCGGCAGAAGCCCGAACGAAACAACAGGTGTCGCCGTCGCAACCGAAGTCTGCCGGCGTCGATGTTCAGTCCAAGCCTCCGCCGCGGTGACCATCAAAAGCACGGCCTTCAACTACGACTGATACCCCCAATTGGAGAAGTGACCAGATCTAGATTCATTGGCGATGACCGTGGATGACTCTTCGGCAGACGGTGGCCCAAGGGTGGCGGCGATTTCACGATGCTCTGACTGCATCTTTCGTGAAGGAGAGGAACTCCAACCATCGACTGAATAAATCAGGTCATGCTTTCCTTTTAAGCAATTACGTTTTTGCCCCCAAAAGCTGCATATTTAGACTTGAACCCACAAAGTTCTGTTTATTTGATATATGCAACATATATGTCTTAAAAACCTGCACTTGTAGCCTAACATGTTTATCACATGTTCGTTGCTAAAAATAAGAGCTATGATTTCTAGCTCCAGCATGCTTAGCATACATTTCTGTATGGCTTAAACATTATGGCCTAGAGACCCTATACATGTATTCACTTTTTGGCAAAGCGCCTTCAGGCCATCTGAGTGCTCATACGGCCATCTGAGTGCTCATACTTTTCTATTAAGCCTTACTTGTGACACATCGTAAACTGCCTAATCGACAGGGTAATAATAGTGTCACAGAGTACTATTCTCAGTTAAGTGCTTTAGCGAATATAGTTGCCTTAATTAGCTCGTACGCTCTTTTTTTTGTTGTTGCGAGGGTTTATATCACACCCAACTTCATAGTTGACCAAAATTCATAGCCCCTATGGCTTTAGTTACGCTAAGAGCTTCAAAGGCAACATCCTGTCGGCCAAGCGTTACACGTTGACTTGTGAAATGGAGACGCACACGTTACCACTAATCTGATAACCATGAGAGCATCACCACCTATAATTATAGCTTTGTCAGTATGTTTAGTGAACAACATATCAACAAAATGCTGCAACATCTTTGTTAGTCATCTAGTGGTATCTACTCCATATCCTGCTACTTTCCTGGACAAACCATGGTCCTCTAACTTTATCTACTCACCTAGCCAAGTAGACAGACCGCACTTCCTAGCTTTATCTACTTGTCTCACCGAGCTAACAAACAATTGTCCTTTTTAGAAACATGCCCTACACAGTGACTAAGAAGACACATTTGCATCTATGCCTTCTTAGTCAGGGGGGGCTACATGTACATGAGATTATAACCTTTGACACAAAGCTTGCACTCCCTCTCATACGATGGCTGAGCTTCACGACCTGGTCATCACCACTCATGCCATACAAGAATCTATCTAGTAGTTTCAAGCCTTGGTCAATCGTCCCTCTCGAATATGTCAAGCACTACAAATCACCACTTGTTAACGAGACACAGGTTCAATGATGCCTCACCTAACCTCCTCATCATCACGCTGAGAGTTTTTGCACCTAACATCCAAGGTCACCCGAAAGGCGAATTCAAAATTAATCTCGCCTTGTGCATCACGAGAATGACCAAGACCGTTGCAATAGCCACCTCACTTTACCTAAAATGACGAGGAGCGTCGTCATTCTAAGAATAAACAGCCTAATAAGAGATATTACTAGGCTCACTCATTAGTACCTTAACTGTGCTTTAGTCGCTCATGATCAATTATTTGAGAAGCTCAGCATCACAGTGCCATTAATCATTTGGCACACCTTCAGTAAGGGCATATGTGTTGGTTTAGCCGGGCACCCGGCCTCATCTCAATATAGGGTCGCTTAAACATTGGTCCAGCTAAGCACTCATACTCCTTTCTTAAGGAGTCATATAAGCCTCGTAGAGCAAACATGCTCTTTTTGATTCCTAGCTCTCACTCGTTGGAGTAACATGTACTCTAATGAACTCATACCTCTCTGCTCGTTAAACCGAGTAGAGATCCTTCGGATTCCTAGCTCACTGCTTGCTAGAACGAGTGGAAGAGCCTCGATCGACTCCTACCTCTCAGCTCATCAGACTGAGCAGGGGTCTTTCGAATCCTTAAGTCACTACTTATCGGACCGAGCAGAGATCCTTCAAATTCCTAGCTCTTTACTCGACCAAGCTGAGTAAAGAATCCATGAAGGCCTCTACTCAGCCAAGACGAGCTATTTTGGTCCTAGCCTCTGCCGAGCAGACGAGCCCAATGGACCACACGCCTCTGCTCTTGACGAGTAGACGAGCTACTTTGGTCCTAGCCTCTGCCGAGCAGACGAGCCCAATGGACCACACGCCTCTGCTCTTGACGAGTAGACGAGCTACTTTGGTCCTAGCCTCTGCCGAGCAGACGAGCCCAATGGACCACACGCCTCTGCTCTTGACGAGTAGACAAGCTACTTTGGTCCTAGCCTCTGCCGAGCAGACGAGCCCAATGGACCACACGCCTCTGCTCTTGAAGAGTAGACAGGCTACTTTGGTCCTAGCCTCTGCCGAGCAGACGAGCCCAATGGACCACACGCCTCTGCTCTTGACGAGTAGACGGGCTACTTTGGTCCTAGCCTCTGCCGAACAGACGAGCCCAATGGACCACACGCCTCTGCTCTTGACGAGTAGACGAGCTACTTTGGTCCTAGCCTCTGCCGAGCAGACGAGCCCAATGGACCACACGCCTCTGCTCTTGACGAGTAGACGAGCTACTTTGGTCCTAGCCTCTGCCGAGCAGACGAGCCCAATGGACCACACGCCTCTGCTCTTGACGAGTAGACGAGCTACTTTGGTCCTAGCCTCTGCCGAGCAGACGAGCCCAATGGACCACACGCCTCTGCTCTTGAAGAGTAGACAGGCTACTTTGGTCCTAGCCTCTGCCGAGCAGACGAGCCCAATGGACCACACGCCTCTGCTCTTGACGAGTAGACGAGCTACTTTGGTCCTAGCCTCTGCCGAGCAGACGAGCCCAATGGACCACACGCCTCTGCTCTTGACGAGTAGACGAGCCCAATGGACCACACGCCTCTGCTCTTGACGAGTAGACGAGCTACTTTGGTCCTAGCCTCTGCCGAGCAGACGAGCCCAATGGACCACACGCCTCTGCTCTTGACGAGTAGACGAGCTACTTTGGTCCTAGCCTCTGCCGAGCAGACGAGCCCAATGGACCACACGCCTCTGCTCTTGACGAGTAGACGAGCTACTTTGGTCCTAGCCTCTGCCGAGCAGACGAGCCCAATGGACCACACGCCTCTGCTCTTGACGAGTAGACGAGCTATTTTGGTCCTAGCCTCTGCCCAGCAGACGAGCCCAATGGACCACACGCCTCTGCTCTTGACGAGTAGACGAGCTACTTTGGTCCTAGCCTCTGCCGAGCAGACGAGCCCAATGGACCACATGCCTCTGCTCTTGACGAGTAGACGAGCTACTTTGGTCCTAGCCTCTGCCGAGCAGACGAGCCCAATGGACCACATGCCTCTGCTCTAGCCGAGTAGACGAGCGTATTTGGTCCTAGCCTCTGCCGAGCAGACGAGCCCAATGGACCACATGCCTCTGCTCTAGCCGAGTAGACGAGCGTATTTGGTCTTAGCCTCTGCCAAGCAGACGAACGCACAGACCCATGCTTCTACTCTAGTCGAGTAGGCGAACTCCATTCGAGGTCTAAGCCTCTACTCGCAAAACCGAGCAGACAAGCACATTAGACCCCTCTGCCTATACTCGCCTAGTCGAGTATACAAGCTCCTTCGGAGGTTAGTCTCTGTGCTTGCGAAACTGAACAGATAAGCACCTTTAAAGACTAAGCCTCTATTCTCCATGCCGAGTAGAGGAGCATATTAGTCTCTTAGTCTCTCTACTCGCCAAGCCGAACAGACGAGCGCTTTTAGAGTCAATCCTCCGCTCGCTAACCCGAGAAGACAAATGCATTAGACTCAAAGTCTCCCTGCTTACCCAGCCAAACAAACGAGCTACTTTAAGTCTCTTAAGCCTCTGCTCGCTAAGCCGAGCTGACAACACATTAATCTCACTTTCTGATCGCCCAGTAGAGTAGACGAGTGCATCCATTCTCTTTACTCAGCCAGCAGTAGGCGAGCACGTTTAAGGCCTCCATTCTGCCAATCGAGTACACGAGACCTTTACTTCTGGTAAACTTCCAAACACGGAGGACTCTTAAACAAGGGCCCAAAATTCGATGCTATGACAATCGTCCTAATTCCGCATTCTTACTCCCAAAAGAATACGGAATGGGGGGCAAATGATATGGGTAAAAAATACCCGCCAATAGGAAGGTAACACTTGTTACTACCAGGTGGCACCAAAACTGCTCTTTGATTATTGGAGAAGTGGGAGTGGCACTTGTCCACCTTTCCACTATTCCATTATCTTAATAATCAGCAATAACTGCCCATGAAGTCCGGGTAACCTCCCACTTATTAGAGAAACTCCCCATTAATGAAAGGTAACCGACCTTTTATACATTCCTATAAAATGGAAGTGAAGGTAATTTCTAACGATCTAAGTTATTTTTAGCTATTCTCTCAAAATGGCTTACTGACTTAGGCATCGGAGACTCTCTGCCGGAGCCCCTTCCGGGGTCCCGGCGCGTCACCGTTTGCTCGTGTTGTGCTTTGCAGGTCTGCTCGTGTGCTCTTTCGGTCCCGGTCAATTTTTGGCCACAACAATCATCCACTCCCTTTCTTCTCTCTTTCCTTCTCCTTCTTTTCATTTCACTCACACTCTTTCACTCAAAATCTCACACAATCAGATTCACATTTTCACCATTTAATTCCCATTACACTTACTCACATATCATCCACTCCCTCACCTCACATACACAATACATCTTTACATAATTACATCACACAAGAACCCACAAATACCACTGAATTCACACCAAAAACAAGGCTATGGCAGCCTTGAATCCATTCCAAACACACTGTAAATTTGCCACTACGACAGCCCATTGTGACCTGTAAACATCCTTACATTTACACAAGCATACATCTCACACACCCAATCCAAGATACACAGCACGCACACACCTGTCACCCACAACCCCCTCACAAACACTCACTCACATGATTCATGCACGCACATCTTCGGCACAGCTGTACTCTCTCCCCACTCTCCGAAAGTTTCTGCCCAGTTATTTTCTTAAAAAAAATTCTTTCCATGCCAATTTTACTCTTGTACGCCTAGACATAACACTGTTTAATGTAATAGAAACAAGTTTTAATTAGCAGGTTTAAGGGTAAGAAATCTGGAAAAATCTAAGTCTTTGACCTTGTGCTTTTTACCGTTCATGTGGGTTATGCTTAGGAGATTAACTGAGAAGGTGTGGTCGTGTATGGATGTCTCTTGGTGGCGCTACAATAAGGGGCAGAACCAGGATTTTTTTTCAGGAGGTGCAATAATTATATCGAATTCACCAAAAAAATTTGTTAATAAAATAATAGCCAAAAAAATTTGTTAGTAAAATAATACTATCTTGATTAGACTGCGAGGATTCTGCCAATTTTTCTTTCTTTCTAAACAACTTTTTCATTCTGGGAAAAAAAACACACGCACATTGGAAAAAAAATCTCAAAATCTCAGTTCTCAACACAAATTCACGTAGTTAAATAACTGTACATTTCAAGCTCAATATCAAACTCCCAATTTTAAAACTAAATCACATTTCAAGATCAACCTCCGCTCCCGAGCTCAAGCTCCACCTCCCAATCTCAACACAACATCAAATTCCAACAAAACAGTACACTTTCAACTTCCCAATTTTAAAATTAAATAGCCAAACAAACTCAAGCTCAACGTCACATTCCAGCACAATTATAAACTATCTATGCACTAATTTATGAATCAGAAAAGCAATTAGCCAATTAAGAATTAGTAAAGCAAATTAACCAAATAATTAAGGTGTTCCAACTTCCACCAAATCACCAATAATTTCTGCAATATATATAATCAAGGCATAATTCATTATTTGGTTTAGCATTTTCATTAGGGAACATAAATATATATAATCAATGCATAATTTCTGCTTACCAATTGAGAATTAACAAGCAAATTAAACAAATATATTTTTTATATTTCTATATAATCAATTACTGAAATTAAACGATAATTTCAAGAAATTAAACTACAATTTCAAGAAATTAAACTACAATTTCAAGATAAAGAAGCAGCTTACCTCAAGATGGGAAGTAACAACAGTCAGCCAGTCAGCAGAGAGAGCAAAGAATGAGAGAAGCTCGCCGGTGACCGGTCGCCGTCGCCCATCGGTTAGTCATGGCGTCGCATGCAGGCTGCAGCTACATAGCCGTTGGCAACTTGGCCGTCGCGGCGTCGCCCGTCACTGTCAGTCGCACAGCGGCACATGCGCAGCTCGAGAAACGATCCGACGTTCAGATCTGGTCACAACTCGTGCTCGGGCGCTCGGGCAGTGGCCGTCGCTATCGTCACGGACTCACGGTCAGAGTGTAGTCACCGGTCGGCAGTCACGAAAAGAGACAGAGGTGAGAGACTGAGAGGCAGAGCAGACGAGGTCTCGGGGAACGGGGTCACGGGAGACGGGGTGCAATTTCCCAACAAAAAAAAATTAAAATTCCAGGGGGTGCACTAGCCCCCCTAGTTCCCACGTAGGTCCGCCTTTGGCTACAATATCAGTTGACGGCAACCATGGTCACACACAATGTACACACTATTTCACAAACACTACACCACTGTAAGAACAAATACACACAGTCTATGAAGTACCCTCACACATACCCACAACCTCAGCCCCATCATATACAATATGCTAAATAAATTTGATGGGAAAAAATGGTAGAATGCTTACCGAAAAATCGCGCTTTGCCAAAATTTCAGTTTGTCGTTCATCTCTCTCTCCGTCTTTGTTTCTGTGTAGCTTTCCCCTTTCTTGTATAACTCTCTCCCTCACGAACACCCAACCTTCCTTTCTCACGACCTCACAAACAAGCTCTTCTCTTACCATTCTCTCCTTATGTAAGCGAATGTCTCTTTCTTTCCTTCCTTTGGCTCTTTCTTTCTCCCTCTCTCTGTAACTCTCTATATCTCTCCTTCTTAGCCATTTTTCAGAAAGGGAATGAAAAATAATGACAGTCTCACAAAGTATATCTATACATAGACCTGGCAAAAAATAACCCGGATCCGCGGGTCGATCCGTACCCGGCCAAAAACCCCGGGTACGGGTCCCTATTTTGAGTACCCACTGAAATCAGACCCGTACCCAAATCGAACCGTAATTTTTTGGATCAGCTCGGGTCGGATACGGTTTACCCGCACTACCCATTTTTTTTAACTATAAAATGAAGTGCTAGGGTTTCTTTCACTCATTCAGTCATTATTCTCTCATATTTTCTCTTGCGTCGCTCTTCCTTCACAGTTCACTCTCTGAACTCTTTCTTCCTCACACGACGGTCGGCATCCTCTCTCTCTCTCTCTCACGACGACGCTCTCTCTTAGCCACCAGTCAGATCCATCGACAACCAACATCCCGCTACCGTCGTCTCTGATCAGATCTGCCATTGCTTTGCCGCCACTGTCATTTCGATCAGATCTGGCGTCGCTCTGCTGCCATAATCGTCTCCGATCAGATCCACCGTCGTTCTGCCGCCACGTCGTCTCCGATTAGATCCGCCACCACTGCGCTGCCACCGTTCCGATCAAATCTATTTATATTATTTGTGTTTTTTTTTGTATGTATTTAAGTTTTTTATTACTTCAAAAGTAGGAATTAATTTGTAGCCTGTAGGTAATGTTTTGGTATTTTTGTTGAGATATTGTTTTGTCCGGAGATATGAGTGATTGTGTTGGAATTGAGAATCTGAGATCATCACCTCCCTATAGCAATGAAACTAGAAAGAGATTATAGTCTACTACCAAAAGGAAAATTATTTACTATTAACTGTTTACGTGAAGTAGTTAAAAAAGGCCTAATATATAAACAAAAAGTGTGTTAAAATCTGTTTGTTTTAAAAAAAATAGACACGTACCCGTGGGTAATACCCTACCCGCAAGGGTAGGGTACGGATCCTGAAAAACCCTACCCGTAAAAAATCGGGTAAAAATTACCCGATCCGTTTTTATCCGGACCCGACCGGGTTTTACCCGTATCCGGCAGGTATAACCGTTTTCCAGGTCTATCTATATATAAAACCCTAAATTGGATATTTACCAAAAATCCCCTGAATTTTTGTTAGTCATTATAAAGCTTACCCACAATTTTCTATTATTACGAAAAAGACCAAAAACAAATTATTTACTATAGCTTATGTGCTAGAAAAATTATAATGTGTTTGATACGCTACCCCGCTTCCTTATTCGTCGCTAAAAGTCGCTAATTAGTATACCACTACTAAAAATTTAATTGTCGCTAAAAGTATATCGAATGCTAAGGTAGTTAGTTCGCCACTAAAAATACATGTCGACGTTATATATATAGGGAGCTAATCCGTTGAGAGCGTTAGCAAAATAGGAGATCTTACAAACGCGATCTGGCCGTCCATCCTGAAAGATGGACGGCCCAGATAGTGCCTTTTTTGAATACTGTCAGTCGTCCGCGATACTATGTCCCGGATGGACTTTTTTACCTTTTTGCCCCTCCGCCCCTTCCGCTACATTGTTTCCTGGACAGCATTCAAGTCCGCTACACTGTATCGCGGAGGTCCAAATATATATATATATATATATATATATATATATATATATATATATATATATATCGTCGCTAAAAATTATGCTAATGTTAAGAAAATAAATTTGTCACTAAAAGTTGCGATAGAATTTGGTCACGCTAATTGTCAATAAAACTTCAATCAATATCACTTATAACTGCTAACGTTAAATTATAACTTATGATTCCAAAATAAATTTGTCGCTAAGGATCATAGTGTATAATCGTCACCAATTTATGGTCCAATAAATGATTGGTTGGGATTTTTACCATCATAAGTCCAGCCTCAGATTTTCGGGGCTGTTACAGTATTCAAGCCATATGAGTATTATTAAGGGTAAAAGAACCTTCGAAAAGATGAATAACAAATGGATGGCAGTAAGTCCAAGCAATTCTTATATAGAAATAAGTTATGACTTCCAAGGTTATCAACCTTATAAAATAGATGCTTAGTAGTAACTGGAGCATCCTCTTGCCTGGCACGATTAGGAATTTTACCCTCTGGAAAATGGATCAAAATAGATTAGCTCATGAGTATGTGAATGATAAACAACGATGAGTTCGAGCCAGAATATGAAGCATATCATATTCCAGTCACTATGAATGGAAAACATTTCATTATAGAGCATTAATCCAATTCGAGTCTTTAGACAACGATTTTCTAACAGGAAATGCTTTCCAAAAACAAGCTAAAAATCGACTATTTATTCACGAAGAGTTTCATATTGAAATACAACGTCCAAAAATTCCGTTGTTAAAATTGCTGCTCAAAGATGCAAATTTGGTTTTTATCTAGAAAAACTAGGAGATATGTTGCCGCGGAAAGTTGGTTCGCATGCCACGTGAGGTGCCACAAAGGATGCAGTCTGCGTTGGCTTCCAGCTAGGCAAAGTGGGAGACAGCAAGGATGGAGTAAGGGCTGAGAGCAAGGCTCCCCAGACAGGTCGCGAGGGCTGGCAGCGCCGCGTAAGCAGGGAGACGATGAGCAAGGGCGACAGTCAACAGTCGACAGTCCGCGTCAAGGGTGCAGCGTCAAGAGTCCGATGACAGGAGTCCAAATGTCTTTCTCTCACTAGAAATCCAGAGAGAATGAGCTTTAGAGAGAGAAAGTGAAATGTCCAAATGAGAGAGAAGTCCTTGAATAAGCTCCAGAATCCACTATATATAGGCACAAATATACGCGTGTCATCAGCCGACACGTGTCGTCCTCCGGGAGTGACACGTCGCCGTAGGGGGTCCTGCGGTATTGATCGTTCGTCGGATATGCTGGCCCCCGAGTTCATGCCGCCCTGCCCTTGCAGCGTCCCTCTGCCTGTCTGATGAGACTGACCACACTGCGGTAGCATGGTCAAAGCAGCCCGTTGCCCCAGCCTCCAGTCCAAGCCCTTATTGAATCCCACGAGATGCGTCATGAGACGCGCAGAGATCCTGGCAGCGGTGAAGGTTGCCCCTGCAGCCAACTGCCAGGCGTGCCGGACGCGATGCCCTCCGAGGACCTGCTCCCGTCCCGGAGTGACCCGCGGTTCATTGTCCTGACGACGTCGATGATCAACAGTGATATGAGCGCACATGTTCATGGCTTGATGCTCGGAGTCCGTAGCGGTGGGTCCTCGTGTCGGGGCACTACGAGCGGAGCCCCTTGAAGCCCGTCGGGTGATTGTGCGGGCGAAGGCCGGAGCCTCCGGTTGATTGTGCCTGTGAGGGCCGGAGCCCGTCGGTTGATTGTGCTGGCGAAGGCCGGAGCCTCCGGTTGATTGTGCCCGCGAGGGCCGGAGTCCGTCGGTTGATTGAGCCGGCGAGGGCTTAAGGGTTGTGAGCCCGTCCCGCCGCGAGTTTGATTGAGCCAGCAACAATGAGCGTCGCACTACTGAAGATAGCGGGGGTGTGTTGTTGGAGTGAGAAGCTAGTGCCGTGCAACAGGTTCCCCCCTTCGCGGGGCAATGGAGGCCGACCCCCTTGGGGTGGCCGACCCCCTTGGGTGGCCGACCCCCTTGGGTGGCCGACCCCCTTGGGGTAGCCGACCCCCTCCTTAGGGGGGTGGCCGACCCCCTTACAAAGTGGGTGGCCGACCCCCTTCTTAGGGGGGTGGCCGACCCCCTTCTTAGGGGGATGGCCGACCCCCTTCTTAGGGGGATGGCCGACCCCTCGGGGGGGAAATGCACTTTCGATCGCCGTTTGAATGCTTAAGGCGCGGAGCACTTTGACCGAGCAATCTTGTTGAGCGATGTTGACCGCCAAATGGGTGATGTGTCGTGCCACTAGGATCTCTTAGCGGGCCCCGGGGTGCGGTCCAGAATAGGTTATGAACATAAGCCCCCTGCGTGCGGGGTGCGCGGAGGGGCAACCCGAGCGGGCACCGTACGCAGAAACGATGTTGGATGCACTCGGCATGGTCGTCGCTTAGTGCTTAGAGCCCGCTGCGAGGGCCGGAGCCCCCGGTTGATTGTGTCGGCAATGGCTATAAGGTTGTGAGCCGATCCCGAATGCGAGGGTCGGAGCCCCGTCGCTTTAATTGAGACAGCGATGGCTTCAAGGTTGCGAGCCCATCCCGGATGCGAGGGCCGGAGCCCCGTCGCTTTGATTGAGACGGCGATGGCTATAAGCTTGAGAGCCCATCCCGGATGCGAGGAGTCCTTGTGCCGGAGCACTCGGAGTGAGTCAAGGTAGCATCCCAGAGGAGCCTTCTACCCGACTGGCCGAGGTAGCATCCCGGAGGAGCCGTCTACCTGGCGAAAGGGGAGTTGAAGAGCTCCTTGGCAGAGATAGCGTCCCGGAGGAGTCGTTTATCCCCGCAGGTGATGTGCACGCCGGAGAGTGGGTTGAAGCATGTCGCACGACCAAGGCAAGGTGCGCATGGTGTGGTGAATGAGTGTGGTGCCTGGTGGGCATGTAACATGATTGTGGCGCACGGGTGCGACGACTACCGTCGCGAGACAATACCTAGTGTCGAGGCACATATCACGAGAACGGTGCATGAAAGCAGCGACGAGTGTCGCGGGATGATACTTAGTGCCGGTGGCACATATGATGAGAATGGTGCAGGAGAGCGGCGACGAGTGTCGCGGTACGATATTTGGTGCCGGGGGCACTTATTATGAGAATGGTGCATGAGAGTGGTGACTTGTGTCGCGAGACGATACTTGGTGCCTGGGGCACGTAGTGCGACAGAGAGCCAGTGGGATGGATGTATCAGTGGCGCGGCGTATGGGCATGACGACGTGTGAGAGTGCGGTGCGCGGGCGCCGGCGACGAAGGTCGCAGAGATGTTACGCGGGCGACGAGAGTCGCGGAGGTGTCATATGGACGCGGGCGACGAAGGTCGCAGAGATGGTACGCAGGCGACGAGAGTCGCGGAGATGGTGCGCTGGCGACGAGAGTCGCGGAGCTGACGCGCTGGCGAAGAGAGTCGCGGAGCTGGCGCGCTGGCGACGAGAGTCGCAGAGATAATGTGTGGGTATGGTGACGAAGGTCGCAGAGATGAGAGTCGCGGAACTGGCGTGTGGATGCGGGCGACGAAGGTCGCGGAGATGGTGTGCTAGCGACGAGAGTCGCGAAGGTGACGCGTGGGTGGCGAGTCGCTCGGATAGTGCGCTGGCGACGAGAGGCGCAGAGGTGACGCGCGGCGACGAAGGTCGGAAAGATGATGCGCGGGCGACGAGAGTCGCCTGGATAGTGCGCTGGCGACGAGAGTCGCGGAGGTGGCGCGCGGCGACGAATGTCGCAAAGATGATGCGCGGGCGACGAGATTCGCCTGGATAGTGCGCTGGCGACGAGAGTCGCGGAGGTGGCGCGTGGCGACGAAGGTCACGGAGATGGCGCGAGGGCGCGGCGACGAAAGTCACGACTACGGCGTGCGCGCGACGGTAGTCGGTCGTCAGGGTAGGTGGCCGACCCCCTTAAGGGGGAAGGCATACCAAGACTGCTTCATAAATAAAAAAAGCACGTGACTTGAGCATGCGTTGCTTTGACCGGCCTGTGAGCGTTGAAAAGTTATGCCGACGCGTCATGAGAATTGGGACCTCCAGTGGGCCTATAGGTGTAGCCAAGATAGGGTGGGAACAATATCCAAAAACATATCAAGAATGAGTTTTTGTACATACCCCGGCGTGGTGAGGAGAACAAAGAAATCTCATGAAAAAGGTTACTTGAAGAAGAAGTAACTAAGGAAAAGTTACTTAACGAAGAAGTAACCAAAGAAGATGATAGTTGGGTTAAAGAAATAAATCGTCATTATCAATGCAAACAAGGAAAAGAGCTTCCTAGTCTTGATAGAGTAAAATTGCTGCTAGAAAATAATTTAGCGATGACCCGCTAAAATTATGGAAAAAGGATAAATCTCGGGTGTCATTGACCCCTCAAGGATAAAGATTATGTGGTTAACATAAAACCGATGCAAAATAGTCTTGAGATGGTCCAAGAATTTGAAAAATAGATTCCTGAAATATTAAAACAACGGTTAATAAGACCCAACGAAAGTCCTCATTCAAGTTCGACTTTCATGGTAAAAAATATGCAGAATAGGCTAGAGGAAAAACAAGATTAACCATAAACTATAGAGCTTTAAACGCAGCAATAGTCAAAGATGGCTATAAAATTCCAAACAAGGATATGCTGATAAACAAAATTCAGCTAGCCAACTTTTTCTCAAAGTTTGATTTAAAAAGCTGTTATTGGAAGAATCATCAATTCCATTAACTGCCTTTAGCGCACCACATGAATACAATGAATGGTACTATTTGGATTGAAAAATGCTCCACTTCTATTCCAACGAAGGATGGATAGCATTTTTAGAAAGCACCGAGACTACTGTGTAATGTATATTGATGATATAATAATATTCTCAAAAACCAAATAAGAACATAGAATTCATCTAAAAAAGATAGCATAAGAATTCATTGACTATGAATTAGTACTATCACAAAAGAAATGTGAATGAGATCAAACCATCAGTAACTTTCTAGGATTGAGAATAGAAGACAGTCATTCAAGATCACATAGCAGAAAAGTTGTCCTTGAAGGTTCCACTCCAGTTATGTGGATACTGGAACGGAACCTTCAAAGATGCAGAAACTTGGTATCTCATAAACAAAAAAGAGTTTTTAGCTATAAAATGTGGTATAAAATCTTTTTACATATTTCTAATTTTAGAACAAATAATATGTGTTTTAAAGCTTTCCTTAAGAGACCTAAGAGATGTTAGTCAAACAAGACTTTATTGATGGCAACAATCGTTTAGCTATTAAACTTTTGATGTATAATACATCTTATCGGCTAAAAATGAACTTGCAGATTGCCTAACAAGAGAATTATGCTTTATGATGCAGGGAGTTGTAAAGTCAAAAAGACACTCAAAAAATCTTAAAAGAAATGTATGAAGTAGGAGATTCAGAAATCGATCTATTGGGAGAACCATTAGGAAAATTCGATTACTACATCATCATTTACCCCAAAAAGAAAGAAGACAGTTCTTTGTCATTTACAGATCCTCCCCTACTAGCGGAAGAAGATGGTTGGAACTTCCAACTCGAAAGCCCAAAAATAGGACGATACAAAACTAAGCATTCAAAACCAATGCATATGTTTTGGAGTAAAGAGAGTAAGGCTGAAACCTCGACAGTAAGATGCCGTAAACAAATAGGCAAGAAAATAAAAAATTATTATCCTAACAATAAGGATCTAAAAAGTGGCAACTGGTGAAAATGAAAATTCTTCAAAAAAGAATGTTACCATAAAACAAAAAAATGATAATAAAACAGCATAACCGGAGTTGGGCTTAAGGATGTCCATGTGGTTCGTGAATTTTTAGAAGTGTTTCCAGAAGACTTGTCGGGTCTTCCACCAGATAGGGAGATTAAGTTTACTATTGATTTGATTCCCGGTGCAACACCTATCTCCAAAGTTCCCTACAGGTTGGCTTCTACTGAACTTAAGGAACTAAATGAGCAATTACAAGAACTCTTAGACAAAGGTATGATTCGTCATAGTGTGTCTCCATGGGGCGCGCCAGTACTGTTTGTTAAAAAAAAGATGGGAGCATGCGTTTATGTATCGATTATAGGGAGCTAAATCGCCTGACAGTCCGAAATAAATATCCACTACCTAGAATCGATGACCTATTTGATAAACTTCAAGGTGCACGGCACTTCTCAAAAATAGATCTTCGATTGGGTTACCATCAGCTTAAGGTGAAGAAGGAGGATGTACCAAAGACTGCTTTTAGGACGCAGTATAGCCATTACCAATTTTTAATCATGCCTTTTGGTCTGATGAATGATCCGGCTGGATTTATGGACCTTATGAACAGGATGTTTAAGAAGTACCAAGATCAGTTTGTGATTGTCTTTATAGACGACATCTTAGTTTATTCCAAGAGTGAGGAGGAGCATGAGAAACATTTGACTATAGTTCTGCAGATTTTGAGGGAGCACAAACTTTATGCCAAGTTCAGTAAGTGTGAGTTCTGGTTGGAACATGTTTATTTCTTGGGTCATGTGGTGACTAAGGATGGGATATCTGTGGATCTTACTAAGATTGAAGCAATTGTGAATTGGGAGAGACCGACCTCTGTGACAGAGATTAAAAGCTTCTTGGAATTGGCAGGTTATTATAAGAGGTTTTTTGAAGGTTTTTCTCGCATTTCTATTCCTTTGACCCAGTTGACAAGAAAATATGCTAAATTTTTTTAGACATATGAATGTGAAAAGAACTTTCAAGATTTGAAGAAGTGTTTGATTTCGGCACCAGTCTTAACACTACCATCTGAATCTGGAGGGTTCATCATTTATAGTGATGCATCACTACAAGCACTCGATTGTGTGCTTATGCAAACGGGGTAAGGTAATTGCTTATGCCTCCAGACAACTTAAACAGCATGAGCTGAATTATCCTACACATGACTTAGAACTAGCATATGTGATTTTTGCATTGAGGATTTGGCGTCATTATTTATACGGTGAACCGTGTGAAATCTATACAAACCATAAGAGTTTGAAATACATATTCACACAAAAAGAGTTGAACATGCGACAGAGATGGTGGTTGGAATTGTTAAAGGACTATGATTGCACTATTTGTACCATCCAGGCAAGGCTAATGTCGTAGCGGATGCACTAAGTAGGAAGAGTACGGGAAGACTTTCTGCTATGCTTACCACACAACCTCAATTGTTGGAATAATTGGAGAAGTTAGGAGTCGATGTAAGATTTCCTCATTCTGGTGGGTATGTAGCATATTCGGAAGTTCAACCATCATTGATAGAAAGAGTCAAGGTGGCTCATGTGTCAGATCCTAAATTGGTAAAGATTAGTGACAGAGTTAAAGAAGGTGGGTACACAGATTTTAGATTGGATAATAAGGGTATTCTTTGTATAGGTTCTAGACTTTATGTTCATTTGGATCCAGAATTAAAGAAGAAGATTCTCTTAGAGACTCACAATTCACCTTTTGCAGTTCACGTGGGTAGTACCAAGATGTACCAAAATTTACAGGATGTTTATTAGTGGAATAACATGAAAAGAGAGGTAGCGGCCTTTGTGGCTAGATGTTTGGTTTGTCAATGGATTAAAGCAGAACATCAGAGACCCATTGGGAAAC
Organism: Escallonia rubra; assembly: GCA_033065855.1. NCBI lineage: Eukaryota > Viridiplantae > Streptophyta > Magnoliopsida > Escalloniales > Escalloniaceae > Escallonia > Escallonia rubra. Next base: position 379,061 of record JAVXUO010000919.1, on the reverse strand, counting down.
TGCAACCACTTGCTATTCCGGAGTGGAAGTGGGAGCATATAACGATGGATTTTGTTGTTGGACTGTCACCAACTACAAAGCGACACGATGCAATATGGGTGATAGTTGACCGGTTGACCAAATCAGCTCACTTTTTAGCCATAAGAAACAAGGATTCGATTGAGGTACTTGCTAACTTGTACATTCGAGAAATACTTAGGTTGCACGGAATGCCCTTATCTATTGTGTCAGATAGAGACCCTCGATTTACCTCACGCTTTTGGGGCGGTTTGTAAGAGGCCATGGGTACACGACTAAATCTTAGCACGACTTTACATCCACAAACAGACGGGCAATCTGAGCAAACTATCCAAACATTGGAGGATATGCTGCAAGCTTGTGTTATGGATTTTCGAGGTAATTGGGATGATCATTTACCATTGATAGAATTTGCTTACAATAATAGTTATCATGTTAGCATCTAGATGGCACCATTTAAGGCTCTTTATGGGAGAAGGTGTCGGTCACCAATTTGTTGGAGTGAGGTTGGAGAAAGGAAATTGATAGATTCAGAACTTCTTCAAATCACTGCAGACAAGATCCAAGTGATTAGGAGCAAACTTAAGACTGCATAGAGCCAACGGAAGAGTTACGCAGATATGAGGCATCTTGAGCTCAAATTTGACGTTGGATCATGTGTTTTTGCGAGTATCCCCGTGGAAAGGAGTCTTGAGATTTGGGAAGAAAGGGAATCTATCTAAAAAGTACATTGGACGGTTTGAAATCTTAGAGCGAATTAGTGCACTTGCTTATCGTTTAGATTTGCCTCCTAATTTGTCAAGAATACATAATGTTTTCCATGTTTCAACCTTGAGGAAGTATGTTTTTTACCCTTTGCATGTTATTGAGTTTGAGCCTATTCAAGTTAGGGAAGATCTATCTTATAAAGAGCAACCATATCATATTCTGGAACACGATGAACGTGTCATGCGCTCTAAGAGGGTAGCTTTCGTGAAGAAATTATGGCGTAACCAGTCTGAGAGGGAAGCCACTTGAAAACTCGAAGATGATATGCTTAAGAAACACGCTCAACTTTTCGATGATTAAGGTACGTTTAATTCCGGGGACGAAATTCTTTTAAGGTGGAGAGAATGTAAGAGCCCCTTTTTGTACTAACGAAGATCATATTTGTTGGAAAATAAATTAAGGGATAAATCATTAGAATGAAAAAAAATATGAACAGTACTTTCGGTCGAATGAACAGTGTTTTACTTAGTCACAATGAAAAATTCATATTTAAGTAGCCAGAGCTGATAATGTGTAAAAGCGGCTGGTCACTTAGATGCAAGAAAGAAGCTTATCTAGATGTCAGAGCTAGATACTAAACAATAATAGTTGGTTGTCTAAAATAATGAACCTAAGCAGCTGGAGCCAAGTATGTATGAAGCAGTTGGTTGCTTTGGAACACGGAGACTCATATTTAAGATCTGAAGCCAACAACTCGTGAAACACAGAGACTCGTATTTAAGATCTGAAACCAACAACGCGTGAAAGCGACTCGTTGCTCAAATACAAAGAAAGGAACATTTCTCGATGCCAGAGCCAACAATACCAAATGACAACGATTGATCGTCTAGCCACATCGAAAACAGCAAACACATGAGCCAGAGCCAACAATGCTTGAAAGCGGTTAGTTGCTTAAAAACACAAGAGGTTCATATCTAAGAATCGGAGCCAAAAAATGGAGTTGGTTGCTTAGATTCATGGAAAATAACATCTATGGATGTCGGAGCCAACAATACCAATGAGGGATTTCATCCGGCTCTTGCCACGTTTTTTATAGCTTCTTTTTATCAACGTGTAATTTACTAAAAAAACCTTAGGCCCTATGCGAAGGAACCATGTGTGCCATCCATCCTGAGAACATGCCATGCATCGTTTAGCCATTGATGTGTATAATTTGACAATATGATTTGATAGTCAGCAACTTGGCCCATGTGTATTTGGTCAATCGGCTTTAAGTGAAGGCTTGCCTTTAGGCCAATTTCTAATCCATTGAAGACGTGGTATGCTTGATGTCTCTAGCTGTATTAGCATTGCCTAGGCTGTTATATTGCAGTTTTTCATGGTATAAACACACTGTCAATAAACAGATCGCTATGTGGCAATCCATAATGCATGTCATGAACATAATGTCTAAAAATAATCATTTGACGGGACATTTTCCTGTTTCTATTTCCAATGCTTTTGGAGAGCCTAAGAATTCCCTCAAGCTCTTTTGAAGAGCCTCAAAAGATTAAAGAATTGTCAAGAGAGAAGGGGAGCATGTTCTTCATATTAAAAAGGAGATAGCATTTGTTTTTTGCATTATATTGAGGCTCAAGCCCTTCCCTTCACGTATATAGGTCTTTTTAGAAACCCCCAAGGATGAAACTTAGGTTTGGCCTTGGAAAAGGATTCATGGGATTTTTCTATTCAAACTTTTTTGATCAGGCCTTGTTTTCAATTACAACTCGTAAGCTCTTGAGTTCTAGTTTCAATCATTATATTGGGCTTTATTGATAAAATAGAGTTTATTATTTAATTTTGGGTGTAAACCTGATAATGAATGATAGGCCTTATTTATTTAATTCAACTTAGTATGTCTGTATGTCCAGTCCAATTAGTTTAGCCCAAATATTAATTAGGTCCGGTTCATTAGATAACTAGCCTAATTAGTTAATATTAACCCAAGTTAAGGTCAAGAGATTGTGATTGATTAGGTGAATTGGAAATATCTTGTGATTTATCCTTGATATGTGTGATTGATCTTTAATTTATGTGAGATATGAAGATAATTTCTGAATCTGGTACATCTCATATAATAAATCATAGATAATTACTGAATTAGGTCACATAATGTCTCGAAATTCTGCAAAAACAATATAGAGGTAACAGCACATATGGTCCCTAAAGTTTTGGCCGTTCTCACATGTAGTCCTTGTAATTTAAAATTGGTAAGATCAGTCCCTATACTTTTTAAATTTACCCACTGAAGTCATTTTCCACACGGCCGTCTGTTTTAAGCCGTTAATGTGACTTTTGGTGGGGGTATTTTCGTCCCTTCACCTTAGCCTTCTCACTCTCCATCTACCTCTAATCGCCACTCCCCCAAATCCCAAACCAAACCCTAACCCTAGCCGTACCCCTCGATCTAACCCTCCACCACCTCAAGCTCAACCTTCTTCCAGTCCAAGCCGTAGACACCCTCTTCTTCACCCTCAACAGCTGCCCTTTGCCCGACTCGACCCGCCTCCGCTGAGAAACCACTCTTGCCTAATAAATTCACATCTGAGAAGTACTGAGTTGCAGATTCCACATCATCCAGATTGAACATGAAGCTCTCAAAAACTTCATGTGAGAACCCATTTCTGCTTTGACCTTTAGCCAAAGGATCCCACCCATTGGAATACTCAAGACTGAGGAGGGGCGAGGCACTCCTCCTGTAAGCTTCCTTGACTTGGTCGGTACTAAGTCGACTATCAGAAGTATCAAAAGCACTTCTAATTTTCTGCTTTCGCCGACGATACCACATTAATGTAAAAAGCCCAGAAACTACGAATGAGATGACGACAACAACTCCAAATATCACAGTAACTTGCGAGCTCGTTGACCGATTTGAACAGTGGGTTTCTGTGCAGTTTGGTTTGGGATTTGCAGACTCCAGAATACTTTTTGAAGACAGACCATCCGAGCCAGGCCCAAATGGTTCCAGTTTATTTGGGTTTAAAGAATCAGTTGAAGTGCAAACTTTTAAGGAAGAAAAACCAGCTCCGCATAAGCCTGGATTGCTTGCATAGTGGAACCCTTCATTCAGCTTCTTCACCCGATTTACCCCTACTCCACCCTCGTTTTACACCCGCGCCTCCCTGACGGCGACGGCGATGGCGGTGCCACCACCGAGTCTCGCGACTGCTACCTCAACATGTAAGCCGTCAAGAAGCCCGAAAAGGTCGACCCTAACAAGCAGCGACTCTTGAAGTGGCTCAACTGCGCTTTGACCAACGAGCCGCTTAAATGCCCGGTGGTTGTCAACTTTCTGGGCAATGTATTAAACAAGGAAGGATTGATCCAGGCGTTGTTGGCGAAGAAGTTGCGGAAAGGATTTGGTCATATAAAGGGCTTGAAAGATATGACCCCGGTGGAATTAGATTCTATACGTGGGGTGAAAGATGGTAGGGTGCGGTTTCGGTATCCGATAATGGGGATGGATTTCAACGGGAAGTATAAGTTTTATGCACTCAGCCGAGAAGCAAAGGCGAAAGGACGAAATACCCCCACCAAAAGTCATATTAACTGCTGAAAACAAATGGCAGTGTGAAAAAGGACTTCAGTGGGTAAATTTAAAAATTATAGGGACTGATCTTACTAATTTTAAACTTCAAGGACTACACGTGAGAACGGCCAAAATTTTAGGGACCAATTATGCTGTTACCTCAAAAATATATTTTAAAGATATGGGATGAATCGGCCTGTTTTCGGCTAATCGGCCGGTTAGTTGACTTTTGTCAATCTACAATTTGTATCAAATATTATGTCTTATCATATATCACAGATTGATATCGTTATCTTTACCCTTTTTGGCGTATTAGACCATTATAATTAGAGCCCTTGACCTTCATTTTTAAGGACAAGTTTTTTCTCCCTAGAGCTTTTATACCATGTCTTGGCCTAATCCCAAAACTATGCCCTCAAGTTTACCCCAAGTACAGCTTTAGTACCCAAGTTTGAAGGTGTGCCAAAGAAGTACCCAACTTTTAAAAAGCGTACCAAATCAGTACCTAAACTGACGGAGCACGGATGCCATTAAAAAGTCAGAGGAGTAGGACTATTATTATTAAAAAAAAGGTGTTTTTACTTAAAAAGTTCAGGTACTGATTTGGTACAGTTTACTTTTCATAGGTACTCATTTGGTACGGTTTACTTTTACTACTTTTTCTTTTCACAGCCGTTCGACTTTGGTACGGTTTATCCATTACCACCATCACCCACCAGAGACTACCACCACCATCGTCGTCGCCTAACACCGTCACCGACCACCTTGTGTCACCATCGCCGTCACAAACTCAACACCGTGTGTGGCCACTGCCGTCATAAACCCAACACTGCCACCACAAACCCAACACTGTCGACCATCGCACACTACCAACATCATCGCACACAATAAGAGGCTTGAAGCAAAATACATAAACCTTGGAGAAGATTGTGCACATTCAAACTCTCCTCGCAACCAAGCCACGGATTCTACAGAACCGAGTCACCCGAAAGAAAAAGATTGTGCACAAACGTCGTGTTATAACCAGTACCCCAGTTTTTAAAAATTGGTGCTCAGTCAACCGGTAGTGATGATGTCGTTGCGTAGGAGTTGCAGTGATGGTGATGTTAGGTTGTGGTGGTGCGGGGTGCACCGGCGACGGTTGGTCTTGGGTCGTGGATGTGAGCGCCGGTGGTGATTGGAGATTGATTTGGACACTGGCGGTCAGGGATGATGGTGGTAAATAGGTTGGTAGGTAATGGCGGTCGCTAGATCGGTGGTGACAGAGGTGCGTTCACTGGTGTGGGAGGTGGCAATGGCCAGATCGGCCAGATCGACGGTTTATCCATTACCACCATCACCCACCAGACGACCACCACCACTATCGTCGCCTAACACCGTCACCGACCATCGCGTGTCACCGTCGTCGTCACAAACCCAACACCCAATGGCTTCGAGATGACAGGGAGATTATGGCTTAGAGGGAGAGATAGATAGATAGAGAGAGAGAGAGAGAGAGAGAGAGAGAGAGAAAGATAAAGAGTTTTTAATGATTAATTAAGGAAGATAAAATAATCAAATAGTTAAGATAGTGCCACATCGAACGGCTGTGAAAAGAAAAAGTAGCAAAAGTAAACAGTACCAAATGAGTACCTATGAAAAGTAAATTGTACCAAATCAGTACCTGAACTTTTTAAGTAAAAACACCTTTTTTAATAATGACAGTCCTACCCCTTTGACTTTTTAACGACATCTGTGCTCCGTCAGCTTAGGTACTGATTTGGTACGCTTTTTAAAAGTTGGGTACCTCTTTGACACACTTTCAAACTTGGGTACTAAAGTTGTACTTAGGGTAAACTCAAGGGTACAGTTTTGGGATTAGGCCCCATATCTTTGATAAAAGTTGTAGATCATCTCTAAGAGGAATTTAAGACTTCATATTCACTTCTATATACACAAGTCACATGCATCATGGATTCATCATAAAGAGTTCCGAAGTCTTCTAAGCGAGCGTCTTCTCGAGGAACATTTACAATTTTCTAGATTAGCTTAGATAATAATAGTCTAGAATGTCTCCCATTCCCCGTAGTCACATTTCTATTCGAAAACATAAAAAGAGTTTTTTACATTTATTTGCCTACTTCTAAGCTCAAAGTGTAGACTACTTTTCGTAAGATCAGAGTTGTACTACGATTGTTTTGACTTCGGTTTGTCCGACCGGATACATAGGCCACTTGACCCCTCTTGTCGAGTTCAAGCAAAAAAATATAATAAAAGTAGCTTAGGATGAGACTTGTCATGTTTTTGCATATTACGTGTTCTTAAGGCCAAAAATCATTAGAAATGAAATAGAGACCGAACATTGCGTAACCAAGTCTCCGGACCTCTCTCCCGATTTCGATAAATCAGTCGTCATTTTGGACAATTTAAAGTCATTTTTAGAACTTTTCTTATTTTTTTAATTTAAATTAAATAAGATGGTGACTCCTAAAATCCTTCCGAGAATATTTTTGAGGCGGTGCGCCACAATAAGAATGTAGTTACGTCACAAAATATTTGCAATTACCACCTTAGCCTACTAATGCAGATATGTCCCTTCATTTTAGAGTACACAAATACAACGGGGGCTTAAATTATTGCGCACCTATAGTCGTTACATCTTATATCCCATGATTAACAAAAACAATTTCCTATTAGTCGTTTTATTGATTTGACATATAGCACAGTGACTTAAGTAACCAGCATCACATTCCTTACTAAGAAAATGGTCTTGTTTCTTAATCATCCTTTCTAGGTTACAAAATTCGAGGGGTGCGGACTCAGTAGCTCAAAGAGACACAACATCCATTAGTGCAATCATAGGCGACTTTAAAAGCTCACCATACTCAAATCAAAATCAAATAACAAGAAGTAGATGAGTTTGATGAATAGAGTGGACTGACTCTGTGGACTTAACATCAAAACTACAGTAAAATTCATCAAGCACTAGTAATCGATATGTGAATTACTCCTCACTTGACTTCATCTCTATTTGAGGGCTTGTCTGTGGTTTTTGGATTAAGAAAGAAGTTGATCTACTATTCCCTTGTCAATATTATCTTGCACTACATCGTTCGAGGATCAACATATCTTGGTAGGGTGACACTTCCCTGGTGATGGTCATAGCTAGGAATAAAGTTCTAGCCTGAAAGTGGAGGATTCAGATCGCAACCAGGTGGTTGAAGCTAGAGCAATTTCTAGTCTATAAAGTTCAAAAACATGCTAGTCATATACCAGTATACAGGACTATATTCTTTGATTTCCAATTTTTTTGTTGTATGATGCCTTTGATTCATTTGACTTGAACTGCTCGGTCGTCATAATATCCCCCAACCCAATTTCTGGCAATGAGCTCTTGTACAAGAAGGTGTTGAATGAACAAGTGATCTTTCTAGTAAGGGACCTTCTCAACTTGTTTTAATTTCAAATAATATTTTCATCATATTCATATCTTTGACTCAAATCCTTGAGACATAAGTTAAAATGAATTATATACTTTCATGCTTAGTCGTTTCTCTTGGATAATTAAATAAAGGGTTAATTACTCACGGCACCCCTGAGGTTTGCCCTAAATTACACACGGTCCCGCCTATCTTTGTAAATTACACTCCGCTCCAAAAATCTAGATTTCTTTGACGGTGTTAACGTCTGGTCATAAAAAGACTTTTTTGCCCTCTTATATAACTACACAGTGTCTCTTGGGTTTTAGAGGGAAATCAAAACGTCTGGCTTTGGAACTCCCAATGCAGCAGCCACCCATGACCGACCTTCCTTCCTTCCACTTTCGAGCTGTCGCCGCCTCTATAAACTCCTCTCTTCGCACCCTTCCTCTCTCCCTCCAAAAATCTCTCTCTAAAAACATGTCACTCTTCAGAACCCTCGCAAAACGCTGCACCTCTCTGGCCAGATCCTCTCGTTACATGAGCAACATCCCTGAAGACAGCGTGTACGGTGGACCCAAGCCCCAGAACCACAACCAGAGGGTGACCTTGACTCACCTGCGCCAGAAGCACCGCAAGGGCGAGCCCATAACCATGGTCACCGCCTACGACTACCCCTCCGCCATCCACCTCGACTCCGCCGGAATTGACATCTGCCTCGTCGAGGACTCCGCTTCAATGGTGGTTCATGGCCACGACACCACACTGCCTATCACGCTGGACGAAATGTTGGTGCACTGTCGTGCCGTTGCGCGCAGCGCTAAGCGGCCGCTCCTGGTCGGGGACCTTCCGTTCGGGACATACGAGTCTAGCTCTCACCAGGTAGAGTTTCTTTGTGTTACCGTTTTGAATTCGTGGAAAAAGGCTGAATTTATTAGGCTTTGATGTTGTTCCGGCCTGTAATCCTTGTTAAGAGTTGCAATACCAATAGTTTTGTGGGGTTGTTTAAATTTCCTGACCTTGACATTTTTTTTGGTTAGAAGGGAAAGAATGAAGTGAAGGAAGAAAGGAGGAAGAAGGAGAAAGAAATAGGTCTGCAGAAGAGAAAGAGAATGAAGAAGAAGAAGAAAACCCTAAAGGGCAAGAGGGGTTTTATTCAAGAAATGGAGGGTAGGGATGAAAAATCCAAAAAGTAAGGGGTCAGAGCATCTTTGGACGAAGTTAGGGTCCCCGTCAATTTTGCGGGGCTCCGTGAAATGCGGGTACAAACCTGGGGGGAGCGGAGTGTAATTTTTAAAAGATAGAGGGGTCCGGGTGTAATTTAGGGTAAACCTCAGGGGTGCCGAGAGTAATTTACCCTTAAATAAATGAAAACGGATGTTATTTCTCAGAAAATGAGGGTAGTACACATCAACTTACACTTATCTATATTGGGAGAGGAATTCTTTAGATACACTTTTTAAATACATAGATATTTCCCAACAATAATCTAGACTTGGATATTTTAGATAGACATTTCGTTTACATCATTTTAGAGATAGATATAGAGAGATTTTTATCTTAGATTTTTCTAGATTAACTTTCTAACACTCACCTTTAATTTAAAAAGATCATAAACTTGGCTTGGTTAAGGTGTCTGCGAGCTTGTCTCTATGTTGCAAAATTATAGTTTGATTTTGCCTTTCTCAACAAGCTCCCACAATCATAGATGGTGTCATTCAATGTGCTTGCTATGAAAGTTTGTAGGAGAAATTATGGTCCATTCTTTAAGTCTTCAAGTATTCTCCTAAGCCATACCGCTTCACAGGTAGCATTGGTGGCTGAAATGTATTTAGCTTCGGCAAATGATGATGGTGACACAATTTTTTGCTTTTTTGAAGCCATAAAGTAACCTTGGACTCCATATCACTACAAGAAAATTGGTTACTAGTTACAATAGAAGTTGTCACGGTAAAATACCAAGTTTTCATTAAAGGTTACTGTAACAATCCGGTTCACGACCTCACCACATGCCAATGCCTTCCTAAAAAGGGCTAGCAAATAGGTGCTTATGAGTTCATAGGCAAGGTTTTCTAAGGCCAATCATAAATTATCCCATATTCGATGTGGGATATCACAATCTCCCCTCCTTAAGCCTTAATGTTGTCGCTAAGGCTCGATCACACAGTCCAGAACCTTCCTCTCTAGCTAATGTGGGTTATACCCGGATCACCTTTCGTTGCCCCAACCATCTTGGCTTGCTTCATTTTCCCTAACCATCGGTAACCTGACTAGATAGCCCAGCCCAAGCTTTCGAGAATTGGCTCTTATATTATCTATAACAACCCAGTCAAGGACCCCACCACAAGGTAATACCTCCCTCAGAAAGGCTAGCCAAGTAGGTACTTATGAGTCGTAAGTAGGGTCTTATAAGGCTAATATCAAATTATCCCACCACATCCAGTGTGGGATATCACAGTATATCCCACATCGAATATGGGATATCACAGTATATCCCACATCGAATATGGGATAGTATGATATTGTCCTTATAAGACCTTGCATATGATCTCATAAGTACTTAGTTTCGTTAGCCCTTTTAAGAGAGGCATTGCCCTATGTTGGGGCCATATACTGGGTCTTTGCATATGGTGCCAGAGCTAACTCTTGAAAGCTCGGGCCGCAGTTGAGCAATTTTTAAATTTTAAAATGGTTGATGAAAAATATATGCAAGATTAGAATCATGTTTTCGAAATAATTCTTAATCTTCTAAAAGGAAAAGGAGTGGAGTTGGTCTTATCTTGCTAGGATATTGAAACAAAACTGGAATATATTTTTTTTAGATGAATTGTTAGTGTCTCTAACTATTGAAGAAAAACATCATGCAAAAACAAAAGGAAAATTTAAATTCTGATGTTCATGATGTCTCTTTTATCAAAGTCTTCACAAACCAAGCTCTACTAACTTTAGGAATCATGGTTGGAATACGAACAACAATAATAAGAATGAATAAAATGGCAAGAAATACAAAATGCCCAGAACAGTAAGCCAGATGGTAATGACATTGGTCGAAGAAAGGTTATTCCTTGCTGGGTGTTGTGAAAGCGTCCACTTTAAAATAAATTGGCAATGACGGGAGAGGCTTACAAGACTTATATATGAAAGTACTATTGATTATTTGCCCGATGTGGGATTAATACACGATTTGGGGTTTATATCTCTCAACACGCCCCTTCACGTGTGGCCCGACTGATTTTTGAGTGGGTCTAGCACGTGGAGAAATTGAATGGGTGACGGTGAGAAACTAATTTTTGAATTGTCTACTGGGTCTGGATCAGCCAACGACGTGTTAAGAGATAGAAATCGCACATCAGATATCAATTCCACATGGGAAAAATAATCAATAGCACTTCAATATATAAGTCTTGTAGGCCTCTCTCCTTATTGCCAATTGGTTTTGGGGAGAGGCCTACAAGGCTTATATATTGAAGTACTATTGATTATTTCTCCGATGTGAGATTAATACTCAATGTGAGGTTTATATCTCTTGACATGTGCATGGGAAGACAAACCATAAGGCCAACGATTGTCGCTATAGGGTCAAATTCCTAACCCCAATAGTCCACTAGTTGCCCCTAGGCCACAAGCCAATGAGGTGATTGTGGGGGCCAGCTCCTCAAACCTTGCTAGCAGGTACTTTTTTAGTTGCTTAGAGTTGTACATTATTGTTAACTCAGTAGATTGATTGATTTATTGACTCAGGCGTTAATATTCATGTGTGTGCTGATAAAAACAAGTTTTCTTGTTATTATCAAGAATCAAGCACAAGAACCGTAAGCATGGGAAATGGGAGCTTGGCCAGGGTACCAAGAGAAGGACAAATACTTTTTGAAGTTGTCTTCTAGGAAGTGTCTTACCTTAGAAGTAGTGTATGTTCCAAAAAATAGGAAGAATTTGATTAGTACAATTTGTTACTTGTTAGTTCAATGAAGATTTAAGGTTGCTTTTGAATCAAATAAAATTGTAATTACTAGGAGGGGTTACTTTATCGTGGTAAAGGATATTTAGTTGATGGTCTTTTTGTCTTAATGCAATGAAGTTTGATGATTATAAGCATGTAAGTTATGCTTCTTTGTCTATTTCAAATGTTGAATGTTCTGATAGTTGGCATGGTAGGTTTGGACAAGTTTATGTGAGAACTATTAAAATGACGATGAAGTTGAATTTGATTCCAAATTCTAGTGTTAATACTAATGAAAAGTGTCAAATTTTAGTTCAAGCTAAACAAACTAAAAAACCATTTAAGTTTGTTGAAAAGGATAACAACATTTTAAAATTGGATCACAATGATACTTGTGATCGCAATAATGTTTTAAGACGTGGAGGTAAAAGATATTTCAATACCTTTACAAATGATTTTTCAAAGTTTTGTTACGTGTATATAATTAATCATCAAATTTTATAAGGCACGTGTTGAAAATCAAATTGAAAAGAAAATAAAAATCTAAGGTCTGATAGGGGTGGTGAGTTTGCACTTACTGAAACGAAAGGTTTTTTGTGAAATGCATGGTAGTATACATCAAAAGACTCTACCTAATTATTCACCTTAATCTAATAGAGTAGCATAACGGGAAAAAGAAATTTGTTCGATACGGTTAATGCTATGTTAGCTAGTTCAGGTTTGCTTAGCAATTTGTGGGGGCGAAGCTTTATATTCTGATTGTCACATTTTGAACAGAGTTCCTTGAAAAGATTTTGACAGAACACCTTATGATTTTTTAAAAGGAAGAAAACCTTCTTTAAAATATTTTTGAAAAGAGTTGGAGAGTTAAGAGAATTAGGGTTTTGAAACCCTAATTTGGAAATTAGGGTTCTAAATTAGGGTTTCAAAACGCTAATTTTCAAATTAGGGTTTCAAATTGTATAGTGTATATTAAATAAGTTTAGTATTGGCTTTTTAAAAATACATATTGATGACATCAGTATAAATGTATGATTTTTTAACGGTTCAATGATAGTAGGACACAGGTGATCCATTTTCAAAGTTGTTGGTCATGACATGTTACAATTTGAAATTAGAATGTAATTCCACTCTAACCTTAGGGACATTGCTGGAATTAGCCCTAAAATAAACCAACCCCATTAGGTTAGAATTATCCAGCTTAATTGAGATAAAAACACTCCGTCGAATACCTTATCTACCCGTTATTAGTATAACTCAACGCCAGATATAGTATTATTATCCTATCAGGAATTCTCATCTAACGCGCCAAATGCAACCTAGAGGTGTCACAAAACAAGATACCAAGCAGAGGCGGAACTCTCACCTGACGGGATGGGGCCACGGCACCCCCTAATTTTTTGAATTTATTTTTTAGTTTTCTATATAAATGACATTCATATTTAACATACTTACAAAAATACCATTATATTGTAAAAGTAAGTAATTAGGGTTCGTTTTATTGTATTTCTAACTCTTTGTACCATCAGTCGTCAAATCTTCTTCTTTCTCAGTCTTTTGCTCCATCTTCATTCTTTCAAATTTCAAATCTTTGGATTACGAAAAAATACGAATGATCAAGATTAGTTCTTTTTTTTTAGTTTAAATTATTGTAAAATGTTAACTTATACATGCAATATTGTACTCATATAAGTAATAATCACATTAGTAATACATCTATAGAGTAAGAATTAAGCTTCATTCATGCAAGATTAATAATTCGTTGTTGACTCACCTTATCAAGTTAAATAAATCACTATGAACAGTAAATTGAAATGATTAGTAATCAATTGAGTAATTTATTATGCATTTAACGTATTTAATAGTGAAGCTAACTATAATATGTTCAAAATTATTAACGTTTTTTTGGCCCCCTTCGATTAGATTTTTTGAATCCGCCCCTGATACCAAGCTGCAACAAACCGTTTATTGTTCATCAGATCCCAAGGGACCCCCCCACACACGCATCCTTGGTGGAATATTGGACCACCTCAACAGCTATAAAACATTCGCTTGGAATTGGGATGAGAAATTGGGGTCCTGTCGATTTGATTTCATTTCACTTGTGCAAATGTGAAACCCCAGTAGTCGTGGCTTTGATCATTGCCAAATACCTTTGATCCGTGGCACTTGAAGCAGACATTTTACCTTTCTGTATTAGCACCCAAGCAAACCTTGATAACCTCACAATCTTTCATCTCCAAGCGTAATCCACTCACTAATGGTGCTCAAATTTCTCATCGTCGCCAACTGCGAACTAACTACTCCATTAACCTAACTTATTCTTCTCCATAACTTCATTAGTTAATTTTAATTGATATGTGTATTCTCATGCCTTAACGCACATGTTCCATTAATAATCTTTATTTTGTTTATGTAAACGATCGAAGAACCATTGTAGGAAATTAACTTTTTGAGTACTCATAAGTTTATGCCACCTACAGATTGTTCGACCGATCATCTGTCTACTCCTAGGGAGGGGGTTCTATCAATGGCGACATATCTTCTTTCCAGGCACTAGAAACAGACACTTTACCTTGTATAATTAGCAACTAAGCAAACCTTGCTAATTACACACTTTTCATCCCCGAGAGTGATTAAGCCTACCTTGATTTTCATCACATTCTTGGTTCCGCAATTCCATCTCTTTGTGAGCTCCACACTACATCCAAAATTCTGTTTTCGGACCAGGCAAATGGGAAGTGAATGCAACCCAAGCAAACCCCGCTATGACATCACCATGTCAAAGAGAACCAGAAAGCCCTCCAGTCTCGGAAAAGAAGCCGGTTGGTGCCCCTTGAAATCGTGCTTTTCGGATAAAGAAAGTCCTCAGAGAGGTACAAATGAAGAGGAAGGCAAGTCTCCCACAAGGGTTGATGAGAAAGGAGAGAGTGCCGATGAAAAAGGAAGACCCCTCACGTGTGTAGATGAAAAGAAGAAAACTCCAGAAACTGATGAAGGGCGAGAGAATGATCACAAGAGCTTGAAACAGCTGATTGATGGCAAGAGGAGTTCTCTTGGACAACACTTCACCGAGGAAGAGAAGCAGCTTCAGGTGGTGGTTAAACAGCATGCAGAGGGGATACATGGAGTCAAGTTCAAACGTATGGTGAGTCGATACGCCAGTGTCTTGAGCCGTCTGATCAAGACCAAGCGGGACTCAGATTTAGGGTCTCGAAGAAAACCGACCCTCCGATTATCAATGTAAGTCTGGATCGAACGGACGAGAGTCTTAGATACATGCCGGCTTTGGTTTGTGAATGTCGTACGTAGATACTCTTTTAATGCGTGGTAAGCACATTCGTTTCATTACGAAATGAAGGCTTGCAATCTACTTGATTGATCTCTTTAGGACAAATTTCTTTAGCCAAGTATGCATGCAGTGACAGAATCAGGATTTACCAAGATTCGATACGTGCCGGTATTTCTACCAATGGATCGGCTCTACTGCACTAACTTAGAATATACTTCGCATTGGGAATACCATAATATTGATGGTTGCCTTACCCAACGTCTATATATCTATGTTTGGGTCATGTATAATGTCATGACTTATAAAATGTTGTATCGGCATTCACATGCCCAAACAGTTTTTTATTAATATATTTCTCGTATTGTCAAAAAAAAAAAAACTCTTTTAGCCTGCTGATCTTCATAGTAAGAGTCCGTTCACTCAACCCTTACTCGAAGAGTGTCATAATGAGGAATCGACTTCTGTGTTTTTTTTTTGATAAATTCGAGAATTGCATAGATAAAGGCTCCAAAGAGCAAATTACATCAAAGACGAGAATCATGACAAGCCATGATTTAGCAAAGTAAAAGAACTACCAGAAAAACAATACTAAAAACACAAAACACTCCACCGATCACTATGGGACCAAAACACACCACCGATCACTATGGGACCAAAACATTACAAAAGGTGTTGGGTGAGCGGACAAGCAACACTAGGTAGCAAGAGTGTGTCAATCCAGTCTTGATGGACATTAATTCTGGCTTGGCACGCAAAAGTAGCGAGAAGTTTAGCCTCCTTGAGATGTGCTTTACTACCCTTGTACATACTGAAATAATGAAAGTTAGTGATCATATAGCAAAAGTCATAAAACATGGCTGCCATTGAGTCCAAAACGTCTTCAGAATCCGAGATCTGGAGGTTCCTGTTCGATCACTAACTCCAGAGAGACTGAAGATTTACAGCGTTTGGTTCCTGCCGAAAATATAGCTTCCTCCTTATGATCAAAGCATTTTCTTTTTAACTTTCCAGAGTTGCCACTGTCTGTTTCGCTTGAATTTGTTGATGAAGATAGCTGAGATGTATCCAAAGAGTAGAACGTAGTCATAGAGTGAGAACCATTTTCAGCCTTCCTTACTTCCTCCATTATGTCTTCCTCAAATTCCGGTGCAGAAAAACGATTTCCCATATAGTTGGGAAGCTTTATGACAGGAGATGGGAGGGAAACTTTGGTAGGGATTGATCGTAACATGTCCGAAAATTGGTTACCAAAAGTTGTAGGTTGTACCAAGTTAGTTGGGTATACAGAGAGAGTGAGATCCCTTCTAAGTTGGTTCAATTCCAGAGGGTCAAAATGAGTTGAGGTAGAAGAAGTAAAACAGGAAGACGAAGCAGAGCTGGGCAGTAGGTGATAACCGGCCAGCAGATTGTATTTTGAGAGGGAGGAGGATAATTTCTGGGGCTGAAACATGCTGGGCGGTTCCAGCAAAGCCAGCAACCTGCTCTGGCTGGAGACAACATTTGGTTCTGCTGGGCTTGGGATGTGAGGCGTTGGTACACCGAGAGAGAAAGGATTTTGGGGTTGGGCTATTGGAGAGGGAAATGGGCTTTTTTGAGTGAACAATTGGGCTAGAAACTGTTTAGGGCTGGATGAGCTTAATGGGTTATGTGAAAGATATATATTGATAGGTTGCACTAGTAACTTAAGCCCAATTTCCGAAAGGCTTAAAATAAACTGGGCCCAGGAGTGAAGAGTGTTCGTCTGGCCCAGCATTGATTCTTCCAAAGACCCGGATGAACTATTACTGAAAACTGGACAATGCTTTTGCGTAAGAGGTAAGCTCTCCTCTGGTCCCACCGCCCACCTTGAATCAGATCTCCTACCAAAATCTAAAGAAGATAGATTTCCTACAGTGAAATGAGATATGGGAGGATTTATAGAGATCGGATTTGTCAGCTCCCCGATAATTTCTACTGAGTTCAAATCTGCAAGTGTCGACGGATTTTCCGGATCTGGGTTGATGATGGCAGAAAATACTGTAGGGATTTGTCTCAAGATTTGGTCATTATGCATAGGTAAGGTTGACACTGTTATGTTCGTCGGCACCGGAGAAAATTCTGTAGAATTATTTTCCGGTGAAAGCTCTACCGATTCCACATCAGAAATTGAGTTAACCTCAAAATCTTCATCACATATGATTTCATCAGCTTCAGTTTCTCCATCAGTAAAATCATTTTCCGAGTTTTGATCGATATTAATATCCATGTCTATATCCATCATATCATCGATCGGTAGTTGTTCCAGTTGTTCTAGGATGTCATCAATGGGTGGAAGGTGAGCGAATTGGTCGGACTCCGCATCGGATTGATCGCCCAAGCCTTGACCTTGATCCTGAGGTTCCATTTGAGCATTCCAATTTTCAGGTATGAAATGCGGTAAGTTGTCTGGGTTCATATTTAGGTTAGCATGGGGGTTATGAGGTTCGACATTTTCATGGTGGTGCGGCTGTTCCTCATCAAAATCTGCATAGTTTTCCCCAATTTCAGAATTTAGGGATTGGGTGGCTGTGACAAAGGAGTCTTCTTCACTGGCAATAGGGGATGGATTGGGTGAGAATGCTTCAAAAGCATGGTTAATATGAAGGCCTAAATCATCACTATAAACTGAGATACGAGAGGTCCTATTCCAGTCCGAATTAGGTAGGGCTCTAAGGGGTTGGGCAAACATGGGATAGTTATTTAGAAAAAAGGTTTCATAAAGGTCAGGGCCAGGAATATGTGCTGTTCGTTTAGCAAGAAGAGCGACGATGGCGGGTAATGAAGCACTGCATTGTGTGTTATTATGCCCAATACAACCACACCGAAAGCAAGCCGAGAATACCCGTTCATAAGTACACCGAAGAAGTTGAACACCAAGGTTGTCGAGGAGGTGAATAAAAACTCCGGGGATGAGAGGGGTATCGACAAGAACTCTTACTTTTATCCGAAAGTAGTCTTTGTTCTTCTGTCTCAACGCCGACCAGTCGATTTCTAGGAGAATTCCAGCAGCCATGCCAATCATCTCCGCCAAATAATAGTGGAAACAGTCACTCGGAACTTCACTGACTCGCATCCATAAATCGGCCGTATGAAATTTTACAGTAGAGTAAATGACGTGGGGATACCACGCTTTCAAGAGCAGTAAAGCGCCGAAAATGTTCCAAGGCCCATTGTTCAGCACCAGATAAGCATCTGATTCAACAGTGAAGTGAAAGAGAAAAACGGAGGGAACTTTAGATACAGTTACCTGTCCCTGTAGAATCCAACAATCGTTGATGCGACGTTGAATTTTTCGTTCCGAGAAGACACGATTGTCAATAAAGCTGCCAAGTAGGATTTTTTCCGTACCTTCACGTGCATTTCGGACAATTTGTTCATTTAGCGGAATCATATACGTCCGCATATTCAGGTTACTTTCTTCATAAATGTTACCATCATATGGAGAGTACTCTTCCATGAGCGTAGTTGAGCCAACAGGAAGGTGGAAGACAGTAAATGAGGTTGATCAAAGGAGCTGAAAAAGATGTTTGTGCGGTTTGGAGTGGTCCCAGTAAGAGAAGAGAAGCTTTATGGTGGCCTGTGGATTAAAGGAAGAAAACTAGCAGAGAGGTTGTTGTGTGGATGGACAATAGTTAGGCATTTGGTAGTAAATGACTGCAGATTTGTGTGTTGAAAACCTTTACAGGATAGGGTGGCTTCTGAAAAGTAGTTGGGAAGTATTTTGTGGCTTGATTTGAGAGAGTATTCCGACGTGAGAACACGCTATACTCGTTACGATAACTTTCTTGAATGTCCTTGTGTGTGTGTGTTGAAGCTGAAGAAGTGTATCGACTTCTGTGTTGAAGACTTGCTTGCATAAATGAACATGTGAAAAAGATGAAAAGAAAATCAGGCAATATTACAATATTCTGTACTCCCTCAACATCACAGCTCTTCTCCGGTTGAAAGATGGATTGCTTTGGCGAGAATTTTGCCCCGTTTGTAGCTCTTCTCCAGTAGAAAGATTGCCTGCGAGAAAAGCAGCTATAACTCTCCAACGACAATAAATTGCTATCAACTAATACTTGGAATGCAGAATATGAAAAGAGGGACTCGAGATAAAGCGTAAAAAGAAAAGCAGAAACCGAGAGAACTTTTCTTCACTTTTTCAACATTACTAGCCAATAGCGACTAGACATATTTAGTATCCATTAACTACCGCTATATAGAAGTTGTAGCCCAAATTTAACCCAAGGCGAAACGACGTCTTATTCACAAGTGGTGCTAGGTAAACTCTACCGGGAACATTCTTTACAGCTTTCCCCGCATCGTAAACAACTGCTGTATACGAGGGGAATTATTCACTAGGCGATTTATCCCGAAGCAGATGATAATTTTTTAAATTAGGAGCCTTGATAGGAGAGAGGTACGACCGTAAAATACAAATAAGCATTATGGTATTCAAATGCATAAAAGGGGAAGAGTGCCCCGGCCGGAAGTATCTTACCAAATCCAGAGAAAAATACTGAAGAAAACCCGTAGCAAACAGTAACATCAAAAAATGTGATTGTACAAGTCAGCATAAGAATCTATCCGACGGGTCTGAGTCAGTCACCCATTGAACACAAAAAAAAAGACCTTTCCTTGCATACCACCAGCTCTCCATTACCCAAGCACAAAATAGTATGACATTGAAAAAAACTGTTCAAGGGAATAGATAGAGACAAGTTTCGAAAGAAGTAATACAATACAGCATTACCAACCTCACTGCCACAATCCTACAAAATCTAATACAGGTTAGAATAATTTCATATCAAAGGGGGCCTTAGCTGCCAATTTTACATGCCTCCTGGCCCTCTCACACCATTAACGGAGAATTATAGCTTGGGGTAATGATCTTAGATCCAATGCAATCTCTAGTCATCCAAACCAAGCATACAGGTGCCACTTCAGCCACTCAAAGCATCTGTGTTATAGGAAATAATCAGGTGTCCTTCGAGTCACATCCGGTTCTCCTCTCCTTGGAGCAGGCTCAAACTGCAAGCGTGAAATCATAAAGCACTTCAGATTACTCGATTACCATACTAGCACACTGAAGCAACTCTCATGCATCACATTCAGCAATTATAACCACACATGCCACATTAGTTGGAGACGTAAAGTAAGTAGCTACGGCACAGCAGAATTAAAAAATGGACTACGGTGTAAGAGAAAAGGTGAAAGGGAAATTGAAATTGTGTCGTGAGTCGTGACTTTCTTTAGATTCAAGGTCATCATATATGCTAATGAAGAGAAAGGCCAGGTAACACTATTGAAATAGTTATAGAATCTTATCATTATGTGCGCATGCGTGCACGAGAGAAAGAGACCTGGATAAAGGTATGCCCTTTGCAGTCATCAACTTCCAAAATTGATGCCATGTTTCCACAACGATAACAATAATTAGGTGCGCTGAAAATAGTGACAACCTTTTGCTCCTGTCATAAAAGGACAACACTTGAGTAAAATCATGTTCTCTCAACTGTATAGTATTGCAGAAAAGGACCTTAACAGAGAGTATACATGTCCCCAGTTGAAACCCTCCATAACAAGTTGATGTGCTCTAGCGATCAGTTTTAGGTTGTTAGTATGGTTGAATTGCTCAGATATATCCTGCAAAAAAAGTGTCAAGTCAAGTAGGAACATAACGTGAATTAACGTAAACAAGAAACAAGGAAAAGAATGTCAGGGATAAAAGTAATACTTGGCCAAAGGTGTATCCAGCACCACGCGGAGAGATGCCCCAACCACAACGGTCATCAGGGTCAGACCATAAGAGATCACACATAGGGCCTTCATGTGGAACTTCTTGCACACGATCAAAATTTCTAATATTGTCAAGCGTTTCAATAGATGGGGACAACCCACCATGCAGACAAAATATTTCCGATTCAACCTAGCAATTGATATACATGGCTACATCAGAATCAACATGTAATATCCAATAAATAGAGAGAACATCAACAGCTATGAGTTTCTGAATAGAAAACAGAAACCTGACATTTATGCACTTGCAGTCACTGTATTTTCATTTGACAGGTCAATAAGTTCGACTGAAAATTCTTCACAAGTCATAACATCGACACTCAAGCGCACACTTTACATCTACTTACAATTCATTTAATAGAGTTTTTAATATCCAATAAATAGAGAGAACATCAACAGATATGAGTTTCTGAATAGAAAACAGAAACCTGACATTTATGCACTTGCAGTCACTGTATTTTCATTTGACAGGTCAATAAGTTCGACTGAAAATTCTTCACAAGTCATAACATTGACACTCAAGCGCACACTTTACATCTACTTACAATTCATTTAATAGAGTTTTTACACTACCTTGCTTATGTAACTGTAAAAAACCAGGTAGGTTTCTGACTATGTGCCTATGTTCTCTTTTTCCATCCGTAATTCTGATTTGGGATAGCCTTTTTGTGATCTAAAAGTTGGTGGCGACCGGCCCTCAAGTAACTCATACGAAACTGTTTATCAATGGAAGTTTTCCAAATATTCACATAAAAAATTCGAAATTAATACATTTCAAATTTGAAATTAACTTCTCCAACTTAGTAATTACTAAACCCCTTTATCTCTTATACTTATCCAGACCTTCATTCGAATTCATTTTTCCAACTCGGTGATTGCTAAAACCCCTTATCTCTTCTAATTATCCAGACCATCATTTGTCAGGATATGAGGGGTGGTGTAGATCCAGCTAGCATAGAGGAAAAGCCTGCAGCACTCTCATTCTTCTGAGTTGTTCTCTCGCATGTCCTATTCTGAATGGCCCAATGATATATTGAGTCTTTCTTTGTCGTCCCTTTGATATATTGAGTCTTTCTTTGTCGTCTCTTTGATGAATTTACGCCTAAAGACGACATAATTACAAATATCAATTATGCATTTTTTAACCAGTAACCCTTGTCTCAGTTCCACCACAGTCCAGGTTTCAGATCATTTTCGTCCAGAACACTTGCAGAAATCTCCATCTGAAAATCAAGCAAGTTCAAACCATCCAAGACCGAATTCGCCACACATCTCTCACAAGTACACGGATATTCTCCATGCATGCAATATAATAGTTAAACTGCGACCATTTTTTTACTTTAAATAAGCCTTCTGTAGTCAAATCAGTTTATCAGACAATAAACCATTTACCAGTATAAGCAACCCTCGACAAAATCTCATACTTGAAGTGGTTACTAACAATCTTTATTTCACTACTCTTGGTTAACAACGAACTCAGCAGATTGCATTGCGAGAATTGAATTGAAGAAAAATACAGGAAGATGTCAGAGCAATACTAACCAATGCAGTCAGCGGAAAATAATCGAAAAGATCAGTAAATATCTTCCAAACACTCGCATTACCATACCTGCAGATTTGCAGTGCAAGTAGCAGTGTCAGACCCCAATGTACAACAATAAATCAATCCCATCTCCAAATCAGGATATGATCTTGCACTTACTCAAGGAAATGACAGAAAGTTATTACTCTACTGGGAAAAAAAACTACAGAAGCTTAGGAATACAGCTCAACTACAGGTTATTTGATATAACCCTATCCGATTATTCAATAGTAGTAAGTGATACATGTTTTATCAACCCATCAAACCATGACAAACTTAGTTACATATAACTGGTAACACAAGGCAACAGTTTTTAATAAAAAAAGTTTCACGATTATAACTGATAGGTAGGACATTGTCCTGGATAACCTAACTTTTGACCTTCACCATCTGCCCTACAAATATGTTCACCACTGATCACTTTGAATGGAAGTTACAATATCCGCGAAAACAGTGGATATATGGACAAGCAGCTTAGAAGGTGGCACAAGGAAAATTAGCTGTTGTGAGAATACTCTAGATGCATATCTGCGCTAACTTGCAACTCAACAAGATCGGAACTTAACCAATTTGCATCTATTATGATCTGTTGTTCAGAAGTCTATCATATGACCATTTAAGAAGGCTAAGTTCAACCTAAGTGACAAAGTTGTAGTGCGAGGTCGAGCGTGGGTGCAGATGCGGGTGCGTGAAGGCGCCAACTTGTAAGAAATTATGAGTGCAAGTGCACCTATTTTATTTGGATTTAATCTTTCGAAAAGATGTTTCCAGTAAACATAGAAGTACTTCAAACAGTTATTCAAAGGAACTATTGATTTGGGAGCATCAAATCTGAAGTTGATGACTTTTCCAAAAGATACTTCCAGTAAGCATAGAAGTACTTCAAACAATTATTCAAGGAATAAATGATTTAAAAGTATCAAATCTGAAGTTGATGACTTCTGAAGTGTTATAAAGTCAACATTTCTATGCTTATAATATTCTTTTTGGTGTTAATGGAAGTCTTGAGATAGATACAATGCTGATGCATATCCTTACCAAACATGTCGAATGGTCCAACGGATGAGAGCAACACACTTTAATGCTGAGGTACACGGTTCAAATCTCACCATTTCCATGTTTTTGAGACATATATCACAAAAACGCATACCACGTGGCAAATCAGGGACATTGACCACAAAAGCCGCGACTTTTACTTGATTAGTCATGGTTTGACCGCAAATCTGCATGCAATCCTCTAATTTGAACTCAGTAAGTCTCATCACTACATGTCTCATTACTAAAATCTCGCGAATTGTTTCGCCTAGGGTCCAACCCTCAATTGAAGCAAAGAAGACGAAGGTATGCCAAGAAAAGAATTTACGAATTAAAGCAAGAATGCTGTATTTCTCATGAGCAGTTTTTATTTCAATACATTTTCCATTTCGACTCATATAGTAGAATATTAATATTGTATAGAAGAAGGTATTCATTAGCCAATGCAATCAATATTGAATCAATAAAACAATACTGGTTTTCCTGTCTAGCCCGTTCTTGAATACTCTCATGATCCTAGAGAGCTTGATCTTACTAGGATTCATTTCCTAGGTTTCACTTGATGCAAGTTAACTGAAAAGAAGATGCCGCAAAAGATTAAAAATGCATAAATCTAGATTTAGTCGACTAATAGCATAACAAGGATTTAAGGAGCTCACTTCCGAAGGCATTCATCATAAAATCCATAGACCTGAGTAATCTGCACATAAATAGAAAATAGTCAACTAACATAATGCTGAACTAAAACCTACATATGTTCAAGAATATTGAGGCAAAAGAAATAAAACTGTACTATTTTCAGAAAAATAAAACCAGAAAATACTTGGAAACCAATGTAGAACCTTGTCATATTGTGTAAATCTTTCAAAAATCGAAGATTATGTGCCTTATAGAGATCAATAAACATCGTAAACCAACAAAATGAATTACCACTTTCATTCTGTGGCCTGTTTTTACGCGACAAAATGAAATGTTCCACGCCAATCCTACTACCAATGTGGCTGTCGTTATTAGAAGAAGAAAAACTACAACAAACGCGAAAATTTTGTAATTTGACAAGGTCAGGAGCGAAAAAATTGTACCTGTCGACTTTCATGATTTCCTCTAAGAATCGTAATACGTTGAGGATAACGCACTTTCAGAGCCACTAGGAGCTGAATGAATGAGTGAACAAGTACGCAGTAATCAACAACCACAAAAAAAAAGAGAACAGAACAAATGAAATATCAAGAAATCCTAGTATCCATCTTTGAGGCATTTTAATACTGCAGGCAAGATACTCAATGTTTAATAGATAGTATTTGGATCCAACTTCTTTTGGGAAGGGGGAAGTACAGGGACTCCACAATAGCAGATACAGAGCAAAGCAGTTTCTACTTACTGTGACAGTTTCAACCGAATAATATCCACGATCAACATAGTCTCCCATAAACAAATAATTCGTATCGGGACACTGCCAAACAAAATTCAGCAAATGAGAATTAAAAAATATAACTTCCTTATGCTCATAAATTACTTGATCAAAATAATACCACTGTTATACACAAGTACTAGCTACTGCGCCCAGGGCAAAGCGGGTTAAGGGGTTCTTAGAAAGTCGTCTTGTTTTGCCAAGTAGCAGGCATGTGGTCCATTTACAGTTGTATGTATTCATAACTAGAATGGTCAAGAGTAAAGACCGAGAAACAGAGTATATAGAAGATATCGACCATTAGATTATAACAAGACAGATTACATGCCAGCAGGCATAGTTCTATATTGCGGGCTGAGGACTGAAATTTAAATTTTTCTTTTGCAAATTGGTCCTAAGCAAATCTTGCTTACATACCACTAGGCTAAGTTCAAATATCCAAGTACACAGAATAAAAAGAGACAAAGCATAATGTTTTAGGCAGCAATCTTATCAAAACTATGTCAAGAAGTTTGCATGATCAAGTAACATTTTCACATTAAATGCCACAATTGTGAAGAACATGCATCATTAGTAGCATTTCAACCTTCTAGAGCAGCATGAGGCCACTTCTAAGTCCATCCTCAATACCATTGCTTGCTTGGGCTGGTCTCAGAAATTACTTCCCCTAGCTTAAACAGAACAAAATGAGAACAAGGATGTAAAATTGGGACAAATACCTTCCCTCCAATGCGAAAAAGTTCTGCAAGATCGTGAAATTGGCCGTGAATGTCACCACAAATAGTGACAGGGCTTCTTACTGGCTGCACGTCACAGCAAAACAATGTCATAAGATTTCAGATTGGAAGAAAACCAGGCACGTTCTTTCTCTGCCCTGCTGCCACACAATATACATACAAAAAAAGAAAAGGAAACAGCATATGAACGCATATGAGGAAGGATGCCAACTTTATGAGCTACATATCATCTCAACTCAACACTGGTAATATTAATTGTTTTGATCATCCAAAGTAAATCAAATCCTGTAACTTCAACACAAAGGCTAATTTTCTTGAAGCATATAAGTTATTAAGGGCACATTAGCATCCTTGTAAGCAGAACATTCTCATCGGCAATGGAATTTTCTCAGTGACATAGAAGAAGTTTAACCAGACCAAAATGACTTAAATACTTCGGCAAGTGGCAGGTCAATGCAAACCAAATTAACAATTGTTTTGATCTAATTATTCTGTAAACCTTCAAGTATGGAACTTCATGTCAAGGTGGACTAAAGCATAAGGAACTACATGGACATTCAGAATCTCGGTGCTTCAAGTAAATGTAAACACAAAGCAGATGTGAGGATGGTCCTGGGTAATATCCCTTTAGTTTTCCTTCTCTCCTTTTCTTTTGGCGCAACAATGGTCACAAGTTTTCAGGATGATCTTCAGCTGCTTTTGTTGCAATTTTTTAATTTTTGTATGTTTGTCAGATAAAGCTGTGGCTGGTCCTCCACTGTCACTTAAGTAGTGCATGTGTCAAAATTAGCTGGTCATTTGACGCAGTCAAATCCCTTAATTCCAGCCTTTAGTAGCTTTATTTCTACTGTAGTTTCTGTTGTAATTATCTACAACCTTTGTTTCGAGACAATGACGCAATTAGTCTTTTCATAGACGCCACTTTTTGGTTACTAGTGCATCATAATCTTGGGTGTGTTACTCAAGAATTATAGGTGCAGCGCCAGGGCCCTTGTCAAATGACTCAGGTTCTCCATATTTCTTCTCGCCATGGTGCCTTTTGATTTCTGCTCTTTAGACTCTAAACAGAAAAGCAGAACAGCCCGTACGTATCTCCCAAACCAGCCTCTAAACAGCAACTTTCCTTGCTTCTTTGGTCCTCAAACTCTTTGACCCTGTCGCCGCAGCTTATTTTGTCAGCTTACAGCTTGAAAAAAAAGCTCACTTACGTGTTTGTTGCAGCTTTTTGAGCCATAAGCTACAATGCTCCTAAAGCTAAAATAAGCTACAATGTATAAGTACCTCAAGAGGTGAATTTCAGGTTATGCATTTCAAATTTTCAGAATACTCCATTGACTACACCTGCCACGTGTCACGCATTGGTGCTTTCTCTTTCTTCTTCTGTTTCTCAACTTCATTTCACTATTCCCATATCATGCAATGTCAGATTTATATGATTCAAGTTGTGTTCAACTCAAACATAAGTTCCCTTTCATTCAAGATACATGAAAAATATATTTAGGGATTTTTTGGTCATCAAAATATGTCTACAAGTTGTTTTATATACACATCACTAAGTAAAAGCTTGTGCATATTTTTGTCCAGTCAATTTTAAGAAATCTGGTTCCATAAATTGCAACAAACGCTACATGCCAACGTATGAAATAATCGGCCTAAATAGATTTGCTAGATAAGCTGCTTATAAAAAAGGTAAAAGCAGCGACAAACAAGCCTTAAGCCCTATGCTTAATGTAATATTTGCTTAGACTCTTTCACTCGCAAACTCAATTCTCCCCCTTCCAACTCAACTGATTGGGATGCCGACTTAACCTACTGCTGGTGACCACTACCTTGTTGTATAGATGCAGTCTGAAGTGTCAATACTCAAGCTCACTTCTAGTTTTACATCTAGTCATGCCCCCATGTAATGTGAAACAGATATTTAAGGTATCATAATGAGGCTGCTGTACGCTGCTTAGGGGTGGAAAGTTGCTATAGTAAGCAATGTTGAGGACAAGTTTATTTGAGAAGTCCCATGCAGCGAATGGTTTAACTGAATTTTATAGATCAGTTTGAGCAGGTTGTGACATGGCTGTACTCTTCTTCTATATGTCCATGGCTAGTTATGAGGGGTTAAATCAAAGGCTTTGATATGCTGGACTCTGCACATGTGGTCCAAGCAGTCAGACGAAGTAGTAATTACTTTGGGGTGATAAAGACCAGGAAAGCAAGATGTGGGTCTTAAAATAGAATGTGAGAGACTTGCAAAAGCTGTGTCATGTTAGACTGGAAAATAAAATAGGGGGTCAAATTTTCTGGTCAGCAGTTGCTTTATTGTTGGATGTTTAATTGGTTTTGTCCCTATCTAAGTATACTTCTGCGTATAAACTGGTTTTCCCAGGAACATATAATTGGTCACGTTTAAGTAATTCAACCATACTACAAAAACCTCAATGCTTAATTAAAATGCTTAAATTATCAAGCTATACATGATGCGTGGTAACACCACCTACACTATACATGCCCATAACTGAAACGCTTATTGGCTATATACAGTTCAGTCACTATTCTAGCTCTAACCTCCTCTGCAACCTCTCCTTTAGGTTGGAATTTCGGCTGTAACAGCGATACTTGATCCATGGACAAATGAAATAAAACCAACATATATTACATCCAATTGCACACGTTGATAAGTTACCACTTTCTTTAAAAGTTAAAGCAGTCAGAGAATGGGCCAAGAATATATAAAACAGGATGAAATGCAAGCTAGGCGACCTGCAAAGCAGAGCTATGATATACTGCTTGATATAAAAGCATAAGCTGTGAGAAAATGGGTCCACCAATGGACATCATGCTTTAACAAAGAACACCCACACACAGAGACACACACTGTCTCTCTCACTAATAGTTTTAGACCAAGAAAATTAGGTAGATACCTGTACGTTACTTTCGTCCATTAGTATCTCTTTAGCCTTCTCACATAATGTCCTAACCTGCACCACAATATAGAACATCAACAGCTGGAAAGAAAATGAATTTTCTGCATTAAAGCAAGGAAGTTCTTCGAATTGTCAAAAAGTTTGCTAAAGTCAAATAAAATATCAAAAAGCTGCATTCAAGTTGGACAGTACTCTCGGCAACTGGTTATCTGAGGAAAATACTTGAGAAGGAGATTTTTTTTTTTTTTTTCTCAAATAAGTAAGAGTGGTGTCTTAAGAAGGTACCCTATGTTTCCAGTGGCATCAAACACCTTTAATAAAAGAAACTCACACTTGATCAGATAAATTTGTTCCTTTACATAGAGGGTTGTAAAGTCATAGGCAGGTAGTCTCCAGAGAAAAAACAGGGACACATTAGAGGTGCAAGGAAGAAGAACCTACGTTGAAGATAATATTCCTGTACATGAGTCCATAATGGATGAGGGGGTGATTGATGACGATGTCAGTTGTAGAACAGGAGCAGATTGGTAAAACTCAAGAAGTGCTTCCAAGTCTAGTGCAATCGAAATATTCCTACCAAAGTTGAAGGTAAAACTATAGAGGACGGTGGAAAAGCCTAGTTTGGAGTGTTAAGCGACTAAAAATACAACACACCCGTAAGATATGAGCAGCTGAAATGAAAAAACTTAATTGATTAGTGGCCTCACAACGACCGGAAAAAAAAAAAGAATAAGGATATTCTCAAGAAGATGGTGATAGCACTTATTGAGGGGGTGATGAGGAAGCATTTCTTCACATTATTAAGAAGATCAATGCAAGCCTTTAGGTGCACTACTGCGTGGTGAGGTTTATAACTTGAGGCAGGTTGATGGGGCACAAAGAGGTAGGCATAGACCGCCAGTAATGACAAATTAGACGCCGAATAAAACAAATAGTCAAAAGGAACTTGACTGCTGTTTTGATATCAGACAGAGGAAACTAGTTTAGCACAAAAAGCTTAGTTAAGCCCAATAGCAAGAATCTTACGCATTCTGATATTACAAAAGTCGGTTCAACAACTAAAAAGAAGTCCAGCGGGATCAATTAATCGAAATCAAGTGAAACTGATAAAGAACCAACTGACATTACGTGATAGCCATTAAGGTCGGCCCAGATTCGTTGAAAACCCTAAACTTGTACAGTTGCAGCCGCTAAATCATCCATATTATGGTACTTCCGAGGTCAAATCAGCCAAGATCCGTCAAAAACCACACAGTCAAACAAACCAGAATCGAGAATAGCTACAGAATATCAATCAGGCCAGATCTTTAAGTTCCTAAAGAAGCAACAAATTGAGGAGAGAGAGAGGGGTGAACCTCGGGCTCGGAGAGAGGCTTGCACTGCATGAGCTGTGAAATCTGCTCGTCGAGGTTGCCATGTGAGTTCGATGCCGACAGATCTCCACTCATCTTTCTTAGCTATATCTCTGTATATACAACACAGCTCTGCAAAGAGATCTTGTGACATACAAACCTGCAGCCCCGTGTTTGGTGATTTCAAACCCTAACCCTAGGGTTTGATTGTTGTGTATTTTGGGGGCGGAGGGGGGGAGAGAGAGAGAGCTCGCACTCCTGCGAGCGAATTGGTGTAACCAGAGAGGGAGAGAGGAGAGAGGAGAGAGAAAAAGGCAAGCCTTTTGATATGTGTCGATCTACGTTTTATCGACTGTCAAAACCCAATTTTTAACTGTCATGTTTTCCTCTTTACCCATCATTTACCCATTTATTTACTCCGTTAGCCTGGCCAGCTTAGTCCTTTTTGTTCTTTCATTTATTTTATGTCAAATTTGTGCAAATTGACGTCTACCACCTAAAATATGTCTCTCTCTCTCTTGTGTTTACAACTTTAATCTAGACGCGTTAATGCGTATATATCATTTGTTGTAGTGACAACAAGGAGAGTGTATTATAGCTAGAGATGTCAAATGGGCAGCCGGCCCGATCCGGCCCTAAAATGGCCCTGGCTGGCCCGACCTATAAGTGAATAGTGAAAGCCCTGGACCATTGGGCCCAGGGCCAAGAACAAGGCCTGATTTTTTGTCCAAAAAATCCAGTCCGACGCGGCCCTAAAAAGACCCGGGTCAGTCCTTAAAAAACAGGCCGGCCCAAAATTGGCCCGTTTTTTTGGACCTGGACCGGTTTTTGGGCCGGTCCAGGTCTGGCCCGGTTCTTTGAGCCTGTTTTGAACTGTTAAAATGAAGTTGGCTTCTTGTTGGACTGTTTAACATGGGTTGCTGAATTGGGCTTGTGTGGACAGCAATTTGGGCCTGTTTTGGCCTCTTCAGAGGTAATTTTTGGCCTTTCCAAAGGTACTTATAGCTTCGGAATTGGGCCTGTTTCGGCCATTTTAGAATAGGTTTTCAAAATGGCTTGTGTATTTATATTGGACCTTGTAAAATAAAATTTACAAAGTCGCTTAATATTATGTTCGTATCGAATAGTTTATTTGATATGTTATTATTGCAAGGTCTAAAACCTTGCAATCTTTTTAACTCCCTTAGTTTTTATATTTAATTTATCATATATATTGTATATTTGGTTTATTTACCTCTATTGAAAGTAACATTTATGTTTTCCTTTTCATTTTTAGATATTATATGTAACTTTTGTACCCAAATGTCCATTTTTTTATATATATCATTAGTACTTTATATTAGTTTTTCTTTCCACTTTTTTTTATCCATATTATACATTTGAATTTCGTATTACTTTCTTTCCTAACTTTATATATATATATATATAGTTGATCTGTTGATAGCTTTAAAAAAATAGGAGAAGTTACAAGCGCAATCTGACCGTCCATCCTGAAAAAATAGACGGCCCAGATCTTTTTTTTTTTAAAGCTGGCAGTCGTGCGCGACACAGTGTCGTGGACAGAATTTTTTACCAAATTGCCCCTCCACGGTCATCCGCTACACAGTGTAGCGGACGGCTTTTTGACCCTGACAACCGTCAGTCAAAAAGCTGTCCGCTACACTGTGTAGCGGATGACTTTTTGACTGACGGTGGTAAAGTCATCCGCATCCCCCCTGACAATTGTCATATCAGTCATGTCCCCACACAACTGTTACGACTGTTACTTTGTCATTATCGCCACCGTCCGCTATACTGTCTCGCAGAGGTTCTTTACTGTCTGATATACTGTGTAACGGACTGTCCATATATATATACAAAAATCTAACTTGGAAACTCTTATTCATTCTTTCTTCTCACAAATGTTTCTAGCGGCCTTGGCAAGTAAATCTGCCCAATTTCTTCCCAAGAAATCATTTAATCGTCTCATCGTTCACGTAAGTTCACAAATCAATCCTTTATTTGTTCATAATGTAGAGTTGTTATGAGTATTGCATCTTATGCATGGTTTTGATTATGTATTGAGCATGTGCTAGCGTTGGAATATATATATATATATATATATATATATATATATATATATATATATATATATATATATATATATATATAGCGTATTATGCATGTGCTAGCGTTGGTAATTTGCGAGCGATTTTCAAAAGCTTCCAAACCTGACGTTTTGACATAATTTCCGTGTACAGAAATCAAGGTATTGCAATTCTATTCCCAACGACGTTGAAGAATACGGTCAGCAGCAAATATTTACCGTTGGGGAGTATGCCTGGGGTGCAGCAACTCTTGCGTACTTGTATCGAGAATTGCACAAGGCAACGAGGCTCGACTCCAAAGTTATATGAGCATGTCTCTCGCTATTGCAGGTATATCATATAAATCTTGATTACGTGTTCGATATTTTTTTTTTGAATCGACAATAAATTTTGACGATACTTTATATAATTTGTCTTTGTTCTCAGGTGTGGTCTTATGAACACCTTGCTACCAACGCACCTAGGCGTCGGGACGGAACTGATAATGTGTGGCCTCAGTTGTGCGCTTGGGAGTACAGCCGGAAGGAGAGCCACTACCTGAGGAGAGATGATCCACATCACAACATTACGTACTATCGGGGGAGCTCGACTTGCTATCTCCGGGCCAGATGCGTTGGGCACCGTACAAACGTTTGGAGCGACGGGTGGAGCTCGATCGTCTTTACGCTCTCTGGGTTACAACGCACACCCCTGATCCACTTCGAGGTTACAGAATGGCAGCTGCCAGATCACCCAATGGGCCATTTTGACTGCCTGCAGGGGTTACCAGTCGATGCCCCGGATATGAGGGTTAATAGGAACCCATCGAGTGTCGGAAGGTTTAGCAAGGCGAATACGAGAAATTGAGGTTTGGAATTCCTGGCAGGACACACTGGTGGCCATTGTGTCGGAGCCTGACCTCGTGATCAGCATCGAACAGTACCGTGAGTGGTACTACCGCATCACCCGGAGGAGAGTAGCCACAGTAAGGTTTGAACGCGGGGAAAAGTACCACCCTAGGAGTCAGATCGATGAGCGTATGGCATGCGATCTGGTAAGTTGCCCAACAAGTACTTTTAATTGAATTTGATGATTCTAAGTGTGTGTTTGAAGTTACTTATTTATTATCTCTTTGGATGTAGGTTAATGCCTCGCTCGCCTTCTTCCAGAAGTTGAGCGAGCGGAAGAATCTGGTGGATGCAATGAGCTAGGAGCTTCGCCAACAGGCTGATGCGTTGGCGTTTGGCTACGGGAATTTGTTGTGCCAAGCATCAGGACAGCCTTCGGGCGTCAGCCCGGGAATGGGTTATTCGGGGTGGCAGCCTTCTTATGTACACGAGGGATACGGTGATCCCTCGGGACAGGCTTCGAGTGTGAGCTAGGGAGTTAGTGATCCCTCTGTAGCGGGAATGGGTGGTGATTGGGGGCCGTCAAGCACCGGGGGACAAGCTCAAGCACCGTGGGACGAGTACAGTGCGCCCTTGTTCTCTTTGCTTCCGGACTCGGAACCCCTACCCCTCTCTCAGAGTTAAGTCACACAAGACTGGGGTTTCATAAAACATCAATCTCTCCGAGACATTGCCCATTGTCCTTTGGGCAGGACCATCTGGCGCCCCCAGAGGGCAATATCCCCATGTTAACCCAGCGAGAGGGCAATATCCCCCGGTCGACCCCCAAGAGCAATATCGTAAAGGGCATCCATTGAAGCCCCTAAAGCCGCATAAACGCCAACAAATCTGAGATCGTTATTTTAGTCGGGCCCCCCGAGACAACTCATCGTATATTGTGGATCACCCGAATGACATGGATTATTGTTGCTCGTGGGGAGAAATGGTCTCGCTGGCTCCAGGGGATTGGTTAGACACCAGTGTCATCTCGACCTACGTGGAGATTCTAAAGCAAAGGGGTCGGGAGCGGCTGAACAAATCCGCACGTTTTTATGGTGGATGCTTTTTTTCATAGCCTCCTAGTATCTGAATGGCGTGAGTGGGTCGAGCTAAAGGGGAAGAAAATTTGATCGAGTGGAGACCGTCCGCTAACCTACGAGCGTATCTTACTAAGGATAGTCCAGTGAGCGCAAGGGTTGCCGACGTGTTTCTAATCCCATTTTTACGGGAAAGCCACTGGTACTTGGTTTGCTATGAACCAACATATAAAATCGTATCAGTCATCGACAGTCTCCACGACGATACTATCAAGATGCATGTGTTGCGGATGTACAAAGCTCAGTTGGATGCTATGGTAATCTTACGATTATTGTGTAATGCTTATTGTAGCTTGCCAATTGTAAATGTTAACTCGTGTCCTACGCCGTTTTATGTTTCTCACATAATCTATTTTGTGCCATGGTCCACTATATCTGTGATGCAAGAGTACCGACGCGGCCAAAGCTCCAATTTCGATCGAAGAAGAGGATGCCCAAGCAACATAATACTTCAGACTACGGCGTCTTCATCTGCATGCACACGGATTACATTTGTCGGTCTGAGAGCCTCAAGGCGGCTGTCTGGAGTGAAGAATGCGTAGAAGTCTTTAGATATAGGATAGCTTGGCAAATTATGAAAGGTCGGCCTAGAGCGGTTAGGTTTATTGAAAATCCGTCTAAGGACGAGAATTCGGCTGAAGATGAGGACCCCAGTTGACATTGTAACATTCGAATCAGTTTTTTTAATAAATCTTGATTATTTTTATGAAAGTTGTCATTGATTTGATTGGTTTAAATTGATTTGTGTTGAGATCAGTTGATTTGTGTTGAAGATGATTGATTTGACTATTTGTGTTGAAATCAGTTGACATTTGATTTGTGTTGATTTGATTAGATTTGCTTTGAGATAGCATTGTTTGTGTGGTTTTTTTGCTCTCATTGAGAATGATTGAATGGTGGGAAGCAAAATGGGGGTAAATCCTATAAATTGTTTTTGCTGCACCGTCCGCTACATAGTGTAGCGGACGGTCATAGAACCAAAATTTTTCTAAGTGTGAGTTCAGATATAGTGTGATGCGTCGTCTGCTACACAGTATAGCGGACGTTCATTTTGGAGTTTAGGCATTCTGCTGCACCGTCCGCTATACAGTGTAGCGGACGTACAGAAAACCAAAAAATTTCTAAGTGTTGGAGTTTGGAGATTCATAGACCCAAAAATTTTCTAAGTGTTGAAGTTCAGAGTTACTGCTGCGACGTCCGCCACACAGTGTAGCGGGCGTGTAGAAAATAAAAAAAATTCTAAGTGTTGGAGTTTAGAGATTCTGCTGCACCGTCCACTACACAGTGTAGCAGATGTGTAGAAAACAAAAAAAATTCTAAGTGTTGAAGTTTGGAGATTCATAGACCCAAAAAAATTTCAAGTGTTGAAGTTCAGAGTTACTGCTCCGCCGTCCGCCACACAGTGTAGCGGACGTGTAGAAAATAAAAAAAATTCAAGTGTTAGAGTTAAGAAGTTCTGCTGCGCCGTCCGCTACACAGTGTAGTGGATGTGTAGAAAACAAAAAAATTTCTAAGTGTTGGAGTTTGGAGACCCAAAATGTTTTTAAGTGTTGAAGTTCAAAGTTATTGCTGCGCCATCTGCTATATAGTGTAGCGGACGTGTAGAAAACAAAAAAAATTCTAAGTGGTGGAGTTAAGAGGTTCTGCTGCGCCGTCCGCTACACAATGTAACGGACGTTCATAGACCCAAAAAAGGGAGTCTGCTGCGCCGTCTGCTACACAGTGTAGCAAACGTTCATATAATTGAAAATTTTCTAAGTGTTGGAGTTTAGAGATTCTGATGTGTCGTCCACTACACAATGTAGAGGACAGAACAAATAAAAAAAGTTAAACTTAGATTTGATGGCTCTCAAAGGATTATTAGAAAAAACATTACATACAGGCTCTCAAAAGATTATTAGAAAAAAAATTACAAAAACATTATTACAAAAGTCAAACAGACTTGATGGCTTATGAAAGATTATTACAAGAAAAATTCAATAGACTAAAGGTCCAATGCAGCTTCTTCTTCCTCATCTTCGGTGTCATCTTCTTCCTCGTCTTGCAAACCCCCTGGACTTATCCCCAATGCCTTGTAATGGTTCCCCTTGTCCTGGTCGATCATTTTGTTACATAATGCACACATTCTCAGCTTTTTAGGTTGAGTTGCTTGTTCAATAGAGCTCTTCATCCGCGTAGATCTCTTGCGGCCTTTCGTTTGCGATATAATTGAATCCAAAGGCCAGATATCATTGTCGTCTTCCTCCCTCGGCTCGTCATCTTCTGATCCCGTTGTAGGCTCAGTGTCAACCGCATTGTTGACTGAAGCTACTTCCAACTGGTCGACGATGGGCTCTTGCTGCTGAGCTACCTCGAGGAGATGTTTATATCCGGCCATTGTAGCATCACCTTTTACAGACAAATGGGTGAACATTGTCACCAGATGATTATACCACAACGTCTCTGATTCTTCAAAGTCAGTATACGGGTGCTCCGAGAAGGCAATGGTACCGTGCAACCTGTTTGCACATTTCGTCCGCGGTGGCAGGACATATTTATCGGAGATTGTCCTGATTTTCTTCTGGGTGACAAACCATAAAATGTGTCTACACAGGATGCCATGGAACTCAAAATTCTTGCAAACTCATGTCACTGAGTCCGTCAATATGTCATGGCTCATAGTATAAATTATGCACAGCTTCTCAAGGACGAGGTCATTAACGAGCGAATAAACCTTGTACTCACGCGTAGACTTTTCTACCACCTTGTTCATACTATATCGTCCGGATTTTCGCAACTCTACTTGGTATAGCATGAAGATCTCCTTCGTATAGAGTTTGGCACCGTTCAGCTCCAGCGGGGTCTCAAGCAATCTTCTCCTTTATTTGTATGTGGTTGAAAAGTCTGTAGCCCTTTCTTTCACGAATAACGAGGCGACCACTTTTTGTGCGGATGTGACGAAACTCTTCAAATTGGTAGTTGTACCCACGTAACTATCGAACGTGGCATTCATAGATTCACTCATGCCCGTTGTTTTCATGCCCACAGAAAAATACCTCCTCGTGTAAACGCCAATCCATTGCTCTTTGAGCTTGTACAAGTGCTGGAGCCACTCGTGGTCTTGCAATGAGTAATCCTCAACAAGCTTTTCCAACGTCTCCTCAAATTCCTCAATCGTTAACGACTTGTCAAAATCCTGTTTAAAGTCTGGATACTTTTGCATACACATGATGCGCAGACGTTCAGGATATTTGTTACTTATGTGCCAAGTGCACAAGTTGTGTCGAGTATCTGAAAAGACGGTAGCAATAGCCTTCTTCATTGCCAAATCTTGATCGGTGATGATAACTTTGGGTGCTTTGTTGTTCATGGCCTCCAGCCACGCCCTAAACAACCATACAAAAGAACTCTTGCTCTCGTCCCTTAACAAGGTGAACCCGAACAGAATGTAGTGATAATGATGATTAACGGCCGTGAAAGGAGCGAACGGCATCGAGTACTTGTTGGTACGACATGTGGTGTCGAAAGTCACGACATCCCCAAAATGCTTATAAACTAGGCTTGAACGACCCTCAACCCAAAAAATTGTGTTAACTCGATGCTCGTCATCAAGTTTATAATCGAAGGTAAATTGCGGGTCCTCCATTTGCATCCGCTTTAATAGGCTCATTGTGGATTGAGCATCATTAAGGTCATACGCGGCTCGTCTTTGGGTTCGGACCGCATTACAAGCGTCTGTCGTGTTAAAGTTTAAATTTTGAATTCCCCCAACCTGTTCAACAAGAACATTTACTATGTCGATAGGTCTTATTCGCGCATTGCTCATTGTGTCAATTAGGCTCCTTGCGACCTTACCCATCTTCTTGTGTTGATGCATCTGACTCACCTTAGAAGAGAATACTAACGAGTGATTGTGTGCCAGTTCCAGACTAGTAATAAGCCAATGATCTTGTTTGGGTTTATAGCTTACGAACATCTTGACATGGCAATTCCTGCGCGCAAAGCAGTCCTGTCTTCTACGCGAATATCATATTTCGTCATCACTGTCATCATTGCCTACGCGTGTCTCATTTTGCAGTGGGTTTCTGCCCCTATGACACTCGTATAAGCGAGAGCATATTTTTTTTGTTATGTTACTTTTTCTTGTAGTCTTTATTCTAATGTCAAAACCAACCCTTAATGAATACGTTCGAAAAACATTCTTCGGTTTCTTCCGATGTTTGAAATGTTCATCCTAGATACGGATCACTAACATTTACGGGGGGGTGTTGGAGCTTGCCATGAAATCAGATATTATGAAACAAGACCTATGTAAAAATAGATTACGCTTAACTCTCAAATGGAGTTTCTTGAACAACCTTCATGAATAGACCAATTTAGGATGACAAATATACAAAAAAACTTGTCTCAAAAGTGTCTCCAATTTAACAATTATTAATTTATTGAACATATCAAATTAAAATTACTAAGATAAATGGACAAATTCATCATGCCAAAACACAATAAACACAATCTCCAAAAATTCAAATTTAACTATAATAAATTTTTTGAAGTTAACAAATTAATTTCTTGAACATCACAAATTAAAACTACTTTGATGAATATAGTGATAAATCCCAAAGAAAACTATATATTCATCAAAAAAAAAACTCTTATACTTTATCAAGTGTTCACCATTCACAAACTTACCTTGCTTGAGAGAAGCTTGAAGCAAGTGTTACTCGAAGCTTGAAGGGAGCTGAAAATGGAAGCAAGTGAATCTCTTGGAGATGAAAATGCTAAAAGAGCTGAGAATTAGGGAACTTTTGGGTATAGGTGCAATACTGTCTGCGATACTATATGGCGGACAGTATTGGGGACAGCTCTGACGTGTGCAGAAATAAACGTACAGAAATTAGGCTACGTGTGTCAGTCAAAAAGTTGTCCGCTACACAGTGTAGCGGACGACTTTTTGACTGTCACATGTCAGGACAAAAAAGTTGTCCGCCATACAGTATAGCGGACGAAGGAGGAGGGGCAATTTGGTAAAAAATTATGTCCACTACATTATGTAACGGACGACTGACAGCTTTTGAAAAAAAAAAAGATCTGGGTCGTCCATCCCTTCAGGATGGACAGCCAGATCGCGCTAGCAAAATCTCCTATTTTGCTAGCACTATCAACGGATCAGCTTCCATATATATATATATATATATATATGAGGCCCAGGCCCTGGCCTCGCCCTAAAGTTAGGGCCTAGGGCTTGGGCTTGGACATGGGTTCAATATCCCAACTTTGGGTCTGGCCCGGGCCCGGTTCCCACAGCCCTAAGCCCAATGGGCCCGAGCTTCCACTTTGGCCCGCTGGGTCCGGTCCGGGCCAGCCCGGCCCATTGACACCTATAAGTATAGCAAGAATGTTGGTAGTTCTGAGGGAGTGACATTACAACATATGTACAATAGCTTTGTTATTAGCAAATCAAATGCACCCAACAATTCTACTCTAACCATGACTTTGAATGTTAATGGTGCTCATAGATCTAATATGAGAAGCACCAAGATGAACTTTTATAACTCTAACAACCTTTTCTTTTAGTCTTTTTAAGGAGAGAATATAGAGGAAAAGAAAGGAAAGTGACTCATTTTGTCTCTTTCTCTAGTTTGTGATTTTTTAAATTTTTTTAAGAGATAAAAAAAAGAGAAAAGGATGGAAGTTTGGGTTTCTTTCTCTTTAAATATTCTCTCCCAAAATTGAGAAGAAACGGAAAGAAAGAAGACTCCAATAAGTAATACTTTCATAATGTACATATTATCCTTGAGATAATGAAGACTAAATTTTTAAGTACTTTTAGGTCCTAAGGTTTCTTTAAAAAACTTACTATTTCACTTACAAACGAATGACTATTTTGAATGTTGGAGTTGACTCATGACTGATTGTTTTGCTTCAAATGTGATACCAACTAAATTTAGATGTTCGGATGTTTGTAATTAACTCATGACTCATTTGTATTTTTTATTGTGACATTAACAGGTGATGCAAGACTTTTAATATTAGTATAGTATGAACTTTGTATGATGTCATTAATAACTAATTTATTTTCCCGTCAAAATCATGTCCTTTTTAGGGTCATACTTTTATAGTATTTGTTAGAATTATCACAATTTGGTAAAATGGTATATTTGTAACTCGGTGTCTTTTCTTTTCTTTTCTACTGTACTCAGAAACAAGTGAAGTGAATGATGCTTTCTTTTCTTTCTTAAACTCACAAACTAGAGTAAGAAAAATTGTCTCCACTTCTCTTCTCTTCACTTCCGCACTTTGGGTGAAATCAGGCAGTTGGGGAGCCATTAACCAAGATTTCATACGACACAATTTTCACACATGTCATGATAACCCGAATTGGCAGTTACCGCAATGGAGGTCAAAGGTCTTTGATACGCTCTTGGAATTTGAATTTTCTCAAAATTGCTTCCAAGAAGTCCGAGCGCACTCTGTCATATGCTTTACTTATATCCATCTTGATGGTGCCCAACACTGTTTTGGATTTCTTGCATGTTCAAATTTTTAGCACTAAGTCCTGGCCTATAAGAATATTATCACTGATCTATCTTCCCGAGATTAAGGCATTTTGGTATTCAGAGATGAGGTTTAATTTTGTTGACTAGAATTTTAGCAATAATTTAGTATAGAGTATTGCATAAACTGATGGGTTTAACGTCACCAGGGTGTTTAGAATCTTTGCATTTTGGAACAAGGCAATAAAAAAATTATTTGCTTCCTTGAGCATATGACCTGAGTATAAGAAAGATAAAGTCGCAGACGTTATAGGGGTAGCTAGAAGGTCCCAACATTTTTGATAGACCAAAGACGAAATCCCATCAGGCCTCGGGAACTTCATTGACTGTAGCTGAAAGAGGCTATTTTGATCGTACGACAATTGTTCATGTAACAATCTGTTGTTACATTCTGCCAACAATGAAGCATCTAAGAGGGGGAGGGGTGGAAACTGTTTAAGGGACCGCCCATTGCTATTCAAAATCAGCTCAATCTCATAGAGATCCAAGGTTGTCCTTTGATGGTAAAGAAGTATCAAATTACTGGAACGGCATAAACGATACTGTTATGCTCAATATCAGCTGATAAATCTTGCCATAAACAAAAAAGAATCCCCCATTTTCATTTTCAACTACATCTGCTACCTTTATATCTACCTCATTATTATTCGTGTTGCATTCAACTTTTATACCTGCCTGGACAGTTTTCTTTAAGGCTATTTTGATCCTACAACAAGTGTTTATATAATAACATGTTGTTACATTTTGCCAACAATGAAGCATCTAGGAGGGGGAGGGGTGGAAACTCCTTAAGGAACCGTCCATTACTGTTCAAAATTAGCTTAATCTCATAGAAAGCCAAGGTTGTCTTTTGATGGTAAAGGAGTATCAAATTAATGAACGGCATAAACGATACTGGTTATGCTTAATATCGGCTGATAAATCTTGCCAATGTATTTGTCATAGCTGTAATGAAACAATTATCTCGCAAAAAGGCAACATGGTTACAATTAATTCCCTTATTTTTTGCCCACTTTGAGAATGTGCAGCCCCATTCAAAGCACCATGCCACTCATTGTCATCCTCAAGGAGTCATCTATGGTAGCAGGCTGTTTTAAAAGTTGGATACTTAAACTTCATTGACTGTTTGTAACTCTTTATAACTTTTTGCTCCTCTAACAACATTTAGAAGCATCCAGAGATAGAAATGCTCATCGGATGATGGATGAGCATATGCTAGTCTCCCAACGGTATTTCTGCCTTTATCCCACTCCCCACTCCCCACAACCATACATAATACTTTAGAATTCTCCACATGTTAATGTAGACAATTCTCATTTGTCTTCATCCACTATATGAACATAGTAGCCTGGGATCTATTCAGTTCATAACTCCCAGTAGATTCTTTGATCACTAAACGTCACCAAACTGCTCATCTTCTAAATGAAAGTTCAGCATTTGTACTACTAGATCCCTGAAATAACCGCTCCAGCAATGCTTTCGAGCCAGATCTGTATGAACAGTCTATGTAATGCTTTATCTTATCGATGGTTTGGTTCTCTTCGCTACTGCCACCAACATTTTGATGTTTGATAACCATTGTAGTTTTATAAAGGTCCTTTACTTATGTACTTAAACAATACTTAATAATCTTGCTTGATTGCACCACTAAACGTTAATATGTGTTAGATACTTTTCAATCAAATCTTGAATATACCACACCACATACCTAGGTGAAGTAAGCAACATGAAGAGCATGTCATGATTTAATAGGCTGAAGAAACTAAAAATAAAGTATTATTAAATTTTGCAAGTACAGATAGGCATGGCCGCACATATTTAGCTATTATCTAGGTTTATTTATTCCTTCTCAAACTCAACCACCCTTTCATTGTCTGATAGCTTATAGACCGAAAACCCATTTTCATCAACATAGGTTTAAGGGTTAAATTGCTTTGGAGAATGTTTCGTATATAATCCATCCTTCATGCATGTTTTGTTTGGTCTTGCATCACCACAAGGTCCATACATCATGAATTGAGACACCAAGTTATAAGTCATAGGATCCTCTACATCTGGTATCTCAACTGATATAAATCAATCAACATCTGTAAGAGCATGGAGCTTGTCTGATTATGAAAGCCTAACTAGGACGTGTTCATGTGAGGGACCTCTTTTCTGGAATCAATAGTGTAAGCAACTGTAAAAGATTTATAATTAGAAAGTTCAATATAAACTAATTTCATTTCCACGTTCTTTTAGATATTTATTAGAAAGCTATATATGAACTATATGTAAGAAGGCTGTTTATTTTTAACATACGTAAAAAAACCTTGCCAAACATTTGTCGCTTTCTTAAATCTGCCATAAGTTCATCCAATTTCATTTGGAAACACGGGCAACAATTTCTGGATGATCTTTCGGTTTTTGTCCAGGAATAAGTTTAGAAATCATCGTATCTCTGGGCCACTTTCA
This sequence comes from Escallonia rubra, assembly GCA_033065855.1. Lineage (NCBI taxonomy): Eukaryota > Viridiplantae > Streptophyta > Magnoliopsida > Escalloniales > Escalloniaceae > Escallonia > Escallonia rubra. The sequence goes on along the minus strand of JAVXUO010000919.1, from coordinate 336,263 downwards.
TGTAAACCTAATGCAAAAATCTGGATGTCGTAATTTTGACAGATTGAAAGTGTGTCTTGGTAGTTTTGTTGCATATACCTTGGGCCATTAGTGAAAGAGGCTGGCAAAACTACTCGCTTACCAAGAGTCGTTCCTCATGTATCACCTCTAACTACAACATCTCAGATGTTGTTATATATGTCAGTCCTTAGTTTCTATTGGTTAGAATGAACCCATCATAATCTGTCATGCTTAATACACGTATGTGCATCAACCACAAATTTCTAGAATACCTTGTCACCTTGCAGCAATGTATGACCTTTACCATGCCTTTGTTGCAGTCTAAACATAGTACTCTTGCATTATTAGATTGTTTCTCTTTAATGCTTTAGCAGCACTTACAGTTCTGTGCAAAATACCTTTCTTATTCCCATCCTCGCCATGGGGAAACAACAAAGGATACTGCATGGGCATGGAACTTGGATGCAAGGTGCTAAGTCGTTTTAATCCATCAGCTCTGTGGTTAATGACAACATCCCGAAGGCAATGTACATCATTTCCTAGCACTAAAGCAGCAACCTCAAAAGCAATCAACATATTGCATACTAGACAATCAGTTGTACAAACAATAGGAATATATGCATATTCTGCAAATCGTTCACTGGCAGGGCAAAACATCTTTACGATCTCATTATTTAAGTCAAAACACGCACATTAAGATTCTAACAATTTGAGAATTGAGGTTGGTGTAACCATCCTCTATGGTCATGTAGCCATTCTATCAATTACTTGGTCATAGATATCGTACATGTACAATTGGGAAAATTTAGGTGGCTTACCTTCCGGCAGCAATAAAGACCCAATTCTATGATGATTTTGGCCACGTAACCAAAAGACATATGGTCATTTGCCATCATTTATCATTTGCATCAACCTTTAGGCAAACATAACCCAAAAGTTCTTGTAGGACTTGTGGCGGCCGTTTCGATAATGGAAACTCGGCCTCTCCTTGCCCACAACATATAAAGAACTTTGGTGCAGTGGTTTCCTTTGATTTCACGATACGTTCCTCGTACGAGATTACCATATTGCAGTGCTCGCATGTTTTATTCAGTTCTACGTAATTGTATGGCTTAGCTACATGATGAACAAAGTCATGGGATTAGATGCTCGAGAATTTGGTGGGATGTTAGAGCAATTCAACGAGTATAAAACACATACCAAAAGATGAGCTCTTCTTGTGGGTACTCTCTGGACGCTTTTTCTTCTTTGTACCTTTTCACATGTGCATCGAAGAGTAGCTTTAGTACGTAATGGCATCTATAGTATAGCAAGCAAGAACCTTACAATACTCCAATTATAATTCAACCTTTCCACTTCTTTCCTTTTATGATGGTAAGTCGGTGCATCTTTTTTCTTAACACCTTGGTACCTCTATTAAGTTGAGCATCTATCAAAGTTCTAATAGTGGTAGAGTGTCCTTGAATGAACTGAGACTTGGATAAATAGTAAGTTATTGAGAAAGATAATAGCATGTGGCTGAATGTACGCGTGCATGCCTGTAAATGAATGCTTTTATTTGTACACAATTTCAAAGTGTGTTTCTTCTCCGTGGTTCCCCCTTTGCATGAACGACATCAACCTTCATGCCACATAACATATATTGATTGCAAGAAATATGTAACTATTTTTGTGGTCCAATTGTACCTGTTGCTTTTTTCTTTTTTAAGGACATTACGCCAGCAACCTTGCCTTTGACGCCTGGATCATGTCTCATGAAGGTTAAGCATTTATCTGAGGTCGAGGAAAAGATTTTGCATTTTAGGAGCAGACCAATAACTATTTCTGAAATGATGTAAGATAATACATGATTGAGCGAGGCCATGTTCGGTGCACTAACCTGTTCTTCTGGCTTTCTTTACTTGCCCTAGTTAAAGGTTCATATGGGTATAAAGGTTAGGCTTTGTACTGATTGTTAAAGTTAAAAACGCTGGGGAAAATATAGTTTTTGTCATGGAATGCAACATACTACCTATTTCACCCTTTCTATTTACACTTTAACGTCATTTTTCTATTCAATCCTGTTACTGACTCTAACATGGGTTCCTTGCCAAACTTAGACAAAGGTTGCAAGAAGCCTTGAATATAACATCTTCTTAACTCGTAAGCGATGCCTTTAACAACTTTATGGCATGCAAATAACTATTATAGCCACAGTCGAATTATAAGCTCTTTTGGGATAGCGTAATGCAATACCTGATCTAGCTATTTTGTTTACAATTTCTTTCTTTTTGTTCCTTTTTTGTCCTAACATGATAAGACATTAAAACAATTCATCTATCTTTAATACAATACCAATAAAAGTAACAATAGTGGGCATGACATACCTGATGTAAGGGCATCCAATATCAATTATGGAGGATATAGTTCTCCATATGTTCTTCCCGAAAGGAGACATTGTTAATTATATTTGACCAATAACTTAATTAGGCATGCATACAAAAACTTCCCATAGCATTGACATTGGCTACAAACGATAGCACAGAGAGCTTGTACTAGGGATTGTACATTGACCTCAGAAGAGATAGCCCAAGGTTGATAGTCCATGCATTTTATTCGTAAGTGCTTTTTGTTACCCGTATGGTTTGACTTTCCTTTGCCGTGATCTAGGATTTATGAGCCGCTGCAGATGTAGGCGTTCTGCATCTTATCATGTTAAGAATCTTTTTCGTTCGAGCCATAACTTCTCTATGTTGTTCAAATCTGATTGATGATGGGAATAGTGCCATTGCATGTTGAAGGTAACCTAATGAAGGATTGGTCCTGTCACATATGGAAGGGCTAAGAATCCTATTGAAAATAGTGCAATATTTATTAGGATGTCGTGGGGAAGTTTACTAACCAACTTAGCTATTGATTGGAACCCTTTTTTGTGGTGAAGAAAGAAAATGCTCCAGGTGCTATTCTTAGAGTATGGTCATATAGCTCAGCAGTTTAATTCAGAAAGCTCTTTCAACTCCACTTATTTTAACTTTAATGAAAAAAAAAATCATTTTTAGAGCATGACATCATGTCAACTTACAGTGTTACTGTATTATCTAGTACAACCACGTTCAAATAAGGAAAAGGTATGAGCAAATTCAAGACCTAGGGATCTAGTCTATTTCCTAGAATGTGGACATACCTCTGTGGTGAACAAAGGTACAGTGAAGCAAATGCTTAGACCCTTTTTTACTGGTCATTACATAAAATCTAGACATATAGTTTACTATTTTAATTGAAAAAACTCAACGCATAGGAACTAGTGTACCTCTTGTAATATAAAGAAGCAGAACTTGGGTTTTATCACTAACCAACTTATCTATTGTATAGAACCTTTTTTGTGGAGAACAAAGGTTCAAAAAAGCAAATGTTCAGCTTTTTTACTTAATTGAATCTGGACATATAGTTCGCTGATCTAATTCACAAAGATCTTTGAATTTCGTAGAGTCTGGACATACCTTTGCGGTGAACAAAGGTACAACAAAACAAATGCTTAGACCTTTTCATAGAAGGTTTAAAGAAAAAATATTTTTCAACTCTACTTGTTTTTTAATTCTCTGATTCAACTTCAGATTTTGTGCATTCTATTCTGGTTCAAGCCTGAATCTTTGAGTAGCTGTGTGTTTTTATGCATGCAAACATCAATTCATACAGGTAACCCCACTGTCTCTAACTTACTTTGTTACTCTACAATATTGTCTAACCACACTCTGAAGAGGAAAAAGTTATGAGCTAACTCAACACCGAGGGATTTTAATGCATTTCCTAGAATCCGTACATATCTTTGTGGTGAACAAAGGTATAGCACAACAGATATTTGGACACATTCTCGTAGAATCTGGACTTATAGTTCACAGATTTGATTCAAAAAGCTTTTTCAACTTTACTTGTTTTTAAGTCGGTAATGCAACACCTAGGGTACTTAGTATATATGTGTTTAATGGTCGATATGGGTCCAAGGTCCATTTGTGTCTTAAATTTCTGTGGAACCGCGTGCACAGGTTTCTATGTGCATTTGTATACACGAAACATGCTTATACCTTCTATGCAATTAGTGTTGTTACCTTTAATGGTTGAAGGGGGTCCAAGATCCTTTTGTGAATTAAGTTCCTAGTATGTTTCAGTAACAATAAGGTCTGAAGGTCCAATACATTTCTGGATTGGGGTCAAAGAATTGATGAGTCTAGATCGTGCATTCTAGTATAATTCAAGTCTAAATTGCTAGGTAGTTTGGCGCACGTAGCACATACCTTGTAATATGACTCATAAAAGGTTGGTGTCGGTCACTATAGCCTTGTGATCGGCCTTTCTGCCTTAATGTGCTTGATAAGTAGTGTATTGGTATGGTCCGTGATGACGCCTAACGACAGATACTCACCCACGATTTCTTTAAACATAAGCGAATGAGTTTATGAACGACAGATACTCACCCACGGTTTCTTTAAACATAAGCGAATGAGTTTATGAACGGGTATTCAAAGGTTGCATTGGTTTTGTATAAGGACTAAATAAACTTGCTTATAGTTAGGATAACATTCCTAAAGCCCGTGTTAGTGAATTAGAGTATAAACAACACTAATTGTCTAAAATGGCGAGTTATGACAAGAGAAATGTACAACAAAAAGTAAAAAAAAAATTATAATGGGGCGCTTTGGTCGAAATTTATAAGAGGAAAAGAAAAAAAACTTTTGAAACACACGAATAAATAGCACTATTTGAGTATCCCTAAAGGAAGGATAATAGCCCAAGAAATTAATAAAGCATAGCATCAAAAATAAAATAAAATAAAAATAGGTATCCATGCAAATTAACGTGACTTTCTCTAATATTCTTGAAATATTGTCTAAAACATATTTTTTATAGGTAGGTTGCATTGTTCTTGTTAAAATTGCGGGTAAGAAAAAAAAAATTAAGTGTAGGATCACATCTTGAATACAACTTTCAAAAGTATTGCTACAATAGTAAATTTTAGCAACAAATGTAGAAGGTGTGCATGAATTGCTTTTGTGACAAGTAAGGTGTAGACCTTATAATAAAAACACAGATATAGAAAGAATGCTTTTTCATAAGCAACAAAGTTTTGACGTTTCATCATAAAATATACGGAGAACAATGCCGCATTAGTCTTTACTTGTAAATGAGAAACCTTTAAGCTCACAATTTGGAAAACCATTACGCTAATTGGTTGTAAGAACTTATGTCTATAACTATTGTACATGAACGAAGAAAATCATTAACTTTTGCAGGTACGTTTACGGTATTCATTTTCTGTTTTCGTTTTCATAATTTTTGTATTCAGTTAGAAAATTCATTCTTGTACTTTTATTATTTTCACAATTCGTTTTAGCTACTTTTTTTGTCGGATTTGTGTACTTATATCATTTTATTTTCACTTCTCTACTTATATCCTTATTATTTATAATGTATACCCTACATTTCTGACAAAGTCCCCCGCCCCTCACTCTCTGCCCTTTCCAACAAGCTCATCTATCGCCGCCCCTTTCCAACAATCTTCCCCATCTATCGCCGCCCTGCACATGTGCGACTTTCATGGATTCCAATCGATGAACGCTTAAGCTTCAAGATGGGCGACTGCCGAACCGAAACTTCAGGATGGGAGACTGCCAGATGGATTCCAATCGATGAACGCCCAGGCTTCATCTACTAGATCGAGGCTCTTCACCTACAAGATCTCTTCAAGATGGACGGCTTTCATGGATTCTGGAAAGAATACACAAAGACATTGAGGCTCTTCACCTACCAAATCTTTTTTTTTTGTTTGAAATGGTGTTACGGTGGTTAGATTGGCCATCGTGGGTTGCAATTGGAGGGTGGTTTATGGTGGATGTGTGGCGTAGTGGTGGTTTTATGGTGGCTGTGTGGCGACGAAATGGTCGGAAGAGATGAGGTTTGAGTGTTGAGTGGTGGGCATGGTGGCTGTGGTGTGATTCTTTGTGGTGGTTCAGTGACGGGTCTGGATAAACGCGGGTGGTGCATGGTGGTGCTAGGGAGGAGACGAGGTTTTAGTGTTGATCGAGTGGTGGGCATGGTGGCTGTGGTGCCTTGCTTTGTGGTGGTTCAGTGACAAATCTGGACAAACGCGGTGGTGTATGGTGGTGCTAGGGAGGAGAAAGAGGGAGGGAGCAGGAAAATTGTGTCAGACGGGCTTCTGACTTTTTTGCAAAATTTCTGACATTGAGTTCGATTTTTTGGAAAAAGGTGAAAACGGGTGTTTTCACGAAATTTGCTGCTGTTTGGATTTTTTTTATCCAAAACGGAACTGGAAAAAGATAAAAGTACACAAAAAATGCATATTTTTTATTATCATTGCTAAAAACGAAAACAAAATTGGGTAAGCGTTTGTTTCTTTCTATCCAAACTTCCTGTTTTTGTTAACGGAATATAATAAAGTGTTAGTGTGTCATATCATGGTTGGCGTAATACAAATTTTTAAATCCTTTTTGAGGAGAGAGATGTATGAAGCATAAACTTACTTGAGTCACCTTATATATGGTTCATGATCGAAATAATTTGCATGTATCTTCTGTCCGACAAAAAAGAATAAAAAAATATCAATATCAATATCAAAAGTGTATATCTATCGGTGTTGATACCATTAAAAAGTTTACTACAGTATCTGGGTCCATAATCATGATTGAGAGAAAGTAGATTCTTTTAATACTCCGTAGCTCCTTGCTGCGAGATAGAATTTACAAACCTTCGAGTTCCTTAGAAAAACAAAGTCTAGCATTATTATGTCTTTTTTCAGCTTGAGTACCTCATGTTTAAAATGTACCAACTCAGTATCTCAAAATAATTTTTCAACCAAACTTAGTCCGACATTAGAAAAAGCCTCACGACTATTAAAACTTTCAGGGGAAATCTGTAGCATCTTACCAGCTTTATTCTCTCAACAAATTTTCCATCAGATGGAGGTGCAAAACATTTCCCCTAAATTGTGCCAAAACCCACATTTGGCACAATATCGTTTTGAGTTATGATATTGCAAATGCTAACTGAGATTTCTTCTATGCTCTTTACGGTAAGCAATTTGTGTACTTAAGGATATAAAGATATTGATGTTCGTATTTAAACTTGAATTATGCATCTTCTCCAATTTGAGTTGCATTTCTTGCTAAGTGGATGTGCCGATGCTTAATACCAATAGGGTTGGTTGAGAATGAGGTGGAAGATGTGAAAGAACAATTATAAACCGCAATTCATCTTAGATTTACTTTATTAATTGACTACTTTGGTGATGGTTTCAAGATCGGAAGGGGTTCAGATTGTTGCCATGGCAGTGTTTGAAGGCTACGTTGATGTTGACACAAAGAAATTCTGGTAGTGCACAAGGGAACTACTCACTGTCTTGAATGATGAATGGATTTGCCTTAAGTAAGGGCAGAACTACCCCGAGCTTTCAACTTTAGACGGCCAATCAGTTTTGCACGCCTCTTCTGCTAGGAAATACGACGATTCAAAAGAGATAGAAGAAGTGGGATATAATTGTAGACGTCGAATGGCTTCCACCCTAAAAAATTGTTGGTAAGAGAAACCTAATCTAACCTAAACAAATAGAATTCATTATGTCCAGAGTATAATATAGATTATTGTTGTTGAGATATAAGTGCCTATGAAGAAAAGATACACAATTACTTTTCCAGCCAAATAGCTTCTCTTTTGGGGAGAATATTTTTACGTTTGTTTCAATGGGAAGCAACAATCGCAGAACTGGAGAAAAACCAACACGTGCAGGCTTTAAAGTGGTTGAACAGAGGGTGGGAAAGGATACGTGAGACCTAAAAGGATCTTGCCCTCGAAAGCCCTAATGGTCGTGAGGCTTTTTATAATGATAGACTAGTTGGGTTAAAAAATTAGTTTGGGGTACCAATTTGGTACTTCTCAAACACAAAGTACTCAAGTTCAATTCCGTGTGGCACAATTTTGACATTTTTTCCAGGTATCACACATAGTCCTATTTAGATTTAGAGCATAACTTGTGCACTGCTACTACAATACTCTAAACACCTTAGTGCTACAACTACAATGAAAGTCAAAACAACGACCGAGTATACCATCATTTGCACTAGACTATTGTCACGCGTGCCACAACCACAACTATAGCACACCACACACCACATGCCAACGCGATTGCAATTACAATTGCAATTGCAATTGCTTGGTTCACAAAATAACAGTTCTTGTAAATCTTACAACCTGCACTGCCATCTACCATCTAAACAACTATAGCTACCATATTTACGAATGCAACGTGCTTCACCCCTACAACCTTTATAGAATTATAGTCACAACTACCATCACACTATAACATCTACCACCAGAACAACTTGTGCTTTTAGTTGTCAACTCAGGGCAAAAGAACTCTTGTAACTTGTTTTTTTTTTTTTCTTTTATCACCGGAATTCATTATTAAGCTTGTCGCAACTGCTCTCTAATCATACCTGATTTTCTTTTGAGATCCAACTCTAAAAATAATTGGTTCAAACTGTGTGTAACATGACCTTAAAAGGTTGACGCATAAGAATAAACTCACAATGAATCTTATGAAAAAATGAGATTCCTTGAAAACTTCAATTTCTCTTGGAGTTTCAAAGTGTTCTTTATTACCCCCCCCCCCATTAAAGGTCACAACAATAAAATATATAACGACTTAAAAAAATCAATAACACAATGACTTTAACCAAATACAAATAAATAGAACAACACAATTTACCAAGTTGGTCAAAAGTGAAACCAAGCACATTGAGGTTACATTATTTATTTATCACTTTGCCAAACTACGTATCACATCACTAAACTGAGCCATCGATCAACTTTATTGGACAAATCTCCATTTCATGCCATCAAAGGATCAATAAAATTGCTCTATTAATAATTTAATTGCATGTTATCATAGAGTTTAAAGATGAAACGAAAGACATTGTGTTCTTATCACCTAAAGCTGAAATGTCATTGTTCTCGTGTATGTGAGGTTATTTAAGACCCCTCTATTGTCACTACTTGCAGTAAAAAGAAAAGGTACTGCAAAAAAGCTTCATATTAACGATAATCAACTCTTAATGCAAAATGTGTGTAAATAGAAAAAAGAGTGCCTTACCCAACATTTATTTCAAGTTCTGGATTGTTCTCGAAACTCTTGAGATTTAACCAGTTTAACCCACAGTGGAGCATCCATGAACTTCCACTTCTATCAAGTCAAAAAATTGATAAGAAGATCCTAGAAAGTTTCAACGCCGTAATTTACCTACTAAATATTGAAATCAACTATAGAAATGCAACTACGACTTTTGGATTCAAAGAGGTGTTAGACTAAATACACCACCCTTGCTATTGGTCACCAAAAGTATATATATTAAGAATTTTATATTTACCGAGAAAATACTTTTAAAAGGTTTGTGTTTTACTCTAAAACTTGACTTGTGTCGTTAAACAGTTTTAGATTATGCACTTTGATGCTCTTTGGTGACACTTTCTTCGTTTATAAAAGTGGATTGTCAATTTAAAAAATGAAGGGTTGCTATCAATCCTCTTTAATTATCTAGATTTATGGTTAGCACTTACTCCTATGCGTTTTTATCTAAAAATATAAGATGTTGCAGCAAGAAGTAACTTAGTTATTTCCTCTTCTTGGGACATCAAAGTTGCCCTTGATTGAATAAGCAGGAATGTAGTTCATTGTTGGTATCCGAAAGGTGCCTCTTGTGATGGAAAAAATTAATGATGTTTATTCTCAAATTTCGATTTTTGAGCAAAATATCCATGATCAGAATATGTTTTTTTTTTCTTTTTCCCCAAATGGTCAGAAATTGTATCCTTATCGTATACATGGATCATAAGAATTAAAAATATATATTTATACTAATTGGTTCAATTGGTTCAACATTGTCAAATAGAAGATAACCCAAGTCCTAGAAGCTGAAATCAAGAGCAGTTATCTTCAATCACCCACTTGAAAGAAAAAGAATTGTGCTAAGAAATTGTGCGTTAATCAAAGCAGAAAGGAGAGGTTAACTCCAATAATGAGACGACCATAGACGAAGATATTGATTTTTCTGTAAAAGGGGTTGTAACCCTCTGGTTAAAACCTCCAAATCACCAAGTGTTAGTCTGTCTTAAGCTATCATCAGCTTACAAATCATAGCATTGAAGAAATCACGAATTCAAGAAGATTGCTTTAAACCGAAAGCCCATCTGGTGTAGGTTGCGTTAAGCAATCTATTCATACATGCACTTCCAGTTCTCCTGTGCAAACCATAACATCAAATCATGCATGCACTTGTATCTTTTGCTTAAAGGAGTGGAGTTACCTGGTAGGGAAGGCATGGAAAAGGTGTAGGACGGGTGGAGGTGGAGCACGAGGGCAGCTTGTGCGGTGGAGGAAGAGGAGATTGATGGATTGAAAGAGCCTTCTCTTTTGAATAGAACTCTAGGCAGCTCAGCAGGCACATGAGTTTTCTTTTTGTGGGGGGCGTCATGACAGATTGGGAAGAGTTTTGTTATACAAGGAGTGTAAGTATGAAACTTGAATCCTATTTGGCAAGCAACGATGAGTGCCAGAAATTTGATGTAAAATTCCGTGTCACAATTCTAAGCGAAAAATTCAGCTTTTCAAATATATGGATATATATGGATTTGGACTGTACTTGGTATAAAAGCCCGCTTGTGGCACTTGAGCATGGAAGGAACAGTGCAGATCATGCAGATGTTAAGATAGAGCAGTTTGCCAATGTGCTGTGCACAGCTATAGTTCCCGTGAGTTTTGTACTTTGATATCATTATCTGAAAAGCCCGCTTGTGCATGGTGGGAACAGAGAGGTTATGCAGATGCTAACAGAAGTATAACTAAAATTTGATCTTCAGAATCAATACAAATTGGACTTATGTCCTTTGGTTGATCATGGAGTGAAGATCTCTGCCAGACGTGTCCCGGTGCTGACATTTAGTAATATGCTTTGTACAGCTACAATTCCCCTAAGTTTTGTGCTTCCTTGCACATTTTACCAGCAATGCTGTACATAGCATTCCACACTCAACCCTATATTGAGAACCAATCAAGCTGCTGCTTTTTCTGTGCAAGGTAAATAGTCTCTTCAATTAAACTGATCACACTAAGCCCCTATCTATGTAATTTGATTAGCAAAAGCTACCACTTATCAGCAGCTTCAAATGCAATAAGCTCTTGGCATGAAATGTCAATTTTTGTTTCCCCTCTAGGTAAAACTTCAGTGTATCAGGTAAATAGACACAGAAATCGCATTTTGTGAATTAATTCCTGGTGAGGAATTATGAGCCGCTGAAAACTGTTTACGACGTTTTAATACAATAATGCATGGGCAAATTATCTAATGCTTAAACATCCTTCAACTGATGTTAATTGGCTATTTAGTATTAGAACAAATAATCTTCCCGAGCTAGGTTCAATTAACCAGCGAGGAAAGCATCAAACCTCTCCAACACCTTCATGATGTCGTACGCTAGAGCTCCAACTTCCAACCATTGATCAGATGACATGAATTCATTGCGTGGGCGCCCAGGGCAGGACTCGCATGAAAAATATTGGCGCTCGATCACACAACGAGATTACACACAGACTAATGCAATGGTTGCTATCAATTGATTTTTTAAGATCTGTACATTTTGCCACTGTAAGCAATTCCCAATTTATAGTCTAAAATACGAAGAAAGATTTATACATGATTAAAATTTCAGTTGGGTGCCTCCGCTGAGTAAAAATCAGCAATGTCGCGTCAGGGTATCCCAGTATCCAATTGCATGCTTTCATTGTCTCACCATCGAGTTGCAAAGCTAGAGTTCTGCTTTTAAGAAGCGCAGTTGAAGCACAACAGTTGCTTCACTAAGTTAGTGTTATTTACAGGCAATCTCATTCTTTTTTTCCAAACGCTACACCAATAAAGGCTCCATTAGAGGTTTCAAGGTGGGTGTCTGGAGCTTCATGGTGCATGTCACTGCCACACCGGCGAGCGCACAAACTGCCGGAATGAGACCTAATCCGTATCTCGTAATTGAGAAACAGGCAAATAAGGTATTACATTCCAGCATGTTTGAAGAGGTAGCTGCATGAAAAGTAAACCACAATTAGTACAAAAGTATACATCCATTCTAGGGGTGGCAATTAAGACCCAAACCCATTTATCCGCCCACTTAAAAACTTACCCAAACCCACCCATTTAATAATTGGGTCTTAAATGGGTCACTAATTATACAACCCAATAACCCACGAATTTAAGTGGGTTATAAATGGGTGCCCGTTTAACCGTTACGCAAAAAAATATTTCCAGTTAATGTTTTAAAAATCCAACTAATTCCACAAATCCCGTCGAACCACCCAACGACCGCCGATCACCACCCAAAGACCGCCGACCACCATCCAAAGGTCGCATCCCGTCGAACCACCATACAGAGACCACCTACCCAACGACCGCTGACAACCACCCAAAGACCGCCGACCACCATCCAAAAGTCGCATCCCGTCAAACCACCATACAGAGACCACCCAACGACCGCCGACCACCACCCAAAGACCGCTGACCACCATCCAAAGGTCGCCAACCACCATCCAAAGGTCGCCGACCACCGCCCAACAACCGACGACTGCCGACCCTGAAAAATCTACAACCACCAGATAACCATCGCACCACCACCCAGAAACCAACAACTATCACCTCTATAAAAATCACAGCACCGCCCACACACCTACCAACAAGTACCACCCCAAAACCACACCATCGCAGTAACGCCCTCAACCAGAACCCAACACCACAACCATCGCAGAACGACCCCCAACCAAGAACAACCACCAGAGGATCTCAATAGAGATAAAATTAATCTCTGCAGATCTAAGAAGGCTGAAGTGGAACCACTGGCATATCGCGATCTCATCTTTGGATACCCTCCATTGTCCATCGTGGTTGCTGTTAATTAGAGTTTTGTGATGGTGGCCGTGTTAATGGGATGGTGGTTTATGGTAATGGTGGAATCCGTGGATGAAGACGGGGAGGGAGAGAGAGAGAGAGAGAGGGGTGAATGTCTGCTAAAAATAAATAACGGGTTAAAAATGAGCAAAGGGTTTATGACCCAGTCAAATGGGTCACTTTAAGGTTGGTGGGTGAAACCAACCCACTTAGTGAGATGATCCAATTAACCCATTAATAAATGGGTCAAATGGGTCAGTTACCCATTTATACCCAACCCATTTAACTTACACCCAAACCCAACCCACCCACCCACCTTGTCACCCCTAATCCATTCCAATTACTATTAATAAACAGTTAAAGTTAAGGCTCCATTTAACCCATGGATTTGAAACGTAGGGGTTTGAGGTACAATAGAAGTTGTTAAATAAACTAATGAAATGGAGGTGCAAGGACGTTTTGCTTGCTCAATTGTTATGCAAGTAAGATCCTTGCTGGTATGGATTTCAAACAATTATAGTGCTATCTAAAATATCCAAGATAAAGTTCTCAAGTTCGCTCACTCTCGTTTGACAAAATTTTTTTTTTGGTTTTCAGTTTTTAAAGAGCAGTTTTTTAAAGAGCAGCTTATTTTTTTTTTTTTTATAAAAACAAGTGGGTGTTTGATAACCCCTTTTTTTTTGAGGTTTTTTTTTTTTTGGTGTTTGGTAACCCTTTTTATTTTGATTTTGATTTCTTTGGTGGTTTGCGGTGGCGGTGGTGGGGTGTAGCGGTGGTGGTGGCCGGCGGCCGGAGGTGGCTGCCGGTGGTCGCCGGCGGCCGGAGGTGGCAGCCGGCAGTCTCCGGCGGTGGTCGCCGGCGGCCGGAGGTGTTCGCCGGCGGCCGGAGGTGGCTGCCGGCAGTCTCCGGCGGTGGTCGCCGGCGGCCGGCGGTGGTCGCCTGAGGTGGCTGCCGGCGGTGGGAGGGTGGTGGTGGTGGTCTAAGAAAAAAAAACCAAAAGTGAAAAAAAAAACCAGTTTCTGGAGTTTTTTTTTTTTACTCTTCAGTTTAAAAACTGGTTTTTAAACTGAAAAAAAAAATGGTTACCAAACGCTCCTTTTTTTTTCAGTTTTTAAAAACTGAAAAAAAAAGAGGAAAAAAAATTTGTCAAACCTAGCCTAAATGCATCCACCCCGTATTTTGTTTCCAAATGCAGCTTAGATAGATCCACAGTTGACATAATGGTAAAGTTCACTGCATCCATCAGATGTATTGATATACTCTTACAATCCCCGAAGTAAGAAATCCATTAAACCCCAGCCACATGCAGATGACCATAGGCTTCGCAAGTATGTTGGTTGGGTTTTTTTTTTTTTTTTTGGGGTGGGGTGGGTTGGGGGGGGGGGGGGGGTGGTAGAGTCTTGTAGAAATAACTAACTAGTCTTTCAAATTCTCAAATATGCAAAAGGATGAAGGACTTTTTTGGTATGACTCGAGAATGCATAATGCAAGCCCACATGACATTTTGTCAAGAAAACTCAATGATCCATACACGAACGCACAGCCATTGAGATCTTCACCAACTAATACACTTTGCATGCTTATTCCCGTCACCTGTTACACCAAAATAAATGAACAAATTGAATGCCAAGATAATGACAGCTAAAATAACGGAGTAAAAGAATAACTCATAATACAGCTGATGCACAGTTCAGTTGTCCCGGATATAAATTTTCGGTTTTAGTCTTCACTTCTATGACAAACATTGGGCCTATTGGCATCAAATCAAGAAAATTAGAAAAATGCTTGATCCGAGGCTCCGCCACCCAGTTTATTATGATACCAATCATTGTTCAAAACTGTAACTATGTAACTTGTTCCAAGGGACAAAAAGGGAAACAGAGCTCACCTCAGAGGTTACTCAAACTACAATGTTGTTCTACCAGGTTCGAAGTCCTATGCTATGGATTTTTACCTCCATAATTCCCAGTTGATGCACTCAATAGATACACTGGACACTGTCACTAACTAAGTTCGTTGATCCTATGCTTTATATTTGACTTTTTAAATAGACGTGCCCATTGTAAAAACTGATAAATTGTTGCAAATCAAATGCTTCGTACCGTCATAAGAGCGTTTGCAATGCCAATAGCTACCGATAAAACGTACATGAAAGCACTCATGCTTCTTGGTAAAAAGAGAATTCCTGCACCACAAAAAATCCAAAGAATGCCTCCAAGAGAATAAAAGACCTTCAGGCGTTGGCCAGTCCACGTGATCTCCTACAATGTTCAATGTTCAATATTTAAGGTGATAATGCCAAAGGAGCCAGACAAATAGAGATACGGAATTTCTTTAGAAGGAGACCTGTAGGATGACAGAGACAACGAAGCTGCAAATGTATATGATGGCAGGAACCTAACAATAATCAGTTGTTTGTGATTATGAACAGTTAATCTCATCTTTCTTCCAAAACAAATGCAATAGATTGCAAGAAGGTAGTTGCTGCCAGTTTTTGAGAAAATACCAGAGCTTTAGAAGATTGAACCATCCGCAGATCATTAATAACATAGAATGCAAGAAATGCCTGTGCCAACAAGAAAAGAAGAAAGGGGCAAAAGTAAATCATAAAGGTGATTCTACTTAAAGTTCTCAGGTATAGATAGCTCGGCACTTGCTCACTGTCTTTTATGCTAATGGTGGAAGTGGAAGTAGAAGAACACCATTTAGGTGATACTTGAAGCAAGCTGACCTGTGATACATTGGTTACTAGTCTGGTGAAGACATAAACAAGAGCAACTTGGTAGTATAGAACTTTCTTAAACCAGTAAGTCCAAGAAATCCTCACATAGCTTTTCCCAAGAACGCCTCGCCTCAATCTTGTCCAGAAAATGTAAAAGAACTGTGATCAACTGTATGGACCAAGCATGCTTATTTCTAAGTGGACAAAATATGGCAAAAATATTTATTCATGATGGTCCCAACAGCTAAAATCAAAGTACACGCTCACATTCATGTCCCCTCCTCTTCAAGCAAACACAAGTAAACAAAAGAGAAGGGAAGAAAGGAAACATGCCTTATATTAAGGCATGACGAAAATTTGTGCATCAAAAAGATAAAAAAGAAAATAAATAACTTAGCACCTCGTCAATAAACTAGAAGTAAAGAGTAAGAATTTGTGGCAAACCTTGGCTCTTTAGTTCCAAGATGAAATATGCTGACAAAGCAGCATCCAATAGCAATTGATGAGAAAGCTATCCAGCGATACTGTTCATTTGCGTATCAGATAAGAACACCACCAGACAAATCCGAAATTCCAGGATATGAAACATACAATTTCACTAAATACCTGATTTTCTACATCAGTAGGTGATTCTACTGTGCTGACACTGAAGACCACCAAAGCAACAGCATATAGGCTGAGGTTGGCAACCTGATAATGAAATCAGGGTTAAACCAAAAAGAAATATAAAGAGCACAATTGGTGAGCCTACTTCGACTTTAACATGCAGTTAAAAAATATATGTTAAGAATCTCTGACCATGGTAAAAGCATTGCGGCAACTAGCCAACACTACTCTGCTCGTTGAATTACGTGTGATGCAATTCACCATAGACCTACAAAGACAGAGGCTAGATAAATAGAAACCACATTTACAAAACTTTTTAAGAATCCCGCTATTAGTGTATTTTAAAGGTTAAGTGCAATTAGAGTGGTCCGGGGAGGTTTTTACATATGTGAAACTTGAGTTGCAGCCCAGCCAACATTAAAGATTGCTGCAAAAAAGCTGTAACCAATAGTCCGCAGAGTAGATGAGTTGTTGCCAAGGATCTTGCAAGGCAGGCAACCGCCAAACACGGAAGAAAATGAAACAGAAACCAACACGGACCCAGCGCCATGCCATACTTTGAAGTGTCCAAACCTGTCTATCTATCACGTAAAATGCATAATCATCAGTTACTTTGAACTTACAAGGCTCTCGTAATTAGCCAATGAGACAAGCATGAAAGGCATGAAGAAACTAACATGCTCAGAAAGTAAAAATTGCTCAGAGAAGCTTTGGCAAGTGGAACACAACACAGAGTATTGTATACATGCAAATGCGGAGACTACACATCTGCTTTGGTCAATAAGTACTTAGTTTTCTCTTAATTCTTCTAAGTAGAACTTACATTTGTAAGTAGCACTTACAGATAAATGTACAAGCTCGAAGAATTAGCCTGGATTAAACTCTATTAGATGTTGATAGTATAATTATAGTAGTATTTGCTAGAATGTCCTTTTCTGCCGTTTTCTTCTCGTGGATATAGAATGTCCTCTCTCAAGCGCTCGCGCACGCCTTGATTTATCTCTCCAAATTCAGCTAACGTTAAATGTGTCAACAAGAAGGGGAGTGCCCTTGATAGTATTTTGGGCCACTTTCTGACAGACATAGCCACAAGAATTAAATGCATTTTGAGAACTACAATAAAAGTATATATAGCTTGGTGTGTGGTGCCAAGTATGAAATCATGCAATTGAGCCTGAGGGAAGCAACTAAGGGAAAACAATGCCAATTACCACATTTACAACAAGCACTGGCCCTCTAATCCCCGAACCTTCAAAATGTCACGGCTAGGACAACTATGTCCACAAAACGCTCCTTTGACTAAGCACAAGGAAAAAAGAAGTTTTTCTAGAAGCTCATACAAATCTGCCTACTCAAAAGTCAAATTTACGTTATCCTTCTGAAAGAAATGCACTTTAAAATACCCAAAAAATATCGCAAACCACTAACATCTTTTCCTTCATGTTTGCCAAAATAAGCAGAAGACTATATACCATTGATCTCTTACTCAGACGTTAAGTGCAGTAACGTAGGTGACAAACTCTCATCGTTTCTCATAATGACTGAATAAGACAAATTTTCTGCATGCTATAAAGATATATATCACGGTCACGGATATACCAGTTCACCAGCAAATATTGTCATAAATCCATCCGCTACCTGACCTGCAAGCATGACAGCAGCAGCATCCCTATGACACAAAGCAGAGCACAAACAGAATTCAACAAGTAGATCCTGAACACTGTTTTATATCAGAACTATAAAAATATAATTCAAAAACATGTTAACAAAAAAAGTTTCCAGAAATACTCATTGGAACAACTGAAATGCTAATTTATGCCAGACCCTTTCTTTGCTTTATGTTGATTGGTGATTTATGCCAGACTTATCTGTCTGACTTTTTATACATAAGAAAATAAGCCAAGTCTGGCCACCTTAAACCAGGTACTTGATAACAACAACTAGAATAGAGTAACTGCTTAGTAATGCAAGAGAGAAAACATCAAAAACTACCAAACATCATAAACTTAAACAGACTAGCTTCCTTAGCAAGTAAAAGGACCCCCCTGACATCATCTCGAGATCCTTGCTCAGTTCCCCACAGCTTAAATCACATCTTCTCCCCCTCACTCTCAGTGTTGGCTGCAGATCAATGGCGTCGTGAAGATCATGTTCTGGGGATTAGAGTTGTATTTGGTGAATAAATTACAAGTATTTCAAAGCCAAAAATCAAATGTTTTCATCCTTGAACTTACCCCCAAACGTGCTTGCTTGAACTTGTATAAGTTGTGCAAAATTCGAAATCCCGCATTATAGAGATTATGAAAGTCACATAAGTTTATAAGTTGCTAGGCATGTTGGTCTTAGTAACAAACTAGAAAGGTGGACTCTAACGCGCAGTGGCCGGGCTTAGGCCCAAGCCATTCCAAGGCCAATTTCAGAAAGCCACCGAGAAACTAGTTAATCGAGCTCGTCACGTGTTACGCCCAAAAGCCCTCAGGGGTCTACCTGAGGTGGCATTCTTTTGCTAGAACTTATGAAAGCACATTTTTGACATGCAATTATATTATCAGCCGTGATCCCATTTAAACTGTGTTTACACGGTTGACTCATGCCCTTCCCTCAGTGTAAAAGGATGACCTCTCCTCTGGTCTTAAACAGATAAGAAATTGTTCAGAACTCTCTCTCTCTCTCTCTCCCCCCTCCCCCCCCCCTCTCTTCCCTCCCTCCCTCCTCTCTCTCTCTCTCTCTAAATTACTGTTCTCTATGATTTTCGGTGATAAAAGCAAGCCAAAGGCTTTTCATGTAGCCTTTGTTACTCCAGTGCTTGTTAGCGTAGCAAACTTATCGGAAATTTGAGCAGACTAAGTTGTGTGATGAATGTGTTGAATAAGAAATAAGTGATTGAGGATGATGGTACCAAAAAATATACGATAGGTAATTTTTTGCAATACTAAATGTCTGAGGAGAAAGACCTGTCCTCTCAAATCCATGAGTTTCACCTTGTTGTAGCTGAACTGACCAAATAATGTATGCTCCTGCCCGAACCCTTTGTAACCGGCTCCTTAATTGAAAAATTTCCCGATTCCTAGTCGTACTACAAAAGCATGATGAAACGTAAGAGAAAGAACATGGACCTAGCAGATGTGATAGTGCACATTCTGATCGAAGAGAAACATAAGAGTCACATAAAGCTGCTAAGGCCAAGGAATTCACTTGGCTATCTGATTAAGGAAAGGTATGACAAATAACATGGGTTCCACAGTAGGCCTACCCACGGACAAAAACCCAAACCTAATCACCTTAAGCCCCAAACCATAATACTAAAAAGAAAGTGATTGCTGTGTTTGTGGCAGACCGGGTCACCACGCTGCACAGTGTAGGAGCAGAAAAGGAAGCGACAACTCTACTCAGAAAGTTCACCGTAGCTGAGGCAGCAGATGACATCATTGCAGTCGTTTTTTAGGCAAATATTTGGCAGAGAAGAAAGCTTGTGCTACCAGGCACACATGTGGCAACAGAAGTGCCTTTACCTCCTAAGCTCTGGTAGGGGAAGGGAGGAGCAAGTGTTCATGGGTGACACCAGTAAAGGAAGGAGAGGAACATCCTTGGCATTCTCGTCTGCATATGATGCACGAGGATGCAATAAATATGCAAATACTTATTTTTCTTAGGCTGAAACTTAAAAAATCAAAAGGAGTATACCACTATTCAGTCTAGTATCAAGAAACTCGTTAAACTCTTACAAACTTAAAGAAAGTAACCTCAAATAAATTGTTCTAGATCTAAGCAGCAGAAAATAGCACAAGAAACAGTGACTTTGTGCTGGCCTCTCATGCTGCGACAGAGGGTTGAGAAGCAGCCAATCCTCAAAATCCAAGCCTCCAATGCGTGAAAACCCTGGCTGGGTGGAGCTGAAGCTTAATCGTACTGTTCTTGTTTTCTGTCTTCTTCACAAAAGTGCTAGAAAAGGCAGACTAGTCTTATTTTACACCAATTCCAAAGCTTCCAAGAGAAGCCAACTCTAACCTTCGAAGAGAAGCCAAAACTTTGCACTCTAAACCCCTCCCAGTAATATCAGACTTCTACAACTCTCCAAGCACAGAAGTATGTTTACAAAATGACCCAAATTCAGAGCTGACTCAAGTTAGAGAACAAACTGAAAAGACACTACTGCCCCAGACAAAAAGTACTACATAAAATACTTGGAAAAAAAAAAGAACTTCTTAGAAGCTAGACATATCTACATGAGAATAAAAGAAAAAAAAAACTTCTTCAAAGCTAGACATATCTACATGAGTTTGCGTCAGCATAGGTCTTCACTATATACCAAATCACTTATATATGCTGGCCTGAGGATAGTAATAAAGATCCTACATGGAACTTGCTAAATTGTTGAAACATCTATCCTCGCCTACTTAATTGCGCGTATACAAATACAGGAACAAACTCATATGTGTTGTACGTAAAGCTATCTATAATTTCATTAACTAGCAAATAACAGGAAACACACCTTGGGGATAATCCGATATCTGTCAAGAACACTAGAAGATAAGTAAACCAACACGCGGATGTGATGTCATTGAGCATGTGTCCGACACCATAGTAAAAGACAGAGCACCTTCCAAGGGGATTAGTGCACATTTCCTCATCCCCCACACCATCAACCATAACGTTAGTGCGCAATTCCTCATCCTCCACACCATCAACCATAACGTTAATTAAGTGTCAGAATGTGTACCTGCATGGTACCAACTATTAAGAAGCTGAGTATTATCAAATTCTAACTGTAGTACAAATCTTGTACATCTTAAAGCTATATACTGCCATCTTTCAGGAAGGCCTTTACTGAAAATAAGATACTCTAGAAGAAAAACGTAAAGCTTGACAATGCTTAATGTTTGTTGTTCTTTGCAAGAAGTAGCAAGCCCGCATGTATAACACTGATGTCTAAAACTTTAGAAGCAATTGTATGGTTGTCATCTGCACAGAAGTTTCTTTAAGACAGTATCACGAAGAGGCAAAGTACATCCTGACTAGATTAGAAATAACCTATCCATGAAACTGAAGAGTTATAAACATATGCACACTCATATGTGTGTGCACAGTGCACACACAGACACACACATATTGTCAAGTTACCATCTGCTCTAAAAGCTTAAGCTGGTAGCGAATGGATCCAACAATGTATATCATGCTTTAACACACTCACTCACGTGCAAGCCCCCGATTACACGTGAAGAGACAAATCAACATGCACCACCAACAAGTGCATAAATAAACAGAAGAATCGAACACAAGACCTTGCCAAACCAAAGCTCTTATACCATGTTAAGCTACCATCTACTCTAAAAGCTTAAGCTAGTAGAGAATGGACCTAATAATGAATATCATGCTTTAACATTTGTAAACACGCGACATTGTACTCCACGTTCATATGTTTGCCTAAGAACGGACTCCACTTCGATAAGCGATCCATAAGGACACTAGAATTCAAAGCTCCGAGAACATGACACACAAGGTATACAATAAGGCATAATAAACTTGTATATTGCATTACTGCTTGTGCTTAGTATACAAATTAGTAGCTCTTCCAGAGCCCTAATTCATCTCAAAACCCCAAGCTGTCAAAGGACGTAATAATAGAAACAGAAAGCAAAAGGTACAGAAAAGAAAGCAGGAATCTACATATTAACAAAACCAAAAATATGTGGATGGTGAAGTTTATATCACTAAAGCAGCAGCCCCTAAATGTAAACCCCACGAACCTTGTTAATTATTGGCATAGCATGAGTGCCTTGTCGGACAACATAAAAAGTTTCTCCAAATTCCAATGCGAATATCTACTAACTAGGATGAAATCTAATTACCACGAAATAGGGGGCAAGTCCCAACTCAAAGGTTCATCCAATGATCTACATATAAAAGCAAACTAAAGGAAAGCAGGGAGATCTCCAAAGTAACAGAAAATACAAGGGAGTTTGTACCTATTTTTAACATCAACGAGAAGTTTAAGGATGACAATAAAAGGTATGCCCAAGGTGGCAATTAAAGCACCAGATACAGAAAATTAGGAAGCAAATGATGATCAACTTCTGTCCGGTCTTGAACAAAAAATACTTGGTAAATGTTGCCTAGTACCTGCAAATCACATTGTCGATCATCAAGCATTTATCATCTGCGACAGTCCCTGCCTTTCAAGCCAGAAATTGCCTCCTAGTCCCCATTGATGAGAATGCTTAGAATTACCCTGAGCCATCCATTGACTATACTCTCCTCCAGTGTCCTGTTTCGTGCTTCCGTTAAATTTCTTTGGAAAGTTTACATAAAGTGCCTAGCATCTAATCCCTGAGAACAGTCACTGGAATAATACACCCATATTCTACTCACTTGTACCATGTTGTCCATAACTAGGCGTACATACCACAATGGTAGAGCAATAAAAAGTACTCCACAAGAGAGATACTCCTATACTACATGTTTTTCCTAAACCCTACTCACACTTCTTAAGTCACATGCTTAAGGAAATCACAGGCTTATCCATAAAATACTTCTCTAGGGCATAGTCACGTAATCTCCATAAACTCTCCTGGATTGACCTCCCAAGCCATTTGCATCAAGCAACTTTGCTTGTAAACCAAACCCTTCCAATTAACTTAGGCCAGCGAACGAACTTCTACTTCACACGATGATAATCAGACTTGTCCACAGTCCCACCAAAATAAAACTCAAGATTTTCTAACCGAAAGCCTTGAAAATGGATTTTCCAAAAAAATACAAGATATAGGTTGGGGGACTCGAAAGTGGACCCGGTAATCAAATTAACTCTCAGCGACGAAGAATGCAGTCTCTCCATCTACCCCATCACCTCACACTTTTCAGGTGACTCCATCCATCTTCTATTTGGCTCTAACGAAGATCTAAAAGATGATCCATTATACAAATAAGAAATTCAACCACCTCTGAATCCAACTATAAGGCCTACTTAATAATGTCCACAACCTATCAAACATGAACAATCTCTCTCTTCTCAAGCTCAATCCTTATTTCTTCCTCAACAGTACAAAATATATGGTCCTAGTTCGCAAACACTATCGAAATGACAACACCTGACCTACTTCTTCTCCTATAAAAGGAGGAGCACGCAGAAGGGTTTTACACACTGTGAGCCCTTAGCCATTGAGAGCTAAAGGCAGAGAGATCACCGTGAGTTAGCCGCAAAGAGCTAAAGAGAGGGTAAGGCACCGAGACATTAAAATTAGAGTGGTCAAGTGCATTTATGATAGCACTAGTGAGTGAGAAAAACCATAGAGAGTTGAGTTTTATTCATTGAGATGAAAAATAGTAAGGTGAGTTACAGTGTATTTGAAAATTGGATCTCTGTGACCGACACTTTTAATGCTCCACTTTATAGTGCAACATTCTCGATGTCTTCCCTGTGGACATAGGCAAGAAGCAAAACCTTAGTTGCACGGAGCATGGGTAGGAACAGGTCTGCGGTCCGGGCGCGGGATCGTCATTGGTGCAGTAGGGTTTGGGGTGGGAGAGAGAGGGGGCGCGAGGTTCGAGAGCAGCAGCATTACTAGGACCGGAGAGTCCAGCAACTAAGGGCCGAATTTCCGTGTCTGTATCTCTTTGTGTGATAGTTTTTAATTTTCTTTTTATGTTGCTATGCCATATGTACGGAGCTTAAATCCCAACAATCAATTTCCACTCCAATCAAAGAAATCAGAAATCAAAATTTCATGCTGCGCTGGACTATGAAGCTTTTTTCTTTAAGCTTCATGCGCAAAGAAATTGGAATGTTGTCTATCTTTTGGCACAGAACGTTGACGTAAAATTGCAAAATGCCAACTTCTATTCTCAAATTTTGTCAACTCAAGAATAACAAAAAATAGCACCAGTTCTACATAGCACATAAAACTCCATCTGTGAGTATAAATTAGTGCACTAAAGTCTAATCACCAATGGGAATCCTATACCTACACTACATCAACCCCCATCAAGTTTACAACCCTTAAAGAAAGACAACATACAAATAACAAAGTTCCTTACAAACCCTTTAAATATCTCGCCCGTTAGAACAACCCAACAGCATAAATAATTCAGCTATATATACAGGAGAGAGAATCATACTATCATGTTTCATACCTGACAATGAAGTTTTACAGACAATCCATCAACTTTCTCGGCAGAGAAACCCTTTTCTTGGACTGGGAAGAAATTGAGAGAGAGAGGGGGGGGGAGAGAGATTTTGAGAATAACTTGGCGGTGGAATGTACCTTTCCTCCCTTTTTTGCTTGCCCTCTGCTTTCAAATCTTTACATCATCTTACAGAGACTTTAGACGTGTGTAACGCATTCTATGGATACATAGAATGCAGCAGTTACGAAACCGGAGAAGACGATTTAGGCCCTGACGAAAAGTTTTTCATTATGCTGTGTACTCACTGAATCAGAACTGGAGGGTGTTTTCATACTTTGACATTCTGGAATCTTGTACGACGCTTTATGTGGTTGGGGGTTGAAGTGCCTTGGGAAGGCAAGTGAGTCTCGTATGGCTTTGGGGATTTGGCCCACTTGTTGCAACCGCCTATAACTACCAGTCTCAGCGTGATGCAGTTTCCTGACAAACCATCACACACTGCCGAGGGGAGTTGAATTGAATGGAAGATAGTGAGGTGGGTGTGCAACTAGCCGGTCCTCTTTTCCCATGTCATCGTGAATCTAATCCAGAAAGTTTGAGCTTCGTATTTAACTCGCTAAAGTATCTTTAAGTATTTGTGAACCTCAAACAAACGTTAGAAGTGTAACTCCAATGTAATTGTCTCAGAGAATGAATAGTAATATTCGCTATCAAGCGATATCGTTGAAAAAATGGAGTTCATATGCAGATTATTATACGAAGATCCTACTATTTCATATGGATGGTGAACAACGTTGGATGTTCTAGCAATGGTCAGGTGACTACTCTATCTATTAATTTTATCTATCAATACTTAAGAGGTTCACATGTTTTAATTTCGCGGATGTAGTATTTAGGATAAGGGAGGGAAGAGACTACTTTTTATTATTTAACTTAGACTCAAGTAGCTTCCGGTGAACTACATAAAACTGTAATTAAGAAAATATTGTATGTTACAGTATTTGTACGATGCTGTGTACATCAATTTGTAATTGTACCATTGCAATTTAGTCCCAATATTATTTCCCTTTATGTTTGGATTAGAGGGAAATTTTACTATATATATTTGGATTTGGTTGACACCTCTATGCATTACAAACCTCTAATTTCATTTCCTTGAATTCTTAGAATTTTTAAATAGAGGTAATTAGGTATTAAAATTTGATTGGTCACAAAATAAATTCCAGCCAATGAACTCTGACCATCCAATCTCATTACCTCCATTCCCTCACTTCCCCACTTTATAATTAATTACCTCTCTTTCCGTACATAACACGGGATTTTAGCCGGTTAAAAAGTAAATGGAATTGACTCAAAAATATTGGGAAAGTCTTCTTACTTAAGTCGACATGCATTATGCAATATATCGTTGTCGACTATGAATGAAATTCCCCCAAGCCATCGTCCAGAACCGAGCTGTTGCCTTAATATATGCGAAGCATCAAACTGGCATTGCTTGATAAAAGCATCAGACCACTTGCAGGAAAATATGAAATGAAGCCACACTTTTGCTTTTGGGTTACATTTAAGGCACTCTATATTGGCTATTGTTTGTAAACAGAGACTAATTATTAACGAGTATAAGCATAGATTTACCTGCAAAAGCCTAAACATTAACTTGTTCAAGCTTACTCTTATGTGGCGTTCACAGAACTCATGCCAATGTCAACGTTTGCGGCCTAAGTTTGCCTCTACACGAGCTTCAAGTTTAAACGGAAGAAACGGCAAAATTTGGCAATACATTACATGTGGAGTGACGCCACGCCAATCCCTCGCCCGCTAACTTTGCCTTTTTGATTGCCCAAAAAGGGTTGCTTATTCATCCCACAACAGATTTTGGCAATAGGCAGAACTGACATCATTTGTCCCGTGGAATACGAACTTTAATTTGGTTTCGTCCAGTGCTAGGGTGGTCTTTCTTACTCTGCTGGTTCTCTCCCGTAGATTGTGCTGTGGAGATACGGAATTCGAACTCAGACTCTCCACCACCCCTTGGGGTTTATGCGATCTAGTCTATTATACTAAATATTGTAAGTGTTGTAATGATTAGGATAAAAGGAAGATAAAGAAATAAAAGAACCATGAAGGTGTCCCTTGATGTTACTATTTCTGTTAATAGCATAGCTCACACGGTTTGTAACATCTTTCATTTTTTTTTTCCCGAAAATAGACTTTTGGCAATATAATAGTTCATAGTACTATTTGTTCTTTTTGATTCTTGGTGGCGCGTTAGAAACCAACTTTGTCGTAGAAGTGTAAAATCAAAGTATGTATACACATATTTACTCTAACTGTTAAGGCACTACATGTATTACCGGATCGATTATCTATTAGTTTAAGTTCTTAGAGAAACTGGAAATTTAAGGTGATATTGTTTCCGGTTCAATTCTTTTTATTTTCATTTGACCCGTCTAAATATTTATCGTACATTTGGTGATGATGCATCTACATTTATTTTTTATATCTTTTATAATCCGAAAACTACATGTGAAGGAGAAAGTGAGAAAAAAAAAATGTTATGAGTAACCGGTAACTTAGCACTCTTGACATCCAAAAGAAGAGGCCCAATAGTTCCTCTCCTCAATGTCAATGGCGTGACTATGACCACCATTAGTCTTGCTTTACACGACAAAATGGACAAAAATTCTTTAATCATGGAGTTCGCGGAAGACAAGCATTCCATTCTAGTATCAATGTCACACACAGACGAACATTTCATGCTTATCAGCAGTAGACAGTAGTTACTGTGTTGCCAAATGAAGAATTCAAGTCAATGCGCATTTTGATGTTAGCGACATAATTTTCTTGAAACGTTGTGGGGTTCGGGTAAGTTGCATTTTGATGGTTTGGAAAACATCATATATTCTTGACAGAAATTACTATTAAATGAGCAGTAATTACTTTGAAATGATCAATATAGTTACTACAAAATGACCAAATTAGTGATTTTTAAAACTCACAAATGTTTTTTGCAAAACCACGGGTAGTTTCTCTGGGCTCATTTGCTGGTAAAATTTGTCACTCAATAGTAATATTTATTTATCAAACAGTAAACAAGAATTTGTGATACATTTCAAACCACTAGAAACAAACGGTCGAATTTCCTAAAGTTATGTGTCAAATATTCTGTCAAGGCAACCATGCAAGTGGCTACAAGTTGTAATCATGTTTGGGATTCATTGCGCTGTAGTTATATGATTCTTTCACAAGCACAAAGGACAGGGGAAGCGGTCCAGTGGAGCTTTGATTGATATCAGAAGCTTTAAATTAACGGCAGCAGTGTGATATCAGTAGTAGCAGATGAACAATATCGATCTCAATCTGGCTCAACTATATGAGCAAGTTTGAAGTGAAACTCCACCAGAACAAGACTCCACCAACAATCACTTCCAATTCCAGCCACCTCTTTCCGGTGCCGCGACAACCATCACTCTTCTGCGGAACACTTGGGGTTCCACTGCTGCTGGTGGCAGTGGTGCTATTAGCTTTTACTGTTCCAAACAAAAATTATAAACATTCAGCCAAGTAAAACCGAAACATATACAAACAGCTAATAACACCACTAAAAATATCTAATTAGGCCAGTAGATTTGCGTCTTTTAGAGTGCCAAGAAGCAATTTTAATTTGGAGCCCAAACCCAGTCAAACTTTCGCATTCGAGCATCCAAAATTCAGCTATTTATATATGTTTCTTGAAAACAAAGAGTTACTAACTTACCACTGGGTGTGGGACTACCAGCACTAGAATTGGAGCCTTGACCAAATTGATAGAAAACCTGAGCATCTGATGAATTAGGAGCCAAATGTAGAAGAGCTGCATCATCAAAACAGTCCACAAGCATGAGGTGAAAGATTCCTTTTCATCGTCGTTTTCAAAGGATATCAATGTATGAACATTGAAATGTTTCTTATTAGTACCACAAGAATAAAAAGCAAAATTTGAAATGGTGGGGATGGGGGGTGTAGGATTCAAGGTTCATTTGCTCCTGTTAAGTTATCATATGTTCTAAAAGGTAAAAACGTCAGAGAATGAAACCAAACAATGTTATTATGCTTAACACATCCGACACTAGTTACAAGGACACTGTGAAACTTACCAGGACACTGGGAAACATTGGCAGGGGCATGGCAAACTGAAGGGAGGCCTAAAGCAAGAGTGACATTGATAGTAAGTCCAAGGTCCGGATCATTTCGGTCTTTAACTATCACACACAAGCACTTCTTCTTGACCTTGAGGACCTGTTTAAGACCACTGCAGCAATCTGGTGTCGGAGCTTTCGCGTTGCCACCAACATAAGGCAAACACGTCGCTAAGCCAACCAATTGCTCGGTACACTCCTCCTTATCCTTGTCGTCGTCCGAGGTTGCAAACCAACACAACATTGTCGCCAACACAAAGGCCAATAGAATGCCGCGTAAACTCATCCTAAATACTGTAAGCTAGCAAGATTTGGGTGGTCTTTAGCAGCTTTCTCTTCTCGTTTTCAACAGAAAACAAGAACCTCCGAGAGGTTTATGCTCTAGCTAGTGACTATATTATGAGGGCAGATAACCAGTGCAAAGCAAACCATCTTTATACTTTCCTTGCCACTATTACTAGTTTGTTGTTGAGTTCTTGAAATTGGAAGGTAGGTGATGATGTGTCTTGCAAATGAGAGCTGTTGTCTGATTGAGTTTCGTAGTGGAGGTGAAAGTGGACCAAAAAGTATCACTTCACCAACCCACTGAAGGTTTTGGGTGAAGGACTCATGATGGGTTGAATGTTCCCCAGGTAGTATTCTATGTTGAGTGCTACGGCTGTGTAGGTGACTGGTTTCGCTTGTATGGCATCATTCAGCATTTTAATGAGATCATCACAAGGAAATTTCGCCTGAAACTATTCAGGTAGAGAGAATAGTGGGAATGGAAGAGGTAAAGGGGATGTCTAGTTCACCGAGTTGATAAAAAAATTCTAATACTTGTTAACTCCTTCTTATGTCCCATTTCAACAAAAACTTTACAAGATAAGCTGAAAGACGATTTTATGCACAACATGATTTTACGATAATGGTGATAGTAATGACATACAAAAACTTGTAACACGGGTGAAGTATCTTTAACCCTTTTTGTGTGTACTTCTCACAAAATAGACGGAGTTGAAGAGTTCTTAGAGCTAGTGGTGTAATCTAACTTCTTTTATAAAAGATTCAAGTAATTGGTAAACGCATTATCTTACGGTGTCTTCAAAGGCCCCGAAAGTAGACCATCGGGGATACTTTCTGGGCCCAGAAAGTAGCAGTATTAGCTTACAGGGGTCTAACTGTAAAGTCTACTAGAATTACCCATGGGATTTGCACATGAAGATTAGCCCGAATGCAATCACAGGCAGCATAGATGGATTATGTCCACTTCGGCTGCATCCAGTAAGCCGATACGGCCACTAGGCATTGTATCCTCATATGTTAGCCCAATAAGGAAAAAAAAAGGAAACCATTTTGAGGTCTTTAGTTTAAATGGCCCAAAACTTCCCACTTAACAGTGAGCATTTTGTTATCCGTTTTACAAAGAAAAAGGGAGAATTTTGTTTTTATTTGTGTATATAATTAAGAATTAGGAGTGAGTGTTGTTTGGGGGTTGAATACAAAATCGAAAGGACCACCATCGGTTTAGAAAAGAAAAAATATATGTATAGTTGACTTGTTCGGTTTCAACGACTTGGATAAATCAAACTGATCGGCTTAAACAGATTGATCACTTTGGTCTTGAACTTTTTTTAGACCTATCTATTGACCGTTGGACCTTTACAATTATATATGATCACAAATTTTAGGGCCTATTTGCTAGAGTTACGGTATAATTTACTTAAACTAGATAGTAAGTATGATTTAATTAAAATTTTAATTTTTTATTGAATTTATGGGTACAATTCGGTCGGGCTTAGAAAGGTTTAAAACAAAAAACAATCCGAACTGACCGAAGCAAAGTTTCGATTAGGAAATAATTAATTATCTTTTTAAATCGGTTCGTTATCAGTCGGTTCGGTTTGTCCCTTGAATAGGTTTGAATGCTTTAAATATTCACTCTTATTAAGAACTTTAAAAATGAATTTTGTTTGTACGTGAAAAGTCCATAGTTTGCTGGGTCGGTAGTCTCAGCTATTGGGCTTCCACTTTCGGCGGTTCCTGGACCACCGTACAGATACCTTCTCAAAGTCTAAAGTGACCAAGTGAAACACTTTTTTGAAAACATTTGGAGGGAGAAAATTTGGAAATCTTTCCATGTGTAGGTAGGGGTCGAAATTAATACAACCACTATTTAGTTTCATAATCATTGATGCAACCTTTCTCTAAAGAGCTTGTTATTATTTTCGTCCCTCTTGTTTATAACCGATTGTGTTTGTGGGTGCTTCGAACTCCCGATGATAGTGATAATGATGCAAGGGAAAGCCAAGTCCAACGACAATGCATTCCATATAATCCGAGGATCCATCATGCCGGCCTAATCTCGCATGCGCATGCCACAAGACGATCTTCAACATGCACTGATAGGAAGGAGTAAAAATAACCAAGATGGGACATCGGCGAAGACAAGGGACGGTAGGCAACCAATAGGGACAGTGACAGCTCAGACCCAAGCACCACCGAGGGCAAGTGGGCATGTAGCTAGGCAATGCCTAGAGGGCATGCAAGTGAAGGTAAGGGGCCATTTTTATAGTTTTGATTGAGCAACCATTAAGGACATATATTGATTCGGTCATATCAAAGGATGTGCCGGCAATGACGTTTACTCTTCTAGGCATGGAAAAGCGTAATGGCACTACAACGCAAAACCGTTGCTTTGAGAATTGGCATAGAGCTCGATAATGTATTTGATCAGAATGCAAGTTGTGTCGCTATGCAAATTCTCAATACCGGACATGGAAGGCTCAACGTTGTATTGTATCAAAGTATATGATTCACCTTGTACCTCATTTCCAAGAACTAACATTGACAAAGCCACTTACAAGCCTGAGCACTGCTTCAAGAAGCGTGCTCAATAGCAATGCGAGCCATGACTTTCTCTTTGAAAATTCGAGCCACACGTTGTATTCGATAGGAGGGCAAGTCACAGTTATTGCATTTGTTAGCCATACACATATTCTTGGTTCTTCTATTAGCAGTAATTGCTAAAAAGCTAACAGAGGAGTTCGGTGCGCGAAATGAAAAATGTTAAAGAAACCAAGAAAAAGAAAATGTCATTTAACAACCTTTCACATGTTAAGCATGATAACACTGTTAGGCAGCTTAAGTTTTTAAAGTAGATGATAACTTTGTATGATATTAGAACCAGAGTCACTACCTATTTTTATTGTCATCCTCTTTCTATTGTAACCTCTAACAGTTTTGATACCATGTTAAAGCTGGTATACAACCCAAAAGCCTGGTTGTAGGAAGGATGAATTCATCGACATTATAGGCCGATCCCGATATGCATGTATAGCCGATGTGAACCCTTAACACCAAACTTCAAAAGAGGCTTTACTCAAAAGAAGTAAACAATGGTCACCATCCAAAAAAAGGCAATGCCATTGCAAGGCAAAAACATTGCTTTGAAAATTGGAGCCTGATAACTTATTCGATTGAAATGCAAGTTGTGTCGCTAAGAAAATTCCTAATAACGAAAATGGGAGGCTCAACGTTGTAGCCGATTGGTCGTGTTTCAAAGCATCCAATTCACCCTCTACCTTTTCTCCAAGCACTACCATGGACAACGCCACTAACAAGCCTGATCGTTGTTTTAAGATGCTCTGCTAAGAAGCGTGCTCCTTTGCAATACACTACAAGAAAGCAGACATTTAGCGACCGCACAGAGCGGTCACTAAAGGTTTATCTGCGGTTGCTAAACAGTTTTAGCGACCACAGATGAGCGATCGCTATAGGCCAGGTCACTAAATTTTAGCGATCGCTTCTAGAAATCGGTCGCTAAATTTAGCGATCGCGTTGACTATATTTAGTGACTGTTTTGGTCGGTCGCAAAATATTTTTTTAAATTAAATTTTTTAATTTTTAATATTTTTTATTTAAATATTATTATATTTTGCGACTGATTTAGCGACCGCCCTTTGCGATCGCTAATTATTTTTAGGGTTAATTACCCACGACACCCCTGAGGTTTACCCTAAATTACACATGGACCCCCCTATCTTTTGAAAATTACACTCCGCTCCATTTCTTCGACGGTGTTAACGGTGGGACGCAAAAAGACATTTTTACCCTTAGAGGGACTGTCTGGCTCTTCACTCCTGGCTACACTGGCCGGAATCGGCCATCGGGGACCGGATACGTTGCCGATAGTAGTGATTCCATGGCTGTTTTGGAGGTTGCGGTGGGCGGTGTTTCCAATGGAGGGCGACAGTTCAGTGTCGCAGTGGTGCGCGGGGGTGTTGGGCGGTATTTCCGGTGAGGGGCGTGGCCGGAGAATGAGGGGTGGTTGACCAGGAGATGGCACCGAAGATGGTGCCGGAGATGAATCCCGCGCGGTGGTGGCTGCGGCGCGATGGTCGCCGCTATTGTGTCGTGGTGTACACTGTAGGCGACGCCGGAGTCCATCGCCAGAGAAAAAACTGGCAGAGTAGAAGAAGCCCACCGTCGCGAGAAGGCCCTCGCCGAGAAGAAGCCCAAGGCCAAGGAGGCCGGCTCCGCCGAGAATGAGGGCTGGTTGACCACGAGATGGCACCGAAGATGGTGCCGGAGATGAATCACGCGCGGTGGTGGCTGTGGCACGGTGGTTGCCGCTGTTGTGTCGTGGTGTACACTGTAGGCGACGCCGGAGAAGAAACCGACAGAGGAGAAGAAGCCCACCGTCGCCGAGAAGGCCCCTGTCGAGAAGAAGCCCAAGGCCAAGGAGGCCAGCTCCGGCGCCACCGGAGACAAAAAGAAGAAGAAGTCTAGGAGTCTTTAGACAAAAAGAAGAAGAAGGGAGGGCAGTTTGGGGATGAAAAATCCAAAAAGAGAATTTTTAGACGGAGTTAGGGTCCCCGTCAATTTTCTGGGGCTCCGTGAAATGCGGGTACAAACTACAGGGGGTTTAGTGTAATAAAAATTCTTAGGCCCAGCCGTGTGTAATTTAGGGCAAACCTCAGGGGTGCCGTGTGTAATTTACCCTTATTTTTAATATATATATTATTTTTTGAAATATTAAATTTTTTTTTTTGCAAAATCAAGTTTAGCGAATGTGCGATCGCTAAACCTGATTTTGCAAAAAAAATAATTCCAAGAATAAATAACTTGTCGCAAAACCAATATCAATCCAAAAGCAATTCACATCCAATCCAAGGTTAAATCAATCTAAAAACCGATTTAACCTCGGTTGAAACGGTTTTGAATGAATGCGTTGAAAGCTTTCAACGCATTCATTCAAAACCGTTTCAACCCCCTGTCCCGCATTCATTCAAATAACTTGTCGCATTCATCAAAGTATAGATAAACATATGCATTAAAATCAATAAAATTCATACAATTAAGTACAAATGATCAATAAAATCAGTTAATACATAAACCCAACCCCTATCTAGATCACTAGTCAGCAGAACGACCAACCCCGCCATCATCTTCTTCATTCCTCGATGAAGGCACGTTCGATCCAACAACGTCTTCATTGCCCTGGGGGTCCCCGGCATTAGGATCAATATCGCTCTGCACGAAGCCATACAAATGATTCAACATAATATATCAAATCAATATCACATATAGAATGACCAAATTACATAAGTACTTGAGAAATTTTGTATTACCTGAAGTCTGGGCCCGGGCAAAAGATAACAGCCATGGATCATCATCTGAAGGCGCGCATCAAACCATGTGTTGAAGCGCGCTTTCTCCGTCGCATATGCCCGATGAGCGTTACAACTGGTCTCGCCCGACGACTGAGGTCTATCGGCTAGCAACGATCGTGCGGACTGACGAGGGTGGCCGAGTATACGGTTCTTCTTAGGACCCCCCAGTGTTATAAAAGGCGCGCGCCTAGGCGCAACTAGGGGCACAAAGCGCGCCTCGCCTAGGCCTAGGCGCAGCTAGGCGCACAAAGCGCACCTCGCCTAGGCCTAGGCGCAGCGCCTTCAATAAGGCGAGCGCCTTGTGCGCCCAGGCGCTAGGCGCATATCGGGGCGGGAGGCGCAAAGCTAGGCGCACAATGTGTAACCGTTCGATTTGGCTTCTTGTCTTCACGTGGACAGTTGATTTCTCTTTTAGTATTTTTACCAAGTCAAAACACTTTTTTAAGACTAAAATATAAAACCTAACTAATTTGTTAGCGATAAAACACTTTTTATCGCTAATTGCTCACCAACTACGTTAACATTTCTGTGAAAGTTGTTGAAGACAGAGCACACATGGCTAAATTAGGAGACCTAACTGATTTGTTAGCTTCACTTTATATTGTTCATAAGGCCAAAGCTCAGTCTTGAGAAAAGATTTGAATTTTTAGTCCCTATATTATGCCCATTCCCATTGAGATCGATCTTATTTTTAAAAGCATAATTTATTTTTATTGTTGGAAGCTTGTTAAATTAGAATGTTGGTATTTGAAACTTTCTCTAATATTTAGAAGTTTGTTAACTGTCATGTTCTAAATTTTTTTTACTTAATTTTTTTTTATTTAATGCACTTTTATTTATTTATTTTTATATATTTTAATATTTCGCCTTGCTTCGAAAAGCCGCGCGCCTGCGCCTTGCACCTTGCGCTTAGGCTCCAGGGACCTTTTGCGCCTTAGGTGCGCCTGTGCCTTTAATAACACTGAGACCCCCCGTAGCGTCTGACCACAAAGAGACGTCGTCCACTGTCTGGCTACCGTCTGCCTGGGAGTTGGCCTGAACTCTTTCTCTATATAAATTATGTATAAGAAAACAACAGAAATGTTAGAGAAATGCTACTGGCCGCAACCGCGAAGAATGCAATAGGAATACAAAAGTAATACAAGAGTTGTGTGCTCATCGCGAACTAATCCGCGCTCTCAGACACCCACTTCCCATATCTTTTTGGTGTGTGTGCTCAAACTGGTGAAGCCTCGTAGGGGGCCTTCTCTCAGGGTCTTCTTCTGTCAACCTCAGCTCGTGCACGATAAATGGACGGGAACCAACACTATGCTTCATCTTCTTCTCGCTGTGAGCCATCTCTATGCCTCGCTCACTTAGCTTCGCCCAGTTTGCTGTACTCCAATGCAACACCAGCTGTCCCCACATGGCTTCGGAGAATTACTCGGGGTTGTGGTCCCTGGTCATGGATATATCTATCGCACCTGCCCGAGCTAGCGCCCACCTCCTCGCATTGAGTATCTATTTCTTATAGTTCTCGGAACAATGCCACTCCCAGGCCTGCCTCCCAAGTTCTTGGTCTCTGTCGGACTCAAATTTGAAATAGTCCTGAACACAATTCAACACAATTTTCAAACATGGTTAGCAAGAAAAATTCAGCAGTATTGTACTTTTAAAACCAAATAAACCACATAGAAAGACTGTGCTCTTTACGAAGAACTTCCCCCAGACAAGTTCCTTGTCTGATTCCGTCCACGACCCCCACGTCGCATAAGGCTGTGGGAGGTGAGCCTTGATAATATGACCATTTTTTGTCCTAACCTAACACAATCCTCACAATGCTAGGTGACAAGAAATCACAAGAGAGATATATCAATCCCAATATAAGTGCATATTAAGTTAGAATTGAGCTTTGAAAATTAAAAACATATTAATTGTTCAGGACATGAGCAGTAATCATCTGCTCTGGGGTGGCTGGAAGAGGTATCCCGTGGGTGATACCTCGCGGTACAAATGAACTAGACGTTGCAAATGATGAAAAATAAATACATTATATATATATATATATATATATATATATATATATATATACGGCCACCTCCACGACCTCGGGGTGCACTGGATCTCGGCATATCTACAAAAAGTGGGAAGTGCAAAAGTTAATTGAGTGTAATTAGTTCGCTTGAATAATAAACAACTTAAGCGCAAAAGTAAATTAATAACAATGTAGTTCGCACGAATAATAAACACCTTAAGTGCAAAAGTTAGTATGCTAACAATATGGCACGGCTGAGTATAACAGACAACCCAATTTAAATAGTCAACCATCATCCATTAATATACAATTCAATTTAAATAATAAACAGGACATGTGTAAAAGTACATTGATAAGTTACTCTTCGTAGCAATCAACATATCATCCACATATAATGTAAGCAACAATAGTGAACCATCATCAAGGACTCGATAATACACACAACAATAATACTCACAGCGAGAGCAACCATGAGTTACCATGAATGTGTCGAATCGCTTGTACCACTGCCGAGGAGACTGTTTTAAATCATATAAGGACTTTTTCAGCTTGCACACATAGTCCTTTTTCCCAGGCTCAATAAATCTCTCGGGTTGTTACATGTAGATCCTTTCCTCCAAATTACCATGGAGGAAAGCTATCTTCACATCAAGTTGTTCCAACTCCAAATTCTGCGCTGCTACAATGGACAGTATCAATCTGATAGAAGTGTGCTTTACTATTGGCGAAAAGATCTCATTATAATCAATTCCCTTTTTTTGAGAATACTCTTTTGCCACCAGTCTTGCCTTGTACTTTGGATCTTCCTTTTTCCTGTAAACCCACTTGCATCATATAGCCTTCATACTCGTTGGAAGCTTAACTAATTCCCAAGTCTGATTCTTTCGTAGAGATTTCATCTCATCGTCCATTGCTATCAACTTCTAGTTACCATCCTCTACCTTGACAACCTCGTTGTAACTGGTAAGATCTCCACTTCCCACGATTAGTGCAAACGAGACCAAGTCCTCAAAAACGTACCTTTGAGTTGGTTTCTTGGTACGTGGCTCTCTATCTCTGACTAGATTCCAAGAATCACTAGGATGCTCCTCTGGATCCTCTAAAGACTGCTCATCTGTAAACTCATCAGTTGATTTTGTCCTCTGCTCATGCAACTCTATCTCCACTACGTGACCTTGCCTTTCGCTAGAAGTTGCATATGTATTATGTGCTTCATTTAATACCATATCTCTACTAATCACCTTTTTCTTGGCCACTGGATCCCATAACCTGTATCATTTAACTCCTTCCTCATATCCAAGGAATATACATTCTTTTGATTTAGAATCAAGTTTGGATGGTTCTTCATTCTGAAGGTGAACATACGCAGGACAACAAAAAATTCTCATTGTAGAAAAATTAACTTGTTTACCAGACCATACCTCCTCGGGAACTCGGTGATTAATAGCAGATGACGGAGAACGGTTGATCAAGTAACAAGCTGTGTTAACAACTTCAGCCCATAAACTCTTAGGTAAATCTGCATATAACCTCATGCATCTAGCTCGCTCCGGCAAGGTTCTATTCTTGCAAACTTGCCCCCTAGCCATATCGAGTAAATCTCCTTTTGACATATCAATCTCATATGAGAATGGACATGGTCGTTCAACCTTTTCAGCCATTTCTGGCACGATATCAATTTTACAAAAATTATTTACACCGTTTTTGGTGTAAGCTTTAGCCAGTTGTATAAATGCATTCAAATGATTTCCCCACGATAAGCACTTTTCACGCAATTCATCGAATAACTCACTTGAATTGTCTGGAGATAACACTTGAAGTTGACTATTTTGCAATGACTCTTCTTGATAGTTAGTCGTGCAATTTTTAGTAACCATGAATTGCTTGCTTTCATCTTTAAAATACTGTTTTGTTTCAGCCATGTTTGACATTATCTTATTTTCATTATCCAAAGAATAACTATCGGTTTCTAAATTTTCACCCCTAACAAATGTGGAAAGAAGCAATTCCACTTCTTTCCTCATCCATCCAACTCTGTGAATCAATGCCCAGCATTCTTTTAATTCATCGTCTACATCCTCTAAAAAGGATGGATGATTTATTTCCATCAAGGTTTTAATATAGTTTTCAAACCGATGTAATTCATTGGAGGTATCTACCAAAATCAATGGTAGAATAGACTGACCATGGTTTGCATCAATGCAATCCATTAGATCATACCAAAATTTCATTAAAGAGACAATGGTTTAAAATTTCTAGGCACTAATGATGCCGAAGTACGACATTTCATCAAATTTACCTAGAAATTGACCCTTGATTCATCAAATCGGGCCTGAAATTCCAAGGAATTGCTTGGAAACATATTGTTGGCATTTCCCACTTTCAGGTACAAGGTCCCACTGGGCGTGCCAATGTTTGCGCTGCTGGGCAAACTCACAATCGATTTGTGCACCGGCGGCACAATCGATTAAAAGTACAATATCTTTTTTGCCTCTAGGACCTGAGGACTTTCCTGAAAGCGAGAAACTTCGACGAATAGATGGAAATTGTAACTAAAAGACTGTGCGCCCATAAATGACAAAGAGAACTTCGATTGATTGTGAATGTTTACACAACAAAGTTTTCAAGTCTAGAAACTGAACTTCCTATCGATGGCAACAAAAACCTCTAAACTAAAGAAATAAAAAGACTAATTTGTCTAGTTGATGATTGATTGTGTGTCCCCCTTTTCTTCTTTGACCCAATATTTATAATAGAGACTTTGTAGAAAATAACTACCATTACAAGAAACTATCCACTTAGTGAGATAAACTATCCACTTAAGAAATAATCATCCACTCATAAGTAACCAACCACACTTATCCCTTATCAATAGGACACATTTTCAGAAGTTGGTTTCTTTCACTTCATGAATCTTCCATTATTTCTTCAAAAATAATAAAAAGTAAATGTCATTTAGTGGCATTTAAACAAAGTAAACTTATTAGTAAAAAATATATTTTGTGGTGCAAACACATGTACGAAGCATGATAATATTGTTACCCTTAAAACAAAAAAAGCTAAATAAAAGAAGTGAACAACAGCCACCACCCAGAATGTGGTTAATATCTCTCCTCCTACGTACATCATAGACGTCAAAACATGGCAAAAAGAATTCCTTTCCCCATGAAAATGGAACTTATAATTAAGAAAGCCATTGTCATGAATTAATGTACCACTAGATATTTATGTGATCCTAAAGTGCCACTAATTAACCCGTACAATTGATATGGTAATGATGAGTGATGGCCTATTTTTAATTTCCCGTGAACGGCTCGATTTGTTGGATCTTGTGGGACTTTTACCTTGATGTAATGATGAAAAACAGATCATAATTGCCACAGCTTTGCATCTTATTTACTGTATATTATAGAGGTCCATGCATGATACAACCACTTGATGCGTTTCTCTTTGCCACGTACTCTATTTGATAAAACAACGGTCACCATCCAAAAAGGGACAATGCCATTGCAAGGCAGAAACGCTGCTTTGAAAATATTCAATTTTTTTTTTTTTTTTTTTTGGAAAAGATAGAGATATATATACCAAAGGAAAGGAAGATTCGTACAAAAACTAAGATAAAATAGCTACAGAAGGATGACAAGCCCATCCAAAAGCTCAAAAGATAGCTACCGAAAACAAAAACAAAAACCACAGGGGGCACTCGCCCGAATCAACCCAACGAAAGCTGTCCCACAGAGCCCTGTACAGGAGTAACCCAAGTCTGTCGAGAACTAACGGGTGAAGTTGATGCAAAAGAAGCAAGTGCAGATGCGAGGTCCAAAATGCAATCATAACCCCGGGCAATATGTACAGAATGAAACTTCCTGCAGCTATCAAACAAAAGTAACGACTCATCTGATCTAGAGATGTCAGGTCGGCTGGGCATCATCATCTGCGATAGTAACTCAGAATGAGGCATAAGGAAAACCACATGCAAATAGTGCAAAGAATCAAGTTGTGTAGTTTGGCAAATTTTCAATAACAAAAATGAGAGGCAAGGTTCGTATGTTTATTATATTCGTTTTCTGTTTTATTTTTATGATTTTCATATTCAGTTAAAAAATGCGTTCCTGTATTTTTATCATTTTAACCAAAATAAATTTAGTTACTTTTTTCTTACATTGGGTTAACTTTAAGTGAAAAAAACTGAAAACACCTCGGATGTGTTTTAAATTTTTTATCACTGTATGAGTAATTTCACCAAAAACATAAACAAAAAATGATAAAAGTACACAAAAAAAGAATCTTTTTTTTATCATCATTGCAAAAAATAAAAAACGAATATGGTAAATATATGAGTAACATTGTAGCCGACTGGCCTTGTTTGAAAGCATCCAATTCACCATCTATCTTTTCTCCAAGCACTATCATGGACAACGCCACTTACAAGCCTGATTCGTTGTTTTAAGATGCCTTGCTAAGAAGCATGCTCCTTTGCGGTGCAAGCCATGACTTTTGCTTTGAAAATGCAAGCCACACAATGTATTCGATCGCAGGGCAAGTCAAACCTATTGCTAACAAATTGTGGAGATCGATATGGCATATATATATATATATATATATATATATATATATATATATATATATATATATATATATATATATATATATATGGGAGCTGATCCCTTGACAGCGCAGGCAAAATAGGATATCTTGCCAGCGCGATCTGGCCGTCCATCCCGAAGGGATGGACGGCCCAGATCATTTTTTTTGCGGCGCTGTTAGTCGTCCGCTACATAGTGTAGCGGACGGACCTTTTTACCATCTTGCCCTCGCTCACCCGTCCGCTAGACTGTGTAGCGGACGACATTCTTGGGCCCAAAAAAGTAGTCCGCTACACTGTCTAGCGGACGACTGTTTCCGTCAAATCACCCACTTCCCCCTGACAGTTGTCACATCAGTCGATGCATGACTGTTACTTTGTCGTTATCCCAGCGTCCGCAACACAGTGTAGCGGACGTTGGCAAGTGTTCGTAACCCTTCTAAACTGCTATTCATTCCTTCTTCTCACAATCAAACTATTCCTTCTTCTCACGATCAAACCAGCGGCGTTGGCAAGTAGATCGGCGCAATTTCTTTGCAAGAAATCCTTTAATCGTCTCATCAATCACGTAAGTTCACAAACCAATCCTTTCTTTGTTCATAATGTAGAGTTCATCTTGCGGCGTTGGCAAGTAGATCGGCACTATGCTAGCGTTTGTCAATGTATATACATATATATTATATAAGTGTATTGCGTATTAGCTGATCACATGCTAGCGCTGAATATGCTAGCGTTGTATGTTTGGGAATGTTTACGCTTCCAACCTTGCCCTCACTATGCTAGTGTTTGTCAATGTATATACATATATATTATATATGTGTATTGCGTATGTGTATTGCGTATTATCTGATCACATGCTAGCGCTGAATATGCTAGCGTTGTATGTTTGGGAATGTTTACGCTTCCAACCTTGCCCTCTTTCCATTATTTCAGTTGTAAAAAATGGATTTCAACCCTGGACCAGAAGATCCGTCCGTATTATACGACCAAGCAAACCATATCAGTACGCTCATATGGGATGTTGGAGTAAGATACTTATTTTATCGTTTATATCGTTTATTTTGCTTACGTATTTCAGTTGCGAACGTTGTATATCGTTTATTTTGCTTAAATAATATTTATTAATTCGTAGGAAAGAGCACTTGTCAACACGGTAGAAGTAAGCGATAATTTCAACGCCTGGAAATTGAACAGAACCCAGAAAAGATTACTGCGTGGGATTGGGTTTGGGATTTTCACGCATGGGCAGATCTTTCAACAACTTGACCGGCACTTAATAGGTGCCCTTGTTGAAAGGTGGAGAAGTGAAACGAATACGTTTCACTTCCCTCTCGGAGAGATGACAATTACCCTAGAAGATGTAGGGTTCATCTTAGGGTTACCGGTGACGGGGCGGCCGGTAATAGCTCATCCGTTCGAAGCAACGAATAAGAGGACCGCTAGGGACTTCTTAACTTCGATACCCCAGGATGGATTTAGCAGTGGTGGTATCAAGTTGAAGTGGTTGGTAGATACCTACGGGGTTTTGCCGGAAAACTATACGGGCCATGACCTTGTGCTGTACACACAAGCCTTCCTCTGGTGGGTGATGGGGGCAATATTATTCCCAACGACGTCGAAGAACACGGTCAGCGTCAAATATTTATCGTTTTTGCGTAACCTGGCTGAGGTTGGGGATTATGCCTGGGGTGCAGCAACTCTTACATGCCTGTACCGAGCGTTGCACAAGGCAACGAGGCCCGACTCCAAAGCGATATGTGCATGTCTCTCGCTATTGCAGGTATATCATACAATTCTTCATTACGTGCTCTTTGTTTTTTTTTTTTTTTTGTTGAATGGACAATAAATGTTGACGATACTTTTTTTAATGTCTTTGCTATCAGGTGTGGTCTTATGAACACCTTGCTACCGGCGCACCCAGGCGTAGGGACGGAACAGATAATGTGTGGCCTCGGTTGTGCGCCTGGGAGTACAGCCGGAAGGAAACCCACTACGAGAGGAGAGACGATCCCCATCACAACATTTCATACTATCGGGGGGAGCTCGACTCGTTATCTCCTGGCCAGATGCGATGGGCACCGTACAAACGTTTGGCGCGACGGGTGGGAGAGTCGTTCGTCTTCACGCTCTCCGGGTTGCAACGCACACCCCTGATCCACTTCGAGGTCGCAGAGTGGCAGCTGCCAGATCGCGCTATGCGCCATTTTGACTGCCTGCAGGGGTTGCCAGCCGGCGCGCCAGATATGAGGCTTAATAGGAACCCACCGGGTGTCGGACTGTTTGGCAGGGCGAATGCGCACGACTTGTGCGCGCGTGAAATTGAGGTCTGGACTTCCTGGCAGGACACGCTGGCGGCCATTGTGTCAGAGCCTGACCCCGTCATCAGCATCGAACAGTACAATGAGTGGTACTTTCGCATCACCCGGAGGAGAGTAGCTCCAGTAAGGTTTGAACGCGGGGAAAAGTACCACCCTAGGGGTCAGATCGATGAGCACATGGCATACAATCTGGTAAGTTGCCCAAACAGTGCTTCTAATTGAACTTGACCATTCTAAGTGTGTACGAAGTTACTTATTTATTATCTCTCTGGATGTAGGTTAATGCCTCGTTCGCCTTCTTCCAGAAGTTGAGCGAGCGGAAGGATTTGGTGGATGCCATGGGCGAGGAGCTTCGCCAACAGGCTGAAGCGTTGGAGATTGGCTGCGGGAATTTTTTGCGGCAAGCATCGGGACAGCCAAACCCGGGAATGGGTTATCCGGGGTGGCAGCGGCCGTTTGTTCCCGAGGGATGCACCGATCCCTCGGGACAGACTTCGGGAGTGAGCCAGGGATATGGTTTTCCCTCTGTACCGGAGATGGGTGGTGATTGGGGACCGCGAAGCACCATGGGCTAGGCTCAAGCGCCGTGGGATTATTACAGTGCGCCCTCCTTCTCTTTACGATTGGATTCGGAACCCCAACCCCTCTCTCAGAGTCAAGTCACGCAAGACTGGATTTTCGGAAACATCAGTCTGCCCATTGTCCCGTGGGCAGGACCATCTATTGCCGAAGGCGGGCAATACCCCCCCGTTGACCCCCCTGAAGGAGTGCAATATCCCCGGTCGACCCCCCCGAAGGAGTGCAATATCCCCCCGTCGACCCCCCCGAAGGAGTGCAATATCCCCCGGTCGACCCCCGAGGGCAATATCGCAAAGGGCATCCGTTGAAGCCCCTAAAGCCGCATAAATGCCAGATAATCAGAGAGCGTTATTTTAGCGGCTACCCGCATGACCAAGCGTTGTATAGTGTGGATCATCCGGAGGGCATGGATTACAATTGCTCGTGGGGAGAAATGGCCTCCCTGGCTCCGGGGAGTTGGTTAGACAACGGTGTCGTCTCCACCTACGTGGAGATTCTGAAGGAAAGGTGTCGGCAGCGACCGACCTATCCGGCCGTTTTTCTGTTCGATGCCTTTTTTCATGGCATCCTAGTGTCTGAATGGCAGGAGTGGGTCGAACATAGGGGGAAGAAGAAGTTAGCCCACTGGAGACCGT
Organism: Escallonia rubra; assembly: GCA_033065855.1. Taxonomy (NCBI): domain Eukaryota; kingdom Viridiplantae; phylum Streptophyta; class Magnoliopsida; order Escalloniales; family Escalloniaceae; genus Escallonia; species Escallonia rubra. The sequence continues at coordinate 291,874 of JAVXUO010000919.1, read as the reverse complement.
CCGTTAACCTAGGAGCGTATCTTAATAGGGATAGTCCGGTGAGCGCAAGTGTTGCCGATGTGTTTCTAATCCCATTTCTAGGGCACAGCCACTGGTACTTGGTTTGCTACACCCCAACAAGTAAAGTCGTATCGGTGATCGACAGTCTCCACGACGATACTCATCAGATGCCTGTGTTGCAGATGTACAGATCCCAGTTGGACTCATTGGTAATATTACGATCGCTGTATAATGCTCTGATTCTATCTTGCCATAAATTTTAACTCGTGTCTTACGCCATTTTTTGTTTCTCGCAGAATATTTTTTGTGCAATGGTCAATCGTGTCCGTAATGTCCCCGTACCGGCGCGGCCAAAGCTCGATAGGCGATTGAAGAAGAGGAGGCCCAAGCAACGTAACACTTCGGACTGCGGCGTCTTCCTTTGCATGATAATTGGATCCAACAAACGGATATCATTGTCGTCTTCCTCCTCCGGCTCGTCATCTTCTGATACCCCCGTCGTAGGGTCGGTGTCAATCGCATTGGTGACTGAAGCTGCTTCCAACTGGTCGACGATGGGCTCTTGTTGCTGAGCTACCTCGAGGAGATGTTTATAACCGACCATTGTAGCAGCACCCTTTACGGACAAACGGGTGAACATCGTCACCAGATGATTATACCGCAACGTCTCTGATTCTTCAAAGTCAGTATACGGGTGCTCCGGAAAGGAAATGGTACCGTGCAACCTGTTTGCACCTTTTGTCCACCGTGGCAAGACGTATTTATCGGGGATTGTCTTGATATTCTTCTGGGTGAAAAACCGCAAAACGTGTCTACACAGGATGCCATGGAACTCAAACTTCTTGCAAACACATGTCACCGAGTCCGTCAATGTGTCGTGGCTCACCGTATACATTCTGCGCAGCTTCTCAGGCACGAGGTCATTCACGAGCGAATAAACCTTGTACTCACGCGTAGACATTTCTGCCACCTTGTATATACTGTATCGTCCGGATTTTCGCAGCTCTACTTGGTATAGCAAGAAGATCTCTTTCGTATAGACTTTGGCACCGTTCAGCTCCAGCGGGGTCTCGAGCAACGTTCTCCTTTGTTTGTACGTTGTTGCAAAGTCGACATCCCTTTCTTTTACGAACAACGAAGCTACCGCTTTTTGTGCGGATGCAACGAAAGTCTTCAAATTGGTAGCTGTACCCACATAACTATCGAACGTGGCATTCATGGATTCACTCCTGCCCGTCGTTTTCATGCCCGCTGAAAAATACCTCCTCGTGTAAACGCCAATCCATTGCTCTTTGCGCTCGTACAAGTGCTGGAGCCACTCGTTGTCTTGCAATGAGTAATCCCGAACAAGCTTTTCCCACCTCTCCTCGAATTCCTCAATTGTTAACGACTTGAGGACGCACTTGTCAAAATCCTGTTTAAAGTCTGGATACTTTGCGTACACGTGATGCAGCCGTTCCGGGTATTTGTTGCTTATGTGCCAGGTGCACAAGTTGTGCCGAGTGTCTGGGAAGACGGTCGCAATAGCCTTCTTCATTGCCAAATCTTGATCGGTGATGATCACTTTGGGTGCTTTGAAGTTCATGGCTTCCAGCCACGTCCTAAACAACCATTCAAAAGAACTCTCGGTCTCGTCCCTTAACAAGGCGAATCCGAACAGGATGGAGTGATAATGATGATTGACCCCCGTGAAAGGGGCGAACGGCATCGAGTACTTGTTGGTACGGTATGTGGTGTCGAACGTCACGACATCCCCAAAATGCTTATAAGCAAGCCTCGAACGACCGTCGACCCAAAAAATTGTGCTAACTCGATGCTCGTCGTCAAGTTTATAATCGAAGGTCAACTGCGGGTCCTCCATCTGCATCCGTTTCAATAGGCTCATTGTGGCTTGAGCATCATTGAGGTCATACGCGGCTCGTCTATGGGTTCGGACAGCGTTACGAACGTCTGTCGTGTTAAAGGTCAAATTTTGAATTCCCCCAGCCTGTTCAGCAAGAACATTAATCATGTCGGTAGGTCCTAGTCGCGCATTGCTCATTGTCTGAATCAGGGTCCTTGTGTCACGACCCGAACCCACGGGTAGGCCCGCGAGCTAGGCACGTGACCGGCCGCAGACCCAATAGACTCCAATTTAGGGCTCTGCCAGGCCTTACTCACTAAAACCTGTACACAATTCTAAAATCATACATTAACTAACACTATAACATGAATTTCTAAAGATGCCCTTACAACTCTTTCCCAAATCATCTTTACTGAAATCCTCCATAGAGACCGATAGCATTTATTTTAAAGAAACCTCCTAAAATTAAGCTACGAACAATACAAATAAATAACTGGCAGTTCTACAATTTCTCAAGGGCTTAAACAACTTCCTAATGAGCATCTCCTGCAGCTTCATTCTCATTTCCCTCGTAATACTCATGTTCATCTAGTTGATCGCCTGAAAACATTTATAAAAAGGGGTGAGCTTGGGGCCCAGTAAGTACACATACCATATCCCTAAAATAGTTTTGGGATTCATAAAACATGAAATATGCCACGGTTTTCTTCAATTTAAAACTGGTAAACATTTTTACAAGAGATACTATACATATATAGACTTTTTGAAAGCAATTCATCCAAGATTCTCAGAAGCAAAGCATGACATCAAGTAGGCTCATTAACAACTATCACAGTTCATCATAACATAGGCATGTTGTGGTCAGCGTACGTTCCCCCCTGACTAGGGCCCACAATCCCTACTCCACCTGGGATGAACATTATTTGGTCAGGGTATGCGCCCCCCTGACTAGGGCACACAATCCCTCCTTCATCCGGGATACATATGTGGACGCAATGGCGCACCACGAGCAACAGTACTGTGCGTCAACGTATCGTCCCGTTGACCAGGACCCAACAATCCAACTTTCCCCCGTGGATATGGGGCGCAACAACCGAGCCAGAATTACCGTCTCATTCAACATAGAAGCCAACTTTAAAACACTACTCATAGAAAACATTCCATGGCATTTTTTATGCATTTTCTCATCAAACGATTTACACAAAGGCAGTAGCATGTAAAAGGCTTTAAAACTTATAATTTGAACAATTCATTCATACATATACATAAACGGAAAATAGGGTATACGGAGGAATATGACAGGAGTACTTACCTCGCTCAAAAATCTGCTTCTGGTATTTGCTCAAATGCCGGCCCTAACTCTTGACTATTAAAACCTAAATAACAAATCATACAAATGTCATTCATTAACGCTCGAGCACACCTAAGTATTAGGTATTAGTTTTCTTTTAGATGAGTAAACTTTACCCAACCGTCCCCCGACTTATGTATAATTACCTATGTGCCCCCAATTCCTGAAGTACCTCATCCACCTGGATATAACCTAATAAGGTCCTTTTTAAACAATTGGTGGATATTTCGAATAAGAACGGTCGTTCCGGCGATTTTTCGCTCGAATCCCTAAACTGCTCGTTAAATGGAACGTTAATGGTAATGATCCAAATATATATCAAACGGCACCGGAATGCCACGAAATTCTAGAAACTTAAGCCTCTCAGTGTCGTTAGACCACTGTAAAATTCCCAACTAAAAATAATTTTGTTTGCTATATCAAACAATTCAAAATCTTATTCTCGAAATAAGGTCGTTTCAGACCTTTCGCATGCCTAGAAAAATATCATAAATTTCTACATCAAAGTATTCACAAAAATAAGGGTAGTTTTAGTTTTGTACTTTGCCCAAATATTTTTAGAAGTGGCTGAAAATGTCTTGGGCAATGTACTAATCTATAATTCTGAAAACAGCATTTTTCAGCAAACCCTAGTTTTGTAGATTGACCATTTTGAGGAATAAAAATGATGAATCTTAGAAACCTCAAAACTAAAACATTAAAGTAGACTTTCTAAGGTTTTCAGAAATATAAATATCACAAAAATCCAATGATTGATGACTTCTCTACAGTAAATCGAAGTGGTTGATCAAAACAGCACATCTCTGTGCAGACCACTTTTGTTCAATGATTATTTTGGAGTAGAAATACTATGAATCTCAGAAAAACATAAACTACAAAGTTGAAGATGACTTTCTGATGTTTCTAGAAATATAAATTTCCCAAAAAATATCATGAGTAAATAATTTTATATTATAAATCGAAGTGGCTGCCAGAAACCAAAAGTTCTGGATTTCTACAGTAAATTGACTCTAAGAACGATTTTCAATGTGCAAACGTGGGATTCTGAGAAAACTCAAAACTAAAGAGTTGAAGAAAACACAATGAAGTTTTCAGAAAGGGTAAAATCATCTTAATCCGATTTAAAATAAAGGAGATATGTCAAAAACTCTAATCCACTCTTAATCTGCTCTATAGCCGCCTTGTTCTCAAATACTACCAAAAGCTATCAATTCCACACCAAATATACATATAAAATGTCCAAATTCGTGGCTAAACTAAAGAGAGAGTTTATGGATTTCATTACCTTGAATTTTCCCTTGCTTAGCCTTGTTCCTTCTCTCTCTCTCCCTCTCTGGACTTCGCGTAAAGGGGGTGGCAGATTTGCTAGGACGGCTGCCCTCTTAAAACTTCCTTTATATATGGTTGCCCTAGGTTAGAATAATTCTAAAGACCCCCCACACTTAGTTAGTGTTCTCATCTCGCCCACATTCCTCTTAAAAGATCACAATAATCTTATATTAAGGTTAAAAATAATAATTTTCATCGACCAATAAAACATTTCGGGCCTTACATTCTTCCAACCTCATTAATTTGCAACTTAGGAGCATTATACATTGTCACTAAAAGTCACAATCAATACCACTGGCAATAATCGTCGCTAGAGACTCCAATTTAAATGTAGTTTTATAACTAACCCCGATTCACTAATCATCGCTAAAAATCACTCTAATAACAAATATCGATGCTAAGCATAAAACCGTTGCTAATTGTTGTCAATAAAATCTTAATTATGCACATCAACGCTAAATGTTACGTTCATAATCGTCACTAAATATAAACTAATCAGCTAGGCATAAAATCAAGGTTCGGGGTATTACACCTTGCGACCTTACCCATCTTCTTGTGTTGATGCATCTGACTCACTTTAGAAGGGGTTACTAACGGGTGATTGTGTGCCAGTTCCAGGCTGGTAATAAGCCAATGGTCTTGATTGGGTTTGTAGCTTACGAACATCTTGACCTGGCAATTTGTGCGCTCAAAGCAGTCCCGTCTTCTACGCGGATATCCTATTTCGTCATCACTGTCATCATTGCCTACGCGTGTCTCATTTTGCACTGGGTTTCTGCTCCTATGGCACTCGTATAAGCGAGAGCATATCTTTCTCGTTATGGTGCTCGTTCTTGAAGTCTTTATTCTAATGCCAAAACCAACCTTCAATGAATACGCTCGAAAACATTCTTCAGCTTCTTCCAACGTAGCAAATGTTCGTCCTAGATACGAATCACTAGCATCTACGGGGACGTTGGAGCTCGACACGAAATCAGACATTGTGAAACAAGAGCTGTGTAGAAATAGACTACGCTTAACAATCAAATGGCATTTCTAACTGAAAATATTACCTAAAAATTACCTTGGCGAATAGACCAATTTAGGATGACAAACATACGGTATGCATAATCTCAAAAGTGTCTCCAAATTAACAATTATTAATTTATTGAACATAACAAATTTAAATTAGTAAGATAAATAGACGAATTCATCATGCCAAAAAATCGAATTAAACTATAATGAATTAAATATAAAGTTAACAAATTATACCTTTTTGATGAACATCATGTCTAGAACATCACAAAAAATATAGAGTATAAAATCACAAAGTGATGAATACAGTGACAAATTTCTAGAACATCAAGAAAACTTGAAGCAAACTTACCTTGCTTGAGCGAAGCTTGAAGGCAGCTGAAAATGGAAGCGAGTCCGAAGGAGAAGAAAATTGTGCTGAAAGAAAATTGAGTAGAAGAAAATTGTGCTGAAAGAAAATTGAGTAGGTTTTGGGATGGGCAATACTGTCCGCTATACTGTGTAGCGGACAGAATTGCCGACAACAAGTCACACTTGTGTCAGACAAGTCACAATTGTGTCAGAATTACACAGTTGTGACAGTCGTCCGCTGGACAGTGTAGCGGACTACTTTTTGTCGGACGATGTGGGCCCAAGAATGTCGTCCGCTACACAGTCTAGCAGACGGGTGAGCGAGGGCAAGATGGTAAAAAGGTCCGTCCGCTACACTATGTAGCGGACGACTGACAGCGCCGCAAAAAAAAATGATCTGGGCCGTCCATCCCTTCGGGATGGACGGCCAGATCGCGCTGGCAAGATATCCTATTTTGCCTGCGCTGTCAAGGGATCAGCTCCCTATATATATATATATATATATATATATATATATATATATATATACACACACACACACACACACATAGGGAGCTGATCCGTTGATAGCGCTAGCAAGTTGCTAGCGCTGTTTTGCGGTCCGCTATATTATGTAGTGGACAGTAAAAAAATTCGTTGTTGTGGCGCGCGATCTGGCCGTTCATTCTCGCCCGTGGAGGGCCAGATCGCGCAAGCAACTTGGGTTAATTTGCTAGCGCTATCATTTTATCAGCTCACACACACATATATATATATATATATATATATATATATATATATATATATATATGAAAATGTCATTAACAACTTTTCACATATGAAAAACATGATAACATTATTAAGTTTCAAAAAATGCTGAATAAAAGAAGTAAACAACAGCCACCATCTATAATGCGGTTAATATCTCTCCTCCTACGTACAGACGTCAAATTAAACATGGCAAAAAGAATTCCTTTCCCCATGAAAATGGAACTTATAATTAAGAAAGCCATTGTCATGAGTTAATGTAACATTGTAACACTAGATATTTATGTGATCTTAAAGTGCCCTTAATTAACCCGTACAATTGATATGGTAATTATGAGTGATGGCCTATTTAATTTCCCGTGAACGGCTCGATTTGTTGGATCTTGTGGGACTTTTTCCTTGGTGTAATGATGAAAAGAAGATCATAATTGCCACTGCTTTGCATCTTAATTATTAGTATATTATAGAGGTCCATGCATTATGATGATACAACTACTTGATCCGTTTCTCTTTGCCACGTACTCTATGTATATAAAACATTTTTGTTTCATCCCATTAAAAGGGCATCGACCTCTGGAGCAACCCTAGATTTGTTTTCCTGTAGTTTACTGCGTTTAAATACATTAAAAATCAACTTCTCTTTATAAATGAAGTGGGACGTTTGTAATACCACTATTTGGTTTTTTATCTGACTTTTTTTTTTTCGTTTCGGATAAGTGACTCGTAAGAAGAGCAATACGATCTCGTTTCTGCCTTTTATTCCTTCTTCTCAAGTTTAAATGAAGTTATTTTTTCTTGTAATTACATATATTTGATAAACAAAATTTTTGGACCCTGTCTTAAATATAAAACTTAGTTCACTACCCAGTTTCACTTGTGCCTAAGTGGGACTATCAAGACTTGGTGTCTGGCTATGCTACTGGTTTTCTGCTGGGTTTTCAAACATAAACATAGAATATTGGGCACTCTTATGTGAGCAAACTTGAAGCAGGAGATGCCACACTTTTTGGAGCATAGTGGAGGCATCGGCATCCCAGACAATGCACAGTTTAAAGCAAGTGTGCTGTGTGTCCGTGACTGGGAGAGTGCTCATTATAACTAATAACCAAGTAACAGAGAGAATAAAAAATGGTTGTTTGATCTAAAATGAGTACAGTGTTTGTCCTTTAAGGCAGTGGATCCCCATTACTTTGACTAAAATAGTAAAAAGGAGGGGGTTAATCATATTAGGTTTAGGTGTCATTCATTAGATCATGATTCCAGTTGAGTGTGTATTAAATTTCCGCCACCTGCATGAAGTACTGCTACTAATTTCTAAGCTCAAGCTTCGTGAATACAATATTGCAGCACTCCGTTGATGTAGATCAATAATAAGTTGATTGAACCAAGTTCACGTCCAAATCGTAAAAACAGCGGATCTGGACATCTTAATAAAATAATCATACGTGCCACAAGCCAATCGTGTCATTACGTTCTTAATTATGTCATTAACACAAAGATAAAGCCGAAGTTTCAAGCCTCATAAAAAATAATTAAAAAAAAAAATTTCCAGCTGCCTTTTTAGTTGGATTTTTTTTCTCTCCCTTCTCTCTAAAATCCTTAAAGTCGCCACTCTTCGTTGCCTCTCCGTAAGTTAGCGTGCATGGGCCGCGACTGCAGGTCTCTGGCGTAAATTTGTTATTTACTTATCATGTCCTTTTTTTTTTAATTTTTAATTTTGGTTTTGTGGTCTCATGTGAAGGTGTTGCAAGCTTGGCCGACAGCAGAGTTTGGGAGACGATGAAGGGGACTCGGCCTGAGTTTTTAGTGGCCAGTGGCAGACTTCGTGGGTCAACAGTGGAAGCTCGGTGCCACATTTTGTTCTTTGCAAATCCTTCGATCTATGGTGACAAAGTGATATCAAACCAAGATCTTCAGCTATATGACTGTGAAAATCCATATCAGATTATTTCTATGAAATTTATTGAGCTTCGGTATCTCATTACTCGAGTGATAAGAATATTCCTCGACGTTGCCAGAATATTCGTCCAGAATTGTTCACATTTTTAGTGATAAGTATGCTTGTTTATATTCTAAAGTCGGACTAAGGTTTCAATACTTTGCTGGTATAAGATAATAGTTTCCTCTTAAAGATTAATTACGACCTTAACTGTTTATATACTTACTTGTTTTTTGTGAATCCTTCAGCTGCATTTTATCAAGAAGTAAAGATTGGATGATAAAATTATGACTCAAAAAAAGAAAAAGAAAAAGAAAAAAGAAGGAAGATGAAATGGAGCTCCATCCCCTCCGTGTTAATTCAATCCAAGTTTCCTCTTACATGAGTATATGGGTCGCATCACGTTGTGGTTCATGGTCGGCCGTACGTGTCAGCCCGTCACTTGTCAACTTTATGTAACATGGATTTTAGTCATATAAAACTATCACCGGCCTTTGCTGGATCATCAAAAAAAGGGAAGAATCCTATATATAATGCAACCAAAGCAACTGTAAAGGCTCACTTTTGAGTTCACCACATCTTCACCGTTAAGTAATGTATGTATCAACCTCACGCGCCCAAAGTGAACAAAAGTGGCTGTCTACAATCTTTTATATAGTGATGATGATAAAAATATTTGTTAGATAAACTTCGTCACTTTAAAATTTTCATTAGCAACGTAAAAAAATTGTTGTTAAGAAATATTTCTAAGATGTCTACAAAATGACACTAGCAATGTTTTTAGCGATAATTAATGATTACTATGTGGTAGAGGGTTGTAGACTATTTATGCCACAAGCTATAGTCAATATCCTTTCGATATATAATCTGATCAGGGAAATAAAATCATTTGAAGTTGCACATAACGTCTTTTTAGTTCGTTGCTTGCTTTTGAGAGATAATGTATATATTGCCGTCGATATAATTGATGTCGTCATAACACATTTGTTTGATGCGTCTGGCAAGAAACTACTTATATCTTCGCACCAAATGCAACCATTTTGCTTGTATGAAAAAAATGCTTGTGCTTAAGTGATGGGTTGGCTATGATCGACAATATTTTTGTTTGTACGCGAAGACCGCAAAAGAAGGGCCCTTATACTTTATTCTCACTGTATATATAAGCTAGCTAGTTAAAATTCTAAGCCGTGCCACTTGCCAACCAATTTTAAAGGGGGTATTTGGATCCTTTCAAGTTGGAAACTTATTCCATCAGTGGCGTTTGTTCATTTTCTTTGTATTGAATTTTGATTTCAAAATTTCAACCATATGAGTGGAAAGAAAAATATAAAAACTCCTTATCCAAGCACTCCAAAAATTGTGAATCCAAGCCATCTAGTGTAAACTTTGTCGTGCCAAGATGAGACATGAAAATTTATATGTCCACTTATTTTTTCTTAATCTTTCAATACCTAGGATGAAATATTCATACATGTCCGAATCGAAAACAAACGGAAGAACTCTAAAATGAAAATAAGTTTAAAGGAGACCTAGGAATGAACTCGTAAAATCTTGAGTTGAGACGTGAGCGCGGGCCTAGGCAAAAACATACCATTGCTCTCATAACATGTGAGTTATATATTTCAAAATGCAAAATTAATATAATTACAAAAGAAAGAAACAAAATTATATGTACATTTAATGTTCCGCTGACACACGATAAAAACATGAAATGGTGTCTTAACGATACAACAAACAAAAAACCTCACATGTTTCATTTAATAAATAGAAATGTTATTGAGCTCCACAACTCTTGATTTGATCCGTACAAGGGTCGCTTAAAACAGTCCAACTGTTAAGCTTAACAAAATTTCAAGTAACACTTTGAAGCTTAAAATGAAGACTTGTGATGTCTACTCAATAAATAGCTTTAAGTCAAAAAAATTAAATAGCTTTAAGTCTATGCATTGTAGTGGTTCGTGTTAGTCACGCTCATCCAAAGCATGGGCAGTCTGATTTTACCTAAACCAACAAAATTGAACAGAGAAAACCCACTATATAAACAAGTGTTCACCAAGCATTGGTGCTCTCAAACCAAGTAATCTAAGTCAACAATCTATCTGCAACCTCTCTCTTCTGATCCCTCTATACCATATAAACCATCCCTTCATAACAAGCTTGCTAACTTTATGTCAAGAGATCAGTATTCTTCCTCTAATTCTCAGCCAACTATGCCTATACACTTGTGTTTCTTTCTACTTATACTGTTCATGTTCATAAGCTTGTCATGGTACATGAGCTACGAGTCTGTGATGGAGGGTTTCTTTGATCAGCTCAAACTGGTTATCATAGTGTCGCCCTTGCTACTTCTTCTGGTTGTGCACTTACTCTCCAACTTCGACAGCCGGCGGTCAACTTTTTTCATGCCGTTGCCGGAAAGAGATTCTCTTCATAGGGCAGGTGGAACTCCTTGGGGTGTTGGGTTGCTTCTTGTGCTTATTTTGTTTATGCTCTCTTATCAGTCTGAATTCCGTGAACGTTGGTTTCCTCTTCTAAGCAGATGACCTGGGTCACGGTGATGCTTATCGAGTATGTTGTCTGAGTATATGACGTATTTGTGGATGGGGATTCTATTACGAATGTGTAGAACGCTTACTTGATTTTTCGTTGTTGTTATGGTGAAGCTTCTCAATTTTTCTAGCCATACATTGCCTTCATTTATTCTTTTTTTTTTTTATCAAGCCTCATTTATTCTTATTTCAGAGGGGAGGGGTGTGTGTGTGTGTGTGTGTGGTGCTGTGTGGAGCATGAAGGGGGGTTTTACCTCCAGAAATAAAGGAAATACCGGATCATATACACCACGTCAAACGATCCAAATCATCCATAATATCGTAGCTCTCTATGTACGTTAGAATTTCTCGTCGGTAATTCGCCGTTAGAAAGTAGTATTTGTGCAATAATTAAGGGATGAAGCTTCACAAGTTCCTACCAAGATGTCTCCACTTATCCCTCCTCCCATGCGCGTGCAATTCTAAAGGCTCCACGACATGCTACACTCGTTAAGTGCTTTCAAAAGATGTGAAGCATGTAAAGAACTGAGAAGGAAAAAAATTTCACCAAAAACTAAGCGTGACAAAGGCCAATACTTAACTTACAAACAATTTAAATAGTCTTTCAAGAGAGGTAAAGAAATTCTCTACAGAAATCCAATTCTTGCCCTATAAAGCAACACAAGTAGGCTGATGGCTCTTTGGTGGCGTTGGTCATGCAGTAATTTACGGGGAGCGATGGAGGCCACTCTTGTAGTCTAGTGCTGCGCGGTAAGGGATAGTTAAACCTCTTTATCTTTCATGCCAGTCTAGTTTCTGCAGATCGAGCTCTTCTAGTAAAAATTTTAGGTGCAAATTAACGAAGTAGCTCCTAGCTCACGATGTGGGTGTTGGCGAGTCCAACTGAAAAAGTCACATATGCAGTCCCAAGAAATGGAAGGGTTCGACTTGGATCGGCATTGTGTCAAAAAGAGAAGGGGGGGGAATAGCCCTTGACAAAGCTTTAGCTGTTTACTATTTGAAAATTTCTGTTCAAGTCCATAATGAGCTTGGGCTGACCTCGACGCGCTTCACCAATCATAATAAGACCATATGATATGAGCATGGAGGTCGGCCCATATTGCCTTCACATTCAGAGTTTCTGTAGGCTCCATTGGTTTCAAATGTAGGCTGCATCAAGAAATTTGGATGAAAAAAAAGTATGTAAGTTAGATTCTGAGCAAGTTCACCAATGACACTCTCCTGAATCCGCTGACTCGTTTTATCACAAATTTCATACAGGAAAAGTAGGTAAACAAGCTTTTAGTCTCTTCACTAATATCTTTACAGCGATGGACTATGTACTTTTAGGATTTACTTTTCTCTTATTCTTTATTTATTTTTCTTTTGCAAAACTTTGGAAAGAGTTTAAGGGTCGATGGTAGCAACCGACTTTGAACAAAGTAAATGTGCTGATCTGATTCTTGTGTCTGTTACTAAATGTGAAAGCATTTGGAATTTGTACAAATCGAAGTAAGTGATACAATTGGAGCGGAGGGTATCGGCAAGAGGGAGGGATCGTGGTAAAAATCTGACTTGTACATAGTAGATATGACATTGCGTTCTTGAGTCTCATTACTTTGTTTTTCTAATCTTGGGATTGTGTTCGTAACAGAATGTTATAAAATTGAAGATCAAGTACGGTAGATTACCAAAATTCATGCAAAATTATCGTTTGATTGGTATCTCTAAGATGCAAATACGAAGTAAAAAGTTTGTGGGTTGAATTCGGAAGAAATTCTATTTGACCATTTAAAATATTTGTGGTTGAGAATGTTCTTGGAGTGTAATTTCATTTTAAGCTCAAAATATGAGTGTAATTACCTTTAAAAGAAAAGTAAGTATGGATTCAACATCACGTTTGACCAAGTTTTATGTTTAGAACATGTAATTCATTATCAAAAATCAATACGTGTTTTAGGGTTCGCGCGCGCACACATACACAAGGACTAATTAAAATGTAACACTATAAGAATAATAGGCTGTTTGATAAAACTGAAATTTAATTGTTGAAAAAGTTAAGCGCTGAATTCGTAAAATTAAAAAACTTTAAACGATTGAATTTTTATTGAAAAATAAGTTAACTTGTTTGGTAAACCAAAGCAAATGTCTAAAAATTATTCTAATTTACATAATTTATCAATTTTATCAAAATTATGCATTTATTTATGTACTTTATGACTATTTTTTTGGGGCCAAAATCGTGTTATTAGTGGTGGTGGCAGTGACGACAGAAAGGTGTCAATGGTGGTGATGGTAGTGCGTGAAGACGTAGTGTTGGTAATTGTGGTGGTAGCGATAAGCAGCAAAATGACGGTCATGACAGTAGTTCTAGTGTGACAGCGAATCAGGGCATCTTAATAAAATTATCATATGTGCCACACAAGTCAGTCTTGTCATTACATTCTTAATTATGTCATTAAAGTAAAGATGAACCCGAAGTTTTAGGCCTTATCAAAAAAAAAAAAAAAAATTCCTTCCCTTTTAGTTGGAAAACTTTTATCTCCCTTTTCTCTAAAAGCCCTAAAGTCGCCTCTCTTCGTTGCCCCAGCGTAAGTTAGCATGCATGGGGCGCATAGGGCGACTGCCGGTGTCTGGCATAAATTTGTTATTTACTTATCGTGTCAGGTTTTTTTTTTTTAAATTTTGGTTGTGTGTTCTCATGTGAAGGTGTTGCAAGCTTGGCCGGCGGTAGACGATGAAGGAAACCCGGGCTGAGTCTGTAGTGGCCAATGGCAGATTTCGTGGATCAACGGTGAAAGCTCAGTGCCGCATTTTGTTCTCCTCGGATCCTTCTATATGTGGTGACAAACTGATATCCAACCAAGATCTTTAGCTTATATTTGACTGTGAAAATCTATATCAGATTATCTCTATGAAATTTATTAGGTTTGGGCATCTCATTACTAGAGCGATAGGAATATTCGTCGTCGACGCTGCCAGAATCTTCATCCACAATTGGTCACATTTTTAGTGATAAATATGCCTGTCTATAGTCTAAACCAGGGCTAAGGTCTTAATACTGATATATGAGGATAGTTTTGTCTTACAGACTATTTACGACCTTAGGTTTTTATAGCCTTAATTGTTTTTTCGTGGATCCTTCAGCTGCATTTTATCAGGAAGTAAAGATTGGATGATAAAACTATGACTCAAAAAAGGAACAAAAAGAAGAAAAAAAAAAAAGAAGAAGGAAGATGAAAGGGAGCTCCATCCCCTCCGTGTTAATTCAATCCAAGTTTGCACCAAAAAAAAGTTAATTCAATCCAAGTTTCCTCTTACATGAGTATATGGGTCACATCACGCTGTGGTTCAGGGTCGGCCGTACGTGTCAGCTCGTCACTTGTCAACTTTATGTAACTTGGATTTTAGCCATCACCGACCTGTGCTGGATCATCCAAATAAGGAAGAATCCTATATATTGCAACCAAAGCAACTGCGAAGGCTCACCTATGAGTTCACCACTAACTAATGTATCAACCTCACGCGCCCAAAATGAACCAAAATTGGCTTACTTTGTGGATATGTGAAAATTTATGTCGGCCGCAAATCAGGCATTTAGAATAGCTTACAAAAGTGGAAATCAGATTAATGTGAAAATTTATGTCGGCCGCAAAACTTATCTAAGGTAATAAGAATAGAATAGCTTACAAAATTTATGTCGGCCGCACCTCGGGTTAACAAAAGTGGCTTACTTTGTAGTGATAAAATTATTCGTTAGATAAACTTAGTCATCTTTAAATTTTTATTAGCAACACTAAAAAATTGTTGCTAAGAAATATTTCTAAGATGTTTACAAAATGGCACTAGCAAAGTTTTTAGCGATAATTAATGATTACTATGTGGTAGAGGGTTGTAGACTATTTATACCACAAGTTATAGCCAAAATCCTTTCGATATATATAATCTGATCAGGGAAATCAAATCGTTTGGAGTTGCAGGTAACGTCTTTTTAGTTCATTGCTTGCTTTTGAGAGATAATATATATTGCCGTCGATATAATTGATGTCGTTATAAAACATTTGTTTGATGCGTTTGGTAAGAAACTACTTATATCTTTGAACCAAATGCAACCTTTTGTTTTTACGGAAAAAATGCTTTTGCTTAAGTGATGCATTGGCTATGATCGACAATCATTTTGTTTGTACGCGAAGACCGCAAAAGAAGGGCCCTTATACTTTATTCTCACGATATATATATATATATATATAAGGGAAAATTGCATAAAACACCCTCGTGGTTTGGGTATTTTGCAAAAAGACCCATGTAGTTTGAACATTTGCAAAGGGACACCTGAGGTCGCTGATGTGTTGCGATCGTTAAAAATACCGTCCAAGTTGGCGGAGACTGATCTTCACTCTCTTAAGAAGTGCGTGTGGTAGATTTTAATACATTAAAAAGACTAAAATACCCTTCATTTCTTTTTTCTCTACCACTCAAATCCTAATTTCTTCTCCAATCTAACTAAACCCTAACCCTAGCAGCCACCTTCACCACCAAAAACCCTAGCCGTCACCGTCATCCGATTAACCCACGTCGCAATTGCTCCACATAGCCCCATCCATCACCTCCATCCCTAATTTATGCCTCTACCCAGCCCCAACCACCAATCACATGTGCCGCCGCGCTAGCCTTCATCATCCCCATCCACATGTGCCGCCGTCACAGCCTAGTCCACCCACCATGATCAAAGCAGATGAGGCAAGAGGAAAGGGACAGGATGGAAGGGGAAAGGGAGAGAAAGCCGTCGCAGATCTAGGGTTTGAATCCTAGATCTAGGGTTTCAATCACACATTGCGATCTGAAACCCTTGATATGCATTTGTGCGATTATGATTGTTGTGGTGTTTGGGATTGTTGATGTAGGTATGTGGTGTTTGGTTGTGGCGCAGTGGTGGTGTGGGGATGGCAGCGGAGCGTGACTGGGCGGTGATGGCAGCTGCAGCACTAGACGGTGATGGCGGCAGCGGGGTTAGGTGAAAGTGTTAGCGGCAGCGGGGTTAGGTGAAACTGTTGGCGGTAACGGGATTAAGTTCAACCGGTGGCGACGACGGGATTGGGTGCAGGAGATGGCGGCGATGGCTGTTGTGGGTGGGATAGGTTGCAGACAGGCGGTGGTGAAGGTGGATATGGCTGGTTGGTAGTACGACAGCTATGGTTTCACCGGCGACGGTTGAGGTGTCGGCTGATCAAACAAAGAACGAAAAACCCTAGATTATGGTTTATATATATGGGCAATTTAGACATTTCTATTATTCTGTAACGGGAATCGTCTGATGCAACACATCAGCGACCTCAGGTGTCCCTTTGCAAATGTTCAAACTACAGGGTTTTTTTTGCAAAACACCCAAACCACGAGGGTGTTTTATGCAATTTTCCCTATATATAAGCTAGTTAAAATTTTAAGCCGTGCCACTGGCCAAGCAATTTTAAAGGGGGTATTTGGATCTTTTCAAGTTGGAAACTTATTCCATCCGTGGAGTTTGTTAATTTTCTTTGTATTGAATTTTGATTTCAAAATTTCAACCATATGAGTGGAAAAAAAAATATAAAAACTCCTCATCCAAGCAATAAAAAAATTTGTGAATCGGAGCCATCAAGTGTAAACTTCGTCATGCCAAGATGAGACATGAAAATTTATATGTCCACTTACTTTTTCTTAATCTTTCAATACCTAGGATGAACTATTCATACATGTCCGAATCGAAAACAAACGGAAGAACTCTAAGATGAAAACAAGTTTAAAGGAGACCGAGAAATGAACTCGTAAAATCTTGAGTTGAGACGTGAGGGCAGGCCTAGGCAAAAAGATACCATTGCTCTCATAACACGTGAGTTAAATATTTCAAAAAGCAAAATTAATATAACTACATAAGAAAGAAACAAAATTATATGTATATTTAATGTTCCGCTGACACACGGTAAAAACATGAAATGGTGTCATAATGATACAACAAATAGAAAACCTCACATGTTTCATTTAATAAATAGATAGAAATGTTATTTGAGCTCCACAACTCTTGATTTAATCTTTACAAGGGTCGCTTAAAACGGTCCAACTGTTAAGCTTAACAAAATTTCAAGTAACATTTTGAAGCTTAAAACGAAAACTTATGAAGACAATTCAATAAATAGCTTTAAGTCTATGCATTGTAGTGGTCCGCGTTGGTCACGCTCACTCAAAGCATGCGGAGTCTGATTGTACCTAAACCAGCAAACTTGAACAGAGAAATCCCACTATATAAATAAGTGTTCACCAAGCATTGGTGCTCTCAAACCATGTAGTCTATAAGTCAACAATCTATCTGCAACCTCTCTCTTCTGATCCCTCTATACCCTATAAACCATCCCTTTATAAAAAGCTTGCTAACTTTCTGTCAAGAGATCAGGATTCTTCCTCCAATTCTCAGCCAACTATGCCTATACACTTGTGTTTCTTTCTACTTATAGTGTTCATGTTCATAAGCTTGCCATGGTACATGAACTACGAGTCTGTGATGGAGGGTTTCTTTGATCAGCTCAAACTGGTTATCATAGTGTCGCCCTTGCTACTTCTACTGGTTGTGCACTTACTCTCCAACTTTGACAGCCGGTGGTCACCCTTTTTCATGCCGTTGCCGGAAAGAGATTTTCCCGATAGGGCAGGTGGAACTCCTTGGGGTGTTGGGTTGCTTCTGGTGCTTATTTTGTTTATGCTCTCTTATCAGTCTGATTTCCGTGAACGTTGGTTTCCTCTATTCTAAGCAGATGACCTGGGTTACAGTGATGCTTATCAAGTATGTTGTATGAGTATATGACGTATTTGTGGTTGGGGTTGGGGTTTCTATTACGAATATGTAGAACGCTTACTTGATCTTTCGTTGTTGTTATGGTGAAGCTTTTCAAATTTTCTAGCCATACATTGCCGTCATTTATTCTTATTTCAGAGGGAAGGGGCGCGCGCGCGCGTTCGTGGTGTTGTATTGAGCTTAAAAGAGGGTTTTACCTCAAGAAATCAAGAAAATACTGGATCATAGACATAACGTAAAACAATAAAAAATAATCAGGTCATCTACACATTATAAAACTCTCTACGTACGTTAGATTTTCTCGTCGGTAATTCGCTCTTAGAGAATAGTATTTCTACAATAAGGGATGAAACCTTCAACGGTTCCTACCAAGATGTCTTCGATGCACGTGCAATTCTAAAGGCTCGACGACATGCTACACTCCTTAATTGCTTTCAAAAGATGTGAAGTATGTACAAAACTAGAGGAAAAGTTTTTCACCAAAAATAAGCGTGACAAAGGCCAATACTTACCTTAAAAACAATTTAAATAGTCTTTCAAGAGAGGTAAAGAAATTCTCTACAGAAATCCAATGCATGCCCTATAAAACAACACAAGTAGGCTGATGGCTCTTTGGTGGCGTGTTGGTCATGCGACAATTTACGGGGGAGCAATGGAGGCCACTCTTGTAGTCTAGTGCTGCGCGGTAAGGGATAGTTAAAAATCTCTTATGTTTCATGCCAGCCTAGTTTCTGCAGATCTACTTCTTCTAGTCAAATTTTTAGGAGCAAATTTAACGAAGTAGCTCCTAGCTCACGATGTGGGTGTTGGCGACTCCTACTGAAAAAGTCACATATGTAGTCCTGAGATTTGAGATCGATCCCCACCAGCAACAAGAATTGGAAGGGTTTCGACTTTGATCGGTGTTGTGTCAAAAAGAGAAGAGAAGGAAAAGAAAAAAAAAAAACAGCCCATGACAAAGCTTTAGCTGTTTGCTATTTGAAATTTCTTGTTCAAGTCCATAATGAGCTTGGGCCGATCTCGACGCGCTTCACCAGTCATAATAAGACCATATGATATGAGCATGGAGGTCGGCCCATATTGCCTTCACATTCAGAGTTTCTGCAGGCTCCATTGGTTTCAAATGTAGGCTGCGTCAAGAAATTTGGATGAGAAACAAGTATGTAAGTTGGATTCTGAGCAAGTTCACCAATGACACACTCTTGTATCCGCTGATTCGTTTTATCATAAACTTCATACAGGAGAAGTAGGTAAACGAGCTTTTAGGCTCTTCACTAATATCTTTACAGCGATGGACTATGTACTTTTAGGATTTACTTTTCTCTTATTCTTTATTTATTTTTCTTTTGCAAGACTTTGGAAAGAGTTTTAGGGTCAATGGTAGCAACCAACTTTGAACAAGTAAATGTGTTGATATGATTCTTTTTTTCTTTCTTTTTCGTGTTGATCTGATTCTTGTGTCTATTATTCAATGTGAATGCATTTGGAATTTGTACAAATCGGAGTAAGTGATTCGATATGAGTGGAGGGTACCGGCAAGAGGGAGGGATCGTGGTAAAAATCTGACTTGTACATTGTTGATATGACATTGCGTTTTTGAGTCTCATTACTTTGTTTTTCTAATCTTGGGATTGTGTTCGTAACATAATAATGTTAAAAAATTGAAGATCAAGTACAGTAGATTACCAAAAGTCATGCAAAATTATCGTTTGATTGGTATCTCTAAGATGCAAATACGAAGTAAAAAGTCTGTGGGTTGAATTCAGACGAAATTCTATTTGACCATTTAAAAAATTTGTGGTTGAGAATGTTCTTGGAGTGTAATTTCTTTTTAAGCTCAAAATATGAGTGTAATTACCTTGAAAAGAAAAGTAAGTATTGATTCAACATCACGTTTGACCAAGTTTTATGTTTAGAACATGTAATTCATTATAAAAAATAAATACGTGTTTTACGGTTCACACGCGCACGCACACATAGACAAGGACTAATTAAAATGTAACACTATAAGAATAATAGGCTTTTTGATAAAACTAAAATTAAATGTTGAAAAAGTTAAGCGCTAAATTCGTAAAATTGAAAACTTTAAACGATTGAATTTCTATTGAAAAATAAGTTAACATGTTTGGTAAATCAAAAGCCAATGTCTAAAAATTATTCTAATTTACACAATTTATTCATTTTACCAAAATTATGCATTAATGTACTTTATTAAAAAACAATTGGGGCCAAAATCGTGTTATTAGTGGCGGTGGCGGTGGCGATGGAATAATAATGGTGGTGGTGGTGGCATCGACGACAAAAAGGTGTCAATGGTGGTGATGGTAGTGCATGAAGACGCAATGTTGGTAATTGTGATGGTAGCGATAAGCAGCAAAATGACGGTCATGACAGTAGTTCTAGTGTGGTTTTGTAGGCAGGGGCAGATCCAGAATGTCTAATCGGGGGGTGCAAAAAAATCATTAAAAAAATTTGATGGTTAACATAAAAGAATTTAGAAGATTCAAGTTCACATAACACATGAATAAGAAAGAAAACACATTATAATTAACATCACTATTGAATACATTAAATGCAAAATAGATTGCTCTATTTGACTACTAACAATATATTTTTACTCTGCATAGTGATTTATTTAGCTAACTAAGGTTAGTCAACGATAAATTACTATTTTTTTTATGAAAAAGCTTAACTCTTACTGTATAGATATATCACTAATGTGATTATTAATTGTTGTTCCCAACCTATTCTGGTCGTACCCAAAGGCCCACTACGGTCCCATTTTGCATGACACGTCCGCACAAGCAACAGACATTTTCAACGCTCACAACCGGTCAAAGCATGCACGCTCAAGGAACGTGACCAAGCCTCATGACGCTTCGATCGTGCCTCGGCCTTCCCCTTGGGGTCGGCCTCGGCCTTCCCCTTGGGGTCGGCCTCGGCCTTCCCCTTGGGGTCGGCCTCGGCCTCCCCATGGGGGTCGGCCTCGGCCTCCCCTTGAGATTGGCCTTAGCCTTCCCCGAAGGGTTGGCCTTTGGTCTCCATACTTAACATTTTCACTTCTCTTCAAGAGGCCTTGCATCCTTCGCGACGCCCTTCGCCCGTCATCCGGACATCAACTCCGTGACGCCCGTCGCCCGTCGTCCGGACGTCAACTCCGCAACCCCCGTCGCCCGTCGTCCGAACGTCAACTCCGCGACCCCCGTCGCCCGTCGTCCGGACGTCAACTCCGCGACGCCCGTCGCCCGTCGTCTGGACGTCAACTCCGCGACACCCGTCGCCCGGACACAACTCCGCGACCCCGTCGCCCAGACACAACTCCGCGACCCCCGTCGCCCGGACACAACTCCGCGACCCCGTCGCCCGGACACAACTCCGCGACCCCTGTCGCCCGGAAACAACTCCTCGACCCCCGTCGCCCGGACACAACTCCGCGACCCCCGTCGCCCGGAAACAACTCCGCGACCCCCGTCGCCCGGACACAACTACGCGACCCCGTCGCCCGGACACAACTCCGCGACACCCGTCGCCCGGACACAACTCCGCGACCCCCGTCGCCCGGACCCAACTCCGCGACCCTGTCGCCGGCGTCCGGGCGTCACACTTCAACACTTCGCCGCGCCCGTGCACCGCGCCCGTGCACCGCGCCGCTGATATAGCCATGCCCCCAGGCTCTCTGTCACACTAACGTGCCCCCGGCACCTTATGCACTCCGTCGCGTCCATGCGCCACGCCATTGACATAGACGTGCTCCCGGCACCTTACTCACTTCATCGCGCCCATGCGCCACAATCATGTCATCATACCCCCGGGCACCACATTCATTCATCACACCATGTGCACCTTGCCTTGGTCATGGAACATGCTTCAACCCACTCTCCGGAGTATACATCATCCGCGGGGATAGGCGACTCCTCCGGGACACTATCTCTGTCAGAGAGCTATTCAACTCCCCTTCCGCCAGGTAGACGGCTCCTCCGGGATGCTATCTCGGCCAGTCGGGTAGACGGCTCCTCCGGGATGCTACCTTGACATGCTCCGAGTGCTCCGGCAAAAGGACTCACCCGCGGGGATAGGCGACTCCTCCGGGACACTATCTCTGCCAGGGAGCTCTTCAACTCCCCTTCCGCCAGGTAGACGGCTCTTCCGGGATGCTACCTCGGCCAGTCGGGTAGACGGCTCCTCCGGGATGCTACCTTGACTCGTTCCGAGTGCTCCGGCACAAGGACTCACCCGCGGGGATAGGCGACTCCTCCGGGACACTATCTCCGCCAGGGAGCTCTTCAACTCCCCTTCCGCCAGGTAGACGGCTCCTCCGGGATGCTACCTCGGCCAGTCGAGTAGACGGCTCCTCCGGGATGCTACCTTGACTCGCTCCAAGTGCTCCGGCACAAGGACTCACCCGCGGGGATAGACGACTCATTCGGGACACTATCTCTGCCAGGGAGCTCTTCAACTCCCCTTCCGCCAGGTAGACGGCTCCTCCGGGATGCTACCTCGGCCGGTCGGGTAGACGGCTCCTCCGGGATGCTACCTTGACTCGCTCCAAGTGCTCCGGCATAAGGACTCACCCGCAGGGATATGCGACTCCTCCGGGACACTATCTCTGTCAGGGAGCTCCAAGTGCTCCGGCACGAAGACTCCCCTTCTGCCAGGTAGACGGCTCC
Organism: Escallonia rubra; assembly: GCA_033065855.1. NCBI lineage: Eukaryota > Viridiplantae > Streptophyta > Magnoliopsida > Escalloniales > Escalloniaceae > Escallonia > Escallonia rubra. The sequence continues at coordinate 269,279 of JAVXUO010000919.1, read as the reverse complement.
TCCGGGATGCTACCTTGGCCGGTCAGGTAGACGGCTCTTCCGGGATGCTACCTCGGCCTGCGGAATAGGCGACTCCTCCGGGACACTATCTCTGTTAGGGTGCTTGCGTGACTGGCCTACGTGCTCTGGCACTGGGGGCTTGCGTCGGCACCCCTAGGGACTATCACCCCCGGGTCACTCCGAGACGGGAGCAGGTCTTCGGAGGGCATCGCGCCTAGTTCACCTGGCAGTTGGGCGTCGGGTCTTCCCCACCGCTGCCAGGCCTGTGGGACTCCGCAAGGGCTTGGATTGGAGGCTAAATCAAGGGGGTTCTCTGGCCACACCAATGCGGTGGGAGCCAGTCTTTCCAGACAGACAGAGCGACGCTGTGCGGGGCAGGCCGGATGAATATGCGATTCGACAGTTCATGGAGCACCGGCACCCGTGGACCCTCCAGTGACGTGTCACTCCCGGGGAACGCCACGTGTCGGTTAATGACATCATCATCTCAATCTCTATAAATAGAGGTCTTGAGAATTCATTAGAACAAGGACATAACGGTTGGACTTTTTCTTCACTCTCCTATTTTCACTTTCTCACTCTAGAATCCTAGAGAGAAAAACATACAGGACCCTGACTTTGGACCTAAGCATCGGACTGTGACTGTCGTCCTATATTCATCATGCGTTATCGCCCTCGCAGCACTGCCACCCTCAAGCTCTGTCTGGGAAGCCCTTGTTCTATGCCCTTGTTCCATCCTTGCTGTGTCTTACATCAACATACTTGGAAGCTGACTCGGACTGCAGCCTTTGTGGCACCTCCACGTAAGTACGAACCCACTTTCCTTGGCATCATTTTGGCGACTCCGCTGGGGAGGTGAGCATCGTACTGCAGTCTGTCTATGTTTCGCACTCAGTCTCCATGCCTAGACAACGAAAAGTTACGAGGGCTGCCAGCCAGGGCCTTATCCATGCCGTGCAAGAAGTGGACCACTCGGGTGAACAAGAGGGGACCAGTGCTGTGCGTCCCCAAGACGAGCCACAAACTATCGCACCTAACATACAAGTTGCAGTTAATGCGGCCATCCAGCAGTTTTCGTCCACTATAGCCACTCTTATGACAGCCATGGTAGAAATGCAAAAATCAATCCAAGTCTTGACTTCTCAATCACCAATTTCCCAAAGCCTTAGAGCTCTGCACCCTGTGCCCATTACTCACCCCATGTTATCCCAAGATCCAGGTTTGGCCCCTCCTGCTCATATCCAACCTTCAAGGCTTGGGCTAGTTTTGGACACTGCTCAGGTCCCAGTGTCGCGACCACCGCTGCCTTGGTCCTCCGGGCCCTCGATAGTAGGACTCGCGGCACCTCAGCCCCAGGCGCCACGCCTTGCCTTTGCTCGAAGCACTTCGGAGACTCACGAATCAATTGAGATGGAGCCTAACCCGAACATAACTAGTCGAAACCTAAACACAAGTCATTCCCTCGACTTACTCCAGTCGACCTTTCCTGACGACCGACCTCCAGTAGCGGACACTACCCATGTGCAAACCATGCCCCAACAAGTTGCTCACCACCACCAACCCCTCTTTACCATCGTCATCCCCTCAATGCCTCAGGTTGTACCGTCTGGGGGCTCTGGTGCTCGGATCATCACGACAGGGCACAAGCCCTCACATGCGTCGTTAGGGCTGTAAATGAACCGAGCTGTTCACGAACGGCTCGTGGTTCGTTCTCTCTAAAACTCGTTCGCGTTCGTTCACATAATAAACGAACAGAACATGAACACGTTTGTAGAGCTCGTTTATTAAACGAGCCGAACATGAACACACCAAAATGTTCACAAACATGTTCGCGAACAACTTATTTAAATAATAAATTAATTAAAATTTATTTTAAAATTTTAACATTTACATAAACCATCTAAATTAATGCTTAAAAATGAAAGCCCTAATGTCAATTGGCCCAAAACCCCAAGGCCATGGGAATAGCCCAATATGTAAAGCCCAATCTGTGAAGCCTACCTAACCCTAACTATATAAATAAAAACCTAAACCTAAACATACACAAATCACTCACATGAAAGAGCTCTACGATGCCATCATCGCCTGTCATCGACATCGAACCGTCGCCGGCGCATGCATCTGCCGGTTTCTACATTTTCATCGTCAGCCAATCAAGATCTTCAAGATTTCTTTTGTAATTTTTTTGATTCTGCATCCATCTTGTATCTTCTGTAATATGGTTTTGATTCATTTTAGTTTGATTAAATTGAAGGAGTTCAGATTTTTTTGCGAATTTAGGGATGCTTTGGCATTAGACACGAACACAAGCCGAGTTTTGGAACTCGAGTTCGACTCGTTTTGTTAAACGAGCTGAGCGAGTCGAGCCCGAGGTTTATAGTCACGAACTCGAGCCGAGTTTGAACATTGTTTTTTTTTCTTTTGACGAACACGAGCCGAGCTCGAACATAGCAAAAGTTAAACGAACCGAGTTCGAACACACCCATGTTCGGCTCGAACTCGGTTCGTATACAGCCCTATGCGTCGTACGTCACCAAGCATGACCTTGATGCCCTCATTCACCGTCTCAAGCAGTCATCCTTACCCCACTCCCCCTCTAAGCTGTCAGGCCATGCTCCCTACTCTGGCAGCCTCGCTACCAAGCCTTACCCCGTCAAGTACAAGCAACCATCTTTCACATTGTTCAACGGCAAAGAAGGCAACGCCCGCGAGCATCTCACCCATTTTGCTGGCTCCCTCGAGCACTACGGGGAAGACGACACTTTGAAGCTTTGGGAATTTCACAAGTCCCTGACTGGCCTCGCCTACTTTTGGTATCATCAGATTCCTGACAGTACTATCCACTCATGGTCCGACATGGTCCAGCTCTTCCTTGACAAGTTTCACTATGAGACGGAACGTGTGACCATCGTTGACATTGCCGGGATCCGCCAGAATCCCGGGGAAGACCTCAACACCTATGTCACGCGATTTCATCACAAGTGCTTGGAGTGCACTGACTTCAGCAAAGATGAAACCCTTGTACCCATTTGCATCAAGAACATGAAGGACACCTACAGGGTCTACCTTGAAAACCTCCAGCTTCGGTCTTGGAGACATCTCAAGGAAGCTGCATGACGCACCTATGACTCGGTCGGTCCGTCAAAGACCCCAAAGCCCCAACCTCATATTGCCGTGGCTGCGACGATGGAAGCAGCTAGTAACGACGACAACAACCGCAAGTGTCAGTCCCAAGGAAGGGACGGGCGTCCTGACAAGAGAGGGCAGCCGATGCCTGCCCCGGAATACCCGTGTGACTTGAAGACTGTTAGAGATCTCCTTGAGACATGGATCGACGACAATACCATAACCCTGCCCAATGTCGACAATGAACCTACCCCGGAAGACTTAGCCCGTCACAACTACTGCCCCTATCATCGGAAGGTCGGTCATGGCCTCAAGTGGTGCAGGGGCCTCAAGTTTGTCTTCGCTGACAAGATTGCGTCCGGAGAGCTCAAACTCTAAGTACGGGACATAAGGGCATGCTTTAGTGCATTTTCCACACTTGTAATTTTTTTCGTTCATTTTGCAAGTTTCCATACCCATGTATCAAGGCATGCTGCCTATCCTTCGTTATCAATGAAGTTCCATTTTCCAAACTTAGAAAATTTTCAAGTTATATTGCTCTTGCACAAGTCTCTTGATATCACCCTTCATGCTATCACCCACTCCCTTAGGGGCTTCACCCCTTCCCAATCCCTTCGGCCTCACATTGCAATGACTTGGTACGTGGTGCGCGGGGTGGCTCGAGCCGCGCTACTACGGTCGCATCATCATCCTTCATTTACTTTTCTTGACACTTAGAAAAAATTTCATTTTTTTCGCAACCGGTCATCGATGATCATCCTCAGCGGTCTTCCTCAGCATCCTTGTCTCAGCACAACACTTAGAAAAAAATTCATTTTTTTCGCAACCGGTCATCAATCACCACCCTCAACGGCCTCCCCTTAGCATCCTTGTCCGAACTCAAAAAAAAAATTTCAACGCTTAGAAAATTTTTCAAGTTTTTCATCTTTGTCACTACTCCTCACATTCATGCTCTCATCACTCTCTCTATACCTCCATTCACTCTCCCTCTCACACTTTCCTCTCCTCCCTCACCATCCAACACCACATCACCATTTCCCCACTTCATAAACAACTTCTCTCTTTCTCATGGAAAGCTTCATCTTTCTCCCATCCCATTTCTCTCACTCTCATCTTGCAAATTGTGAAAATCTTATTGGGGGCTCCCTCTTTAGGGCTGTTCCAAAAAAAAATTTTAAAATTTTATTATTATTTTATTTGAATTTCATATTTCAAAAAAAATCTGACCAAACCCTACCCGCGCGCCCGGACCCGCTCCGACCCGCGCCTCCTCTCTCTCTCTCTGCGCGTAGCTCCCCGATCCGATCCCCGGCCCACTCGAACCGACCCAACCCGACCCGCGTCCGTCCCAGAAAACCATAATTTTCTAAACCCTAATAATCTCTTTTTCTTCTCTTCATGCGCCGCCCAGCCTCCATGCGCCGCCACCTTCTCCTTCGGCCTCGGCCTCCACGGCCCATCTCCTCCGCCGAGCGACGACCCTCGGCCTCGCCCCCACCTCCCTCTCTCCTCCCTTCTCTCCCCCGCCCCTCTTCCCCCCCTCGGCCTCGCGCCGCGGCACCCCGCCACCGCTGCCGCCCCCTTCTTCCCCTTCCTTCCTCCCTCTCCCCCCTTCGGCCTCGGCCTCCCCACCCCCTCCCCTAGGCCGACCCCGCCTCCCCTCCTTCCTCCCTTCCCTCTCCCTCTCCTCTCTTCCCCCCGCCCTTTGCCCACCCGCGGCAGGCCGCCGCCGCCTCCATTCCCCCTTCATCCCCCATCCCCCTTCGGCCTCGGCCATCCCTCCCCCTAACCCCTCGGGCTCGGCCCTCCCCCTCCCTTCCCCTTTCCTCTCTCTCCCCTCCTCCTTCCTCCCCCCACCCACGCCCCTCGGCCTCGGCCCACTCCCCCCCTCGGCCTCGGCCTTCATCCATCTCCCCCCTCCTTCTCTTCTCTTCCCCCCCGCCCCTAGCACACTACAAGGGCGGCCTCGGCCTTGGCTCTCCATCCCCATACCCTCTCCCCATCCTTCCCCCATGGCCGAACCTCCCTCCACATTCCACCTTCACCCACATTCAACCTTCAACTTTAACACATGACCATCCTCCACGCCCACTACGGCCTCCATCACCAAGGCCACTGTTCGGCTTCATACCACACCAAGCATGCACAAAAAAAAAAAAAAACCCATCATGACGACCAACGCGCGCCTCGCGTCTAACTTCTTCCCTTCGGTCACCACACTCAAGTCCACCTCGCCACCTTCTCATCATGGCCGACATCCAAGGCCGGCAACTTCAAATTTTTTTTTTTTTGCAACATTGACCGCCTTCCCTTGCTCGCGCCCCTGCGCCCGTCGTGGACTGCCCCTGCATCGCGACACTCAATTGCGCACATCGCGCCCCTACACATTTCATACTTTTTTACACTTAGAATTTTTTTTGGCAAATTTAATCACATCCCTCATGACAATGTCCCTCGACATCAACGCCCTTGGTAGGTGGTGCGCGAGATAGCTCGAACCACTTACTCCTATTCATTATCCAATGCTCGTCGCCAGCTCCCGCGCGCCGTCTCCACGACGCTTGTCGCCCATCGCCCGGGTGACGTCTCCGCGACACTCGTCGTCCGTTGCCCGGGCGCCGTTTACATGCTTGCGCCCCTGCGCCCTATCATCGTGCCTTGGTCTCAACCCCCAAGCATTCCAAGCTTTCGTAGGTGGTGCACGAGGTGGCTCGAGCCACCTACTCTTCATCATCACGCATTGACGACCTCAACAACGCTCTGGCCAAACAACATAAAATCTTGCTAAGTATTCATGCGTGCGGTGCCCGCTCGGGTTGCCCCTCTGCGTACACCACACGCAGGGGGCTTATGTTCCCAACCTATTCTGGTCGTACCCAAAGGCCCACTACGGTCCCATTTTGCATGACACGTCCGCACAAGCAACAGACATTTTCAACGCTCACAACCGGTCAAAGCATGCACGCTCAAGGAACGTGACCAAGCCTCATGACGCTTCGATCGTCGCCCGTCGACGCGCCATGACACTTACCCAAGGAAGTTGGCCTTGGCCTCCCCCTTGGGGTCGGCCTCGGCCTTCCCCTTGGGGTCGGCCCCGGCCTCCCCTTGAGGTTGGCCCTGGCCTTCCCCGAAGGGTTGGCCTTTGGTCTCCATACTTAACATTTTCACTTCTCTTCAAGAGGCCTTGCATCCTTCGCGACGCCCTTCGCCCGTTGTCCGGACATCAACTCCGCGACGCCCGTCGCCCGTCGTCCGGACGTCAACTCCGCGACGCCCGTCGCCCGTCGTCCGGACGTCAACTCCGCGACCCCCGTCGCCCGGACACAACTCCGCGACCCCCGTCGCCCGGACACAACTCCGCGACCCCCTCGCCGGCGTCCGAGCGTCGCACTTCAACACTTCACCGCACCCGTGCACCGCGCCGCTGATACAGCCGTGCCCCCAGGACCCTCTGTCACACTAACGTGCCCCAGGCACCTTACGCACTATGTCGCGCCCCATGCGCCACCATTGACACAAACATGCCCCCGGCACCTTACGCACTCCGTCGTGCCCATGCGCCACGCCATTGACATAGACGTGCTCCCGTCACCTTACTCACTTCATCGCGCCCATGCGCCACAATCATGTCATCATGCCCCCGGGCACCACACTCATTCATCATACCATGTGCATCTTGCCTTGGTCATGGAACATGCTTCAACCCACTCTCCGGAGTATACATCATCCGCGGGGATAGGCGACTTCTCCGGGACATTATCTCTGCCAGGGAGCTCTTCAACTCCCCTTCTGCCAGGTAGACGGTTCCTCCGGGATGCTACCTCGGCCAGTTGGGTAGACGGCTCCTCCGAGATGCTACCTTGACATGCTCCGAGTGCTCCGGCACAAGGACTCACCCGCGGGGATAGACGACTCCTCCGGGACACTATCTCTGCCAGAGAGCTCTTCAACTCCCCTTCCGCCAGGTAGACGGCTCCTCCGGGATGCTACCTCGTCCAGTCGGGTAGACGGCTCCTCCGGGATGCTACCTTGACTCGCTCCGAGTGCTCCGGCACAAGGACTCACCCGAGGGGATAGGCGACTCCTCCGGGACACTATCTCCGAAAGGAAGCTCTTCAACTCCCCTTCCGCCAGGTAGACGGCTCCTCCGGGATGCTACCTAGGCCAGTCGGGTAGACGGCTCCTCCGGGATACTACCTTGACTCGCTCCGAGTGCTCCGGCACAAGGACTCACCCGCGAAGATAGGCGACTCCTTCGGGACACTATCTCTGCCAGTGAGCTCTTCAACTCCCTTTCCGCCAGGTAGACGGCTCCTCCGGGATCCTACCTCGGCCGGTCGGGTAGACGGCTCCTCCGGGATGCTACCTTGACTCGCTCCAAGTGCTCCGGCATAAGGACTCACCCGCAGGGATATACGACTCCACCGGGACACTATCTCTGTCAGGGAGCTCCAAGTGCTCCGGTACGAAGACTCCCTTTCTGCTAGGTAGACGGCTCCTCCGGGATGCTACCTTGGCCGGTCAGGTAGACGGCTCTTCCGGGATGCTACCTCGGCCTGCGGAATAGGCGACTCCTCTGGGACACTATCTCCGTCAGGGTGCCTGCGTGGCTGGCCTACGTGCTCTGGCACTAGGGGCTTGCGTCGGCACCCCTAGGGACTATGACCCCGGGTCACTCCGAGACGGGAGCAGGTCTTCGTAGGGCATCGCGCCTAGTTCACCTGGCAGTTGGGCGTCGAGTCTTCCCCACTGCTGCCAGGCCTATGGGACTCCGCAAGGGCTTGGATTGGAGGCTAGATCAAGGGGTTCTCTGGCCACACCAATGCGGTGTGAGCCAGTCTTTCCAGACAGACAGAGCGACGCTGTGCGGGGCAGGCCGAATGAATATGCGATTCGACAGTTCATGGAGCACCGGCACCCGTGAACCCTCCGGTGAAGTGTCACTCCCGGGGAACGCCACGTGTCGGTTAATGACATCATCATCTCAATCTCTATAAATTGAGGTCTTGAGAATTCATTAGAACAAGGACATAACGGTTGGACTTCTTCTTCACTCTCCCATTTTCACTTCTCTCACTCTAGAATCCTAGAGAGAGAAACATACAGGACCCTGACTTTGGACCTAAGCATCGGACTGTGACTGTCGTCGTATATTCATCCTGCGCTATCGCCCTCGCAGCACTGCCACCCTCAAGCTCTGTCTGGGAAGCCCTTGTTCTATGCCCTTGTTCCATCCCTGCTGTGTCTCACATCAACATACTTGGAAGCTGACTCGGACTGCAGCCTTTGTGGCACCTCCACGTAAGTACGAACTCACTTTCCTTGGCATCAATTGTATAAGTACATTAGTCATATATAAGTTTATAAGAATTGAAACTAAAAAAAAAAAGTAACCTTAATATATTCTTGTTTTTTGGTAATCTAGAGATCTAAAAGTTGAGATTTAGAAAAATGAAGATAAAATAAGAGAATGACAAAGACAAGAGATTATCACATGACACAAAGAGGAAAAAAAACATAATAAAATGTAGTTCTAATAAATTAGTGTTAAGGTATAGTGACATTTTTATAAGTATTTTAAATGTATTTATCTATAATCTAATAAACTAACAAAAATTTTCAAAAATATTGAGGGGTACCATGGTCCCCCGGGTCATGGGGGTGGTCCGCCCCAATTTGTAGGAGGTGGACGCGGCGACGACAACGATGGTGTGGTGAAGGTGGCAGTGTCCTTGTGGTGGTGGTGGTGATAGTGACTTATGTTAAATAACTTTTAACCATTTCATTTAGAATTAAGTGATAAGCATTAAGTAAGTTTATCATGAATTCATGACTAAAAATTGTAGTCTATGGGTGTGTTTGATAACGCAATTAAGCACTTAAAACTTAAAGTTTTCAATAATTTTCAATTAAGTGCGTTTGATAACGCTAAACCATTTATCACTTAAAAATTTTATTCTTTCCAAAAATAGAGTAAAATTTTAAGTCAGGGTGGACTTACTTAATGCTGATGACTTAATTCTAAGTGGATGGTTAAAATTTATTTAACAATTTTTTTCATAAAAAAAAAATTTATCACCACAATGCCAAATCAATTAATTTGCTGGCGACACCGCCTCCTCCACAATACAACCACCACCACAACCATTATTTCCTTTTGCTACCACCACCACAATTACCATGACCTAACCACTATCACCACCACCGACACCGTCGATGTTGTCACCACATCTATTTTCGTCAAAATCATCTAAAGATCCACCACACTACGACCACTGTCATGACTGTCATGTCGCCGCCTATCGCTATCATCGCAATTACCAACACCACGTCTTTACGCACTATTATCGTATCATTGACACCTTTTTGCCGCTGTCACCACCACCAACACGATTTTAGCCCCCCCCCCCCCAAAGTTATAATGTACATTAACAAATGTATAATTTTAGTAAAATGAATATATTTATAAATAAATAATTTTTAGATATCTGCTTTTGGTTTACCAAACATGTTAACTTATTTTTCAGTAAAAATTCAGTCGCTTAAAGTTTTAAGTACTAAAATTTCAGTTTTATCAAACAGCCCCATGTTTAGTAAAAATTGATTTTTTAAGTGATATAACCTTAAGCGTTATCAAACACACTTAATTAAAAATTATTAAAAAATTTAAGTTTTTAGCGATTAATTGTGTTAACAAACACATCATAATATTTTATTTAACTGATCTCCAGCAATCTAAACCACATCGCGAAAGATCGATAATAATCCAATTTTTTTTTAATGCTGGACCAACCGCTTGCAAGAGGGACGCGTGGCCTTTGTTGTTCTCTTCGAAAGATACGCATGTTTTTATTCATTTTTTAAATAAAAAATTTCAGCTACCAGCTGCCTGTCGGTTTGGTGGAGAGACCAAAAGAAAACCTTCAAAAGAAATGGCCACCGCCCTTGTTGGGTATATTTTGGCAACTCGATTGTCGCCAAGCCATCTTCGCCAACATCACCACCGCAACACCGCCACATTCCAGCAAGCAGCCACCACCGCATCTCACGGCCTCCACCACCGTCAGAAACCCACGGATCCCAGAAACCCACTATCTCCACATCCTCACCCTGCCACATCACAGAAAACCCCCACCGCTGCTATAATCGCTGAAACCCAACGCCGCCAGCATCAGAAGCACCCACGCCCACCCCCATCCTAGAAGCCCGCGGCCACATCCCTCACCACCGTCACATCACACAAACCCAACACCACCGGTTCACACATACCCACCATTGCCACCATCCCATCCCACCACCACCATCACGGGATCCCACCGCAGGCACCATCACCGAGCTCTTGGTAGTTGGACATGATCGGACTTTTGAGAGGACGAAGATTTTTGGGTAGAAGATCGATTTTTGTACAGGGGTATTTTTGGAATCTTGCAGGGACAGCCCCTTTTGGGCATTCGGTTGAATTGAAAAGGAAAAATTGATCTCAACCCTCCATTTTCTGACGTGGCAGTCGTGGACGACTGAAAATTAGCTAGATAAAATTTTATAAGTTAACGGACAAAATATTTCTTCACATATGGCACGTTTGTAGATTACAACGCCAACCTATCAAACTACTCACTCCCCCTTACAATTATTGATCAACTTTCTACTTTACGATGTCTCGTGATAAATTTTTTAATGCTATTCTATTTTTGCCCTGATGTATTTATCAATACTAGCTAAAACCTTGTACTATGCACATGTTATCCATCATAAATTTATCTACAATATATAATACCAATTGCACATATTTTTTTTTTAGTTTTAGCATAACATGTTAACTACAGAAGCAGTTTTTGTGTAACACACTAATTGAGTGGCACATGCCGCTGAAATTTATTAAGTTACTACCATTTAGAAAAAAACTATCGGAGATAAAAAAATGTTTTCAGCAAGTGTTTTAATCTTGAATTCTACATGGAAAGAATAGACTGAGATATTAAAATTTTTATCTATGAAATCGATTCTTTACATAGAAAATAGTTATTAAGCATTTTTGAAAAGATTAGTTAAGAAAATAAAAAATAAATTGTGTGATCCAAAATAGACTCAAAAACATCCTTAGAAATCCAGTAGATTGCCAAAACTAAAAATCGTTAAACTTCAGCAGAGAAGATGCCGAGGTATAAGTCAAAACCATAGTAGTCATTTGTGGTAAATTTTCATTAAAGACCAAAGCCTTTGACAACATGAGTAATTTATACTGCTCATTTGTCTTGCACTTTTAAACCAATGAAGGGAAGGGAGACACCTCTACGTGTATGTCTTGCCCGTATATTCTAAGTGCACATTCGATGGATGACATTTGTCTTGCATGAATGTTTAGTGACCTGACACAAGGAAGGGAAGGGAGAGACCTTTCCCAGTATGGCCTCCACTCCCGATACTTAGGTAGCATTAGAAGCTCAAAATCAAAGAAAGAACATAACTTAAAGCTAAAAAAGGGCTTACATATACACAAAAATCTTCTACAACAAAAGAAATGCAAATGCAAGTAAGTGCGGCTATGTATGTCCTACCTTATGGTGCAATGCAAGGTTTGGCCCCCGTTATACACAGTAACAATAGAGTCAAGGACAACAGTAGTATGCGAAATAAATATTGAGAGATTGATAAGATCAACCTAAAAAGAGGTACTCATATGAGAAGGACTAACTTCATTGTTACCACACACCCACATACAACACAAAAACCCAAATTTACTTGTAAAATGCAAATCGGACACTTCAAACAACTCTCCCTAAAAAGTCTTGAATAATGGTATCTTGTGGGCATCTCCCTTATGGCCAAAGAAGCTATCAATCAAATCCTATTATATGTAGTATAGATTACATGTCTCAATAACTCCATTATTAATGTGACCCACTCACTCGTTATGACAACTTATAAAAGATGACCAACTACCTAAATTAGTGTGTAAAGTCAATATGGAGCAACTATTTTGGGACGGATGGAATATCATTTTTATACATCAATTAGCACGATTTTGGGGAGTAAGAGGATAGGGTTTTCTTTTAAGTGAGAGGGTATCCCGGTCCAGTCACTTAATTCAAGGGTATATTAATATAACCACAATGTGATAGAAGAATTTTGTAATAGACACATGTATACCTAAAACAAAGGGATAAAAAGAAAACGATCTCACCCTTTCCCGGCCACTAGACAAAAATTATGCCCCCCCCCCCCCCCACCCCCACCCAACCAACAAATACACATGCACTTACCCCCCCCCCCCATCTTGAAGCCCCACCACACCCTGCACTATAGACACTCGTACACACACGCGCGTGCATGCATGCACACATAGAGTCAATTCCCCCTCCCCTCGAAACCCCCCACCACACCCCCACCTTGTAGACACACACACTCGCACCCTCCGACCCGCCCACACCACTATAAGAAACTGCCCCTCAGCGATCGATTTCTCCAATTTAGCGACCGCGCCACGCGGTCGCTAAATGATTTTTATTTTAAATTTGTTTTTCTTTAGCAACCGCTGTGTATAATTTAGCAACCGCTAGGCCCGGTCGCTATTTTTTTTAATTTTAAAATATTTTTTATTTAGCTACCGATTTTTCTAATTTAGGTACCGCGCCATGCGGTCGCTAAATGTTTTTTATTTTAAATTTGTTTTTCTTTAGCGACCGTTGTGTATAATTTAGCGACCACAAAGCGTGGTCGCTAATTTTTTTTTAATTTTAATTTTTTTTTAGCAACCGCTTTGTTGTTTAGTGACCGCGATGTGCGGTCACTAAACCTGGGCTTTGCTAAAAAAAGTAGGCCTGTTTTGACCTCCTGTCCAAAACAAATTCAACTTATTCAAAATCAATCAACAACCTGTTCCAAAACCGATTCAACCTATCCAAAACCAACTCAATAACCTGTCCAAAAACCGATTCAACCTTTCAACGCATTCATTCAAAAACCAATTCAACCCTTGTCCCGCATTCATTCAAATAACCTGTCCAAAACCTATCTACTCTACGCAATAAGACACAAGTCTTGCATTCATTTGAATACGTCAATCGCAAAGCATCATCAAACTATAAACATATGCATTAAAATCAAGTGTATGAACCAAAATTAGAAAACTGAATCAAGTATATGAAATCAAAGCTACACAAGTACGATCAATACATAAGACCCCAATCACAATCACTAGCCGGCAGACCCACCAACCCCGTCATCATCTTCTTCATCCCTTGTTGAACGCACGTCGATCCAATAATGTCCTCATCGTCGTGAGAATCACTGGCACTAGGCACAATATCGCTTTGCACGAAGCCATACAAATGATCTGACATAATATATACAAATCAAGATCACAGATAGAATGACCACAATACATAACTACTTGCGAAAATTGGTATTACCTGAAGTCTGGGTCCGGGCATAATTAAACCTTGTTGGATCATCTTCGTAATTTTTTATTCAAGAAGTTTGTCTAAGCGTTCTTTATCCGTCACTTCAACCTGAGGACTGCTATAACTGGTCGCGCCTGATGACTGAGCTCTGCCTAGAAACGAATGTGCGGATTGACAAGGATGACCGAGCATACGGTTCTTTTTAGGACCCCATGTAGCTTCTGACCACAAACAGACCTCGTCCACTACTTGGCTATAGTCTGCCTGGGAGTTAGCCTGAAATTTTTCTCTATATGAACTTTGTATAAGAAAACAACGGAAATATTAGAGGAATGCAACTGGCCGCAACTAATAAGGATGCAATATGAATGCAAAAGTAATACAAAAGTTGTGTGCTCGCCGCAAACTGCTCCGCGCTATCAGAAACCCACTTCTCATCTTTTTTTTCTGTGCTCAAAGCTTTGGAGCATCGTAGGGGGCCTTTTTGCAGGGTCGTCTTCTTTCAACTTCAGATGGTGCACAACATATGGACGGGATCCAGCACTATGCTTCATCTTCGATCTTCTCGCTACTCGTCATATCCTTGCCTCGCTCACTTAGCTTTACCCATTCAGCTGTACACCAATGATCCACCAGCTGCCCCCCACATGGCTTTTGAGAAGTATTCGGGGTTGTAGTCCTTGGCGATAGAAATATCTGTTGCACCCGCCCGAGGTAGCACCTGCCTCATTGCATTGAACATCTATTTCTTGTAATTTTCTGAACAGTGCCACTCCCAGGCCTCCCTCCCAAGTTCTTGGTCTTCGTCGGACATAAATTTGAAGTAGTCCTGAACATAATTCAACACAATTTCAAACACGATTAACAAAAAAAAATTCAGCAATAATGTACTTCTAAAACCAAATAAAGCAATTAAAAGTAGTAAGGACTTCCCCCAGACTAGTTCCTTATCTGGTTCCGTCCACGCCTTCCACGTCGGATAAGGTCGTGGGAGGTGGGCCTTAAGAATATGACCAATTTTGGTCATAACACAATCCTCAACAAATCTAATTTCAAGAAATCACAAGATATACGTCAACCCCAATATAACAAAGTATTAAGTTAGATAATTGCTAAAAAGATGGTAAGAATTGAGCTTTGAAAATTAAAAACATACTAATTGTTGAGGACATGATCAATAATCCTCTGCTCCGGGGTGGCTGGAAGAGGTATCCCGCGTGTGATACCTCTAGGTATAGATGCACTAGACGCTACAAATGATGAAAAGGAAGACGTTATATATTTTGCAACATATATGTTTCAATTCGACACGAAACAAATATTGTCTCACCATGTACTGCAGCTACTGACGACATCGGCTGCTCATCGTAGTCGCGTCATCAATCCTGGGGAGAGGGACTGACTGTGCCGGAGCAGGTCCGCAACGGTCGCCTATACGACCTCGGGGTGCAATGGATCTCGACATATCTACAAAAAGATTTAAGTGCAAAAGTTAATTGATAACAATGTGGCACGGCCGAGTATAAAAGATAACTTAATTTAAATAGTCAACCACATTAGGATTACCATCGTTAAAAAAGTTATCCTAGTTAATCCCACTAGTCCCAGCTTTCATTACCATATGTTGACATTGAGAAAATTCTGGATCTCTAGGACTATATTGTCTGGCCTCAGTCGGCACCTTCAGAATTGGTTCTCCGTGCTGAGTCCAATTCATATAATTACTCTAAAACATCTATGGAAGAGATCATAAGTTACATCACCGAGGGTTTTCCAACTTAATAGCTGACAATCATTGCACATACATTTTATCGTGCCGTCATCCACAAAGTCTCGTTGCTTTAAAGCGAACAGAATAAACCTGTTCACTCTTTATCTAAACTCTTTTGATACCCCAATCCCACTTTGAGCAATCCTCCATTGCATCCAACTTCTATCCACTGACATGATATATATCTCTCACTACCTGTTGAACCTATAAGAGTCGAGTTCCAATTTAACCTTCAATTTGAAAAAAAAAATATTGAGTAGTCACTTCCAAATGAACATGAAAAAGCTAAAGATTAACTAAAATGAGAATAATTAGTGTTAATTAGGGCAAATTAAGGTTAATCAGGGCAAATTAATGTTAATTAAAGTTTAATCATCATTGAATTAGGGTTAATCACTGTTAATTAGGGCTGATTAGGCTAATCAACTCTAAATTGAGCTATTTGGGGTAATTTATATTTGATTGATTTAATTAGAGTTAATAACCGTCAATAATGCTTTAATTAAGAGTTATTAATTAGGACTAATCAGTGTTGATTAAGGTAAATTAGGGCTAATCAGTGTTAATTAGGACTAATTAGGGCAAATTAAGGCCCCAAAAGAGATAATATTAGGACTAGTTAAGGCTAATTAGAGTTATTAGAGTTAACTGAGTTTAATTAGGGTTAATTAGTGTTAATTAGAGTTTAATTATCATTCAATTAGGGTTAATCAATGTTAATTCGAGCTATTTGGGGTAATTTATAGTTAATTGGTTTAATTAAAGTTAATAACCGTCAATTACACGTTAATTAAGAGTTAATTAGGATTAATCAGTTTTGATTATGACTAATTAGGATTAATCAGTATTGATTAGGGCTAATTAATGCCCCAACGGAGATAATATTATGCCTAATTAAGGCTAATTAGGGTAATTAGAGTTAACTAAGTTTAAGTCGGATTAATTAGTGTTAATTAGAGTTTAATCATCATTGAATTAGGGTTAATCAGTGTTAATTAGGGCTGATTAGGCTAATCAGGACTAATTCGAGCTATTTGGGGTAATTTATAGTTAATTGGTTTAATTAGAGTTAATAATTGTCAATTACATATTAATTAAGAGTTAATTAGGATTAATCAGTGTTGACTAAGGTTAATTAGGGCTAATCAATGTTCATTAGGACTAATTAGGGCTAATTAAGGCCTCAACAAAGATAATATTAGGACTAGTTAAGGCTAATTAGGGTTATTAGAGCTAACTTAGTTTAATTAGGGTTAATTAATTTTAATTAGAGTTTATATAATTCAATTAGGGTTAATCAGTGTTAATTATGGTAATTAGGGTTGATTAAGGTAATCAGGGCTAATTCGAGCTATTTTGAGTAATTTATAGTTAATTGGTTTAATTAGAGTTAGTAACCGTCAATTAGGCTTTAGTTAAGAAGTAATTAGGATTAATCAGTGTTGATTAAGGTTAATTAGGGCTAATTAAGGCCCCAACGGAGATAATATTAGGCTTTAATTAAGAATTAATTAGGGTAGCCAAGTGTCTTCAAGATAAGCACATATCATACAACATGTCAAAGGAAGGTACTTATAAAGTTTGGCTTATTAATAATGTATATGTATTTGCATTTGCATTTGCATTTGCTAAAAGACTTCCACTAAGGTAGATTTTATCTTACTAATTCTATAACCACTTGACTCTAGAGTTCTTCAGATACTTCCAATTCAACACTAATCACTGCCTTTGTTTTCCTAATCAAATAATAACAACAAAATGAGTAATTGCACTACAAGAAAAGAGGGGATTAGGGACGAACTTTTAGCGACGGACGAAATTCCGTCGCTAAAAGTCGTTTCAGAGACGAAAATAATCGTCAGTAAAAGTCCGTCGGTAAAACTATTTAACGACGGAATAATTCCGTCGGTAAAAACACCCGTCGGTGAAAGTAGGGTTTTTTTAACCGACGAGTGTGTTCCGTCGGTAAAGGTCTTAAAAAGATCAGATCCCCTTTGCTTTTCTTTCTCCCGTTGCTCTCTCTCTCTCTCTCACCGGCGATATTCCCTCCGTCGCCATCCCCGGCAACCTAGCTAGCCCCCGACGGAATAGAGCCTGCCACCGCCACTGCCGCCCATCTTCAAAACCGAAACACCGCCACACCACCACTACCATACTGCCACCACTGCCGCGCCGCCCATCTTCAAAAACCTTGCAAGGTGCATCTAAACCTCCTCTAGCTTATGTTGGTAGTACATCTGTTGTCTTGTGTTTTCTTCGCGATTCTTACTCGATGTTATGAGGCGGGTCTGTGGCATTGTTTACTGCAGTTGCAAGAGCGTCTAATTTTTTTTATTTTTTTTATGCGAAATTCGTGGATACTTTCTGATATTTAGTCCAATCAATGTAAAATGTCAAGGATACTGCCAAAAGGGAAAATAGTTTCCTAGTTTCCTCATTGAAAGCAAGGTGGTACACTATATATATGTTATTCTTGTTTTACTCCAAGGCTGCGGTTCGGAGAGGACTCAGATTCATTTCATTACCTTGGTTTCGGGGTGGACCCTTTCACTCTATTTTATTATATACGCTTAGCGAAAAGAATGTTTTTTGATACACCTAGGACATGGATTCTATATGAACCAATGGATCGTGACAAGTCGTTACTACTAGCAATAACTTCCTCTTTCATTACTTCATTCTCAACATATCCCTCTCCTTTGTTCTCAGTTACTCATCAAATGGCACTCAGTTCATATCTTTAAGTTCGATCATTGACAAGGTTCAAAGAAAGGGTGGGCCATTGATAAAGAATCGATTCCAAACCACAATGCTAGTAGATGGCGGGCCTCCGCTTTTCTTTTCATTAATGAAAACACTGGCCTTACAAAATCGATGAAAAAACCTAGTGACAGAAACTTTAGTTGCAGAGTGCTCCCGAGCAGAAATATGTCTCAGGTGAACAAACATACTTAGTTTTTTACTTAAGATTGTGTATGACATCGTTTGTTTATTTTTTTCTTTTTTTAGAATGAATGAATAGGGTCCCAATTCAACCGACCACTAAATTGAAGTAATTGAACCCTAAATTGAAGTAATTGAACCCTAATTAAACCCTAAATTGAATGCCCTAATCCAATCGAACCCTAAATTGAACTAATTGAACCCCCTAATTAAACCCTAAATTTAATGCCCTAATTCAACCAAATCCTAAATTGAACTAATAGAACCCTAAATTGAAGTAATTGAACCATAATTAAATCCTAAATTGAATGTCTTAATCGAATCCTAAATTAAACTAATTTATCCCCTAATTGAACCCTAAATTGAATGTCCTGATATAATCGAACCCTAAATTGAAATAATTCAAGCGCATCAGATATGTGTATTTTGAACAATTTTTTTACATTTGAACATTGATAATTTGTTTGATAATTTTAGGTTGTTAATTGTGCATTTGAGAATTGTGATTATTGATCGATGATTTTAGGTTGTTAATTGATGATTTTAGGTTATTAGCTGTGCATTTGAAGTAATTGCGATTATTAATTGATGATTTTAGGTTGTTAATTGATGATTTTAGATTGTTAATTGTGCATTGAGCATTTGAGATATTGAGATTATTGACGGAGGATGGGACCCAAGTGTGATTTTTGTTAATTTTTATTGCATTGAGCATTTGAGAATTGAGAATTGTAATTGTTGACGGAGGATGAGACCCAATTGGATTGAGATACCTGTTAGTTAGCGCATACACAAACCAAATTAACGTATGCCGATGTGTCTGGAGGTGCGTGTCGGTGGGCGTCGGACACGTGTCCGGAGGCGTCGGACACGTGTCCGGAGGCGTCGGACACGTGTCCGGAGGCGTCGGACACGTGTCCGGAGGCGTCGGACACGTGTCCGGAGGCGTCGGACACGTGTCCGGAGGCGTCGGACACGTATCGGACACCATATCGACACCCTATATGAGGTGTCGGAATTGAGATTGTTGAATTTGCATTAAATTTAGGTTAGTTAGGTTAATGCGACATTTTTAGCATGCACCCCCTGGAATCTCATCGTGGCTCCAGCACTGGCTATAATTAGCCCTAATTAGTTCTGATTAACAATATTTTAGTAAATCAATATTCCACTTTTAGGTCTAACGAGCCTAATTAGTTTTAATTAACCCTAAGAACCTAATGAAAATCAAATTAGCTGTAATTACCTTAAATTAGCCCAAATGAACCCAATTATGCGCATATTGATTATAGGTAGCCTAATTAGTCGTAATTTGCACTAACATAACTCAATTAAGCCTAATTAGCGCTAGTTAGGACTAATCAACACTACTCGACACCATTAAAACCCTAATTAGGACTAAATAACCCTAATTAGTCCTAATCAACCCTAATTAGCTATAATTATCCGAAACTAGCCCTCATTAACATTAATTAGCCGTAACATAACCAAATTAAGCCTAATTAGCCCTAATTATGACTAATCAGCACTACTCGGCACAATTAAACCCTACTTAGGACTAAATAACCCTAATTAGTCATAATCAACCCTAATTAGCTATAATTATCCGAATCTAGTCCTCATTAACATTAATTAGCCGTAACATAACCTAATTAAGCCTAATTAGCCATAATTATGACTAATCAGCACTACTCGGCACAATTAAACCCTAATTAGGACTAAATAACCCTAATTAGTCATTTAGTCCTAATCAACCCTAATCAGCTATAATTATCCGAAACTAGCCCTCATTAACATTAATTAGCCCTAACATTATTGAAATATTTTTTATAATTGATTATATATATTTCTTTCTGTATTGATTATTGCGCGTTGTTGTTGAGAAATGAAAATTGTATTACAGGTCTGGGTAATTGAAAAATAAAAAAAAATCAAAAAAATTTGATTTTTGGCGACAGATTAAATCCGTCGCTAAATAAGCTTTTTAGCGACGAAATAGTCCGTCGCTAAAAATTATTCCGTCGCTAATTTTATAAAAAATAAAATAAATTAAAATACTAAAATTATAATTAGCTACGGAATATCCGTCACTAATTAAAAATCAATCCGTCGCAAAAAATTACATATTTAGCGACGGAGTTCAAAATTCCGTCGCTAAACTA
Source organism: Escallonia rubra (assembly GCA_033065855.1). NCBI lineage: Eukaryota > Viridiplantae > Streptophyta > Magnoliopsida > Escalloniales > Escalloniaceae > Escallonia > Escallonia rubra. The sequence goes on along the minus strand of JAVXUO010000919.1, from coordinate 248,874 downwards.
TTACTTACGGGTTTTTATACGAGGGACTTTTAGCGACGGTAAATCCGTCGCTAATTGTATTAGCGACGGATTCACCGTCGCTAAAAGTCTTTTTTCTTGTAGTGTTGATTGTGGGGTTCTAAGCATCGTTCAAGTTCTCCAAATTATTAGTCGAAATTTATTTGAAGACCACAAGCTCACAACATACATATGTATGCTGGCTCATAATAGCCATACATATATTTCAGCTAACTATTAAAGTTACATTCCATGCCTTAGAAAAAGTCCACTAACAAATAACTCTTCAGAGCATGAAAGTGATATGAATAATAACAGAGAGCTATACTTGAGTGTTTATGAGCATAAATAAGGAAAAGTAAACTAGCATTCTCTGACTTGCGATTATCGCACACCTTTGACCCTTTGTCTAAGCAAAAACACATAAAGCACCCCGATTGGGAGGTGTTATGACAATTTTTAACTTTGACTCGGTAAGCAGTACTTCGTATATCAACACTAACAACCAGCAGGTCTCATGAGTAAAAGAAATGGTTAGCAATGATTTAGTTATAATCAAATGAAATCATCTCAACCAGCAAAAAACAACCTAAAAGTTTAGATGCCAACATCAACGGGGCCTATCATCCTGATCACCCACATTACCTATTGAGGGCAATGTTGCAGCCCAGGAGCTCCTATTTCCTACGATTTCATTCACGTATATAGTGGATATATACAATTTTCAAACTTCTTATTTGCTTCCAAAAATCTTATGTAAATTCTGCTTGAAATCAGATTTCAAAAGTTATGTGACTTGCTAGCAATGCCGTAGATGGTTCTTGATTTGAAACTGAAACAATTTCTAAATAGGAAATTGCAATAACCATTGAGGTTTACATGGTTGTTTCCCATTAAGATAAACGATCCAAAAATAACGACCTTTTGTTTTTGTTGAAAAGTTATGTGACTTTGTAGTCATCAAATGAAAGCGAAATATAAAGTCAAAATAATTAGGTAAATTTGGGGTGGTCTTATTGTATGTTCACTTTTAGAATAAAGCAACAAGATTTTGCTGGAACATAAAATATAACTTGCAGAAATGAAGAAATTATAACAAGTTGGATGGTAAATAGATATTTTTTTTCTTTTTGGCCTACTGTTCTTCTTGTTAAAATTTTAGTTTCGTCCGTTCCGTTTCCAGTGAAAGACCTATAACACCTGACTTTTCCTGTTACAGGTGCAGACTTGAGCAACACCCTGATGGATTGCATGGTAAGGCTGCCCATAGCTTGGTAGAAGATCCATATATGCCCATTTCATGTTATATTAGCTTTCAAGTTGCAGGTGCTAATTAACATATGTGCTCCTCAATAAAGAGACTCACACTTCTTGTTCAATCTCTTTTGGTTTTTCAACATTATGAAGTTGGACTCTTCTATGCTTTTGGTTGCAGGTTCTCAATGAAGCAAATCTCACAAATGCAGTGTTGGTTAGATTAGTTCTCACCAGTGGACTGGTGGTATTCCAAATACCACCATACGCAAATCAATATGATGGACCATAATAATCACAAAGCTTGATCAAAGAAGACACCAAGAATATGTGTCAAAAATCACAAATCAATTAATAGTCGCGGTGTATGTGTCACAAAACTAAGTTCAGATTGGAGAAGATTAGGAATTTAAGACCGTATCTTGCTAGCTTGTGAGATATAAGGTTGGAGAAGATTAACAGTCGCGGTGGCACGGCCGACAACAGTGGCGGCATCCGCAGCTTCGTGGCGAGCTAGGCTTGCCGGCGGGTTCACGACAAAGTGGCTTGCTAGCGGGGAAGGGTTTTGGGAGATTAGGGCTTGCCGGCGGGGAAGGGTTCGTGTCGAGGAAGTGGTCTTCAGCGGCGGTGCACGGTGGTTGGGAGAGACAGAGGCGGCGCACAGTTCATTTAGGGAGGAAAGAGAGAGAGAGAGTGTGTGTGTTTAGGACTGCTTTTATACTTCCAATTTAACGACCACTGAAACGGTCGCTAATGTTAGGGCTTTTAGCGGCCGTGTTTAGTAACCGCAGTAACGGTTGCTAAAGTTAGCGACTGCTGTAACGGTCACTAAATTGTTAGCGACTGCTGTAACGGTCGCTAAATTGTTAGCGACCGTTACAGCAGTCGCTAAATTACGCGCCAACTTTTTTGGTTGACCCCACCACATTTGACCTTAATTAGCGACCGCTAGTAGGAGCAGTTGTTAAAGTGGTCGCTAAGTCATAGTTTAGCGATCGCTTTTTTGGGCGGTCGGTAAAGGCCCTGTTTCTTGTAGTGCACCCGTAACCCATGATGTTCCGCAGCAACCGCCCTGTTTTGCGGTTTAACCAATCTGCCCTCCAAAACATATAACTTACAATTTGACCAATTTGCCTCTAATTAAGTTAACCCAAGATTTTTTCAATAAGTATAGGAGAAGATAAACGTTTGGAAGACGTGCCATAAATTGATGTATAAAATGCTATTTGGTTGGTTGACGTGTTAATCTGAAAACGTGTCATATTTGATGGTATATATTTATTTAATGAACTCAAGTGCTATTTTTCTAGCGCTATATATGTATCAGTCCGTTATCAATGTCTATGCGTACGCCCGCACATAAACCAATACATTCAAAGATGTAAATTGAATTTATAGCCTAGGAAGAAAAAGAAAATTATTTATATCACATTAGTCATCTCATAATTATAGGCTGAACGTTCTCTCAGATCGTTAGCTGAGTATACAACCAAAACTATTCGGTACTATGGCTTCAGATCACCTCCAAAGACAATTAATGCCACTTTTTCTGTTTTATGTCTATTGTGTACTTTTCGGTTGTACATCACATTTCCTCTAGTGGACCTCTTTGGTAATTTATGACTAAATTCTGATTAAAACATATCACCTAGACCTCATTTATTTGTAGTAATTTCTCAAACTTCATTCATTTTCGTTTACCAACTTGGAAGTTCACATGGTTTGAGCGTAATTAACCCTTTAGAGACTTGTATCTGAAGGTTAACCCCCTGGCACGGATGCGATTGCACAAGACCTCGTGGTAAGACCCTGAAAAGAGTATCCAAAGCTTCATCTTTCTTGGCCATAGATAAAATTTTCTTTTGCACAGGGCTTTTCCTTTTCTTTAAAAAGATAAAGCTCTCAACTAGCACAGCATTGATTCCAGTGCTTTTTTCCACACTTTGTTTCACCCCCACTGTTAGTTAGCTAGTCATAAATCCTAAGCCAAGAAGACCCATTCACTCACCCCCACTTTTAGCTAGTCCCGAGTCTAAACTGCAAAACATGGAATATTCAACAAAAAGGAGAAATCTTAACCTAGATGAAACCCCATAACCTATGAACATATGATAGAGCGAGCCTTGTTAGTGCTTTGAGAAGGAGGCATCATATTACGATTAGGGTATTCATAAAGGAAGATGTTCTATGGCAGTTGGTCTTGCAGCAAGTACTTCTTACGAATGGACGAGATGCATGATTGCTTGTGTATTTTGGTGACAAATTTCCTTTTTTTAACTATGCGAACTATGCGAGTTTATGTCATTATCCACAATCAAATGATATTGGCTTTGGACAACCAAGACTACCCTTCACGTGGAATCCAAATTTGGTTATGGAGAGGAGAGACCACACCAAGTCTCGTTTTGGCTTTAATCTTTACCAAACTCCATTTTCAGCTTTTGATGTCAACCCGGTCGAGCAACTGTTTTTTTAATTCACTTTTACTGACTTTCAACTCTTCTAATTTATGAAAACGAATCAATTAGTAAGAAGATGGAAAATTGCTTGTAGCAAAGTGAAGCATCAATGCATTATTTACCTAAATTGGTGGTCTAGGAATCCCTTTCCTTTTACCTTTTTGTTATCCTAGATTGCACATAAATCCACAAAGCCACGTATAGTGAAGGCTTTAGTAAAGCAGTAGTCCTGTAAAGTGCAAAAGGAAGAGCGTATAATGTATGAGATGTCCATTTCCCTAACCTCCACAACGACACCTTTACTTGAGCTTAAACCACTTTGGCTGCAATTCTGCAATGACGAAAAGATTCTATTCCTCGGCACAATGCGTGGGTGTTCAAGCGTTTCTCCGCTCGTGTATTTGTGTGTTATATGGGATTATCAGTACTCTGGACTGAACTTGATTTGAACTTGTATTAAGAAATTATTATGTATCAGTTTGGACATGCCAAAGTTGAGAGAAGGCTTGTTTTCAAGATTGTAATGACAGATCTACAGATAAGTTTGTTCATGCTAGAAGAACTCTGAAAAACAAATTTTACTTTACAAACCTAACCAAACAAAAGTTGCTGGTCATTAATTAGCTAGGTTGGTTGTCAAAAAAGAGAACACATTGAGTGAAATTTATTCGGGAAAAAAGAAATAAAAAGCAACACTTTTGCTCAAAAAAGAGGATTTAATTAAGGAAAAGTTCACATCCATATATATTAAAGGTGCACTTTGACCACCGTCTAAATTTAAATCCAGCCAAACAATCCTAAGCATCTTTAAGATAGTCATCTCCCTCTCCCTTTTGAGAAAAATGCAGCAGATAAGTGTGGTGCTCCTTCTGGTCAAGAGTAATGTTAGACATTGAATTTTTGTGCGATACAACAATGTGCACGATCATGCAATGCCTAAAGCCAATGAGCTTTGCCATTTTTCATTCAGAATATCTACGTCTAAACTGAAAAGCACAGTTACAGAGTCTCGCTTAGAGTACCAAATGTACCAACTCTAGCATTACTCTGAGTTGTGCATCACAGGTATAAGATTATTACTGGAGCTGAGCTGAGTTTGTAGGTTAAGTAAATATCAGAAACTACTGGGTGGCCGGTTTCTCACCAGCCATCCGTAAACATGATTATTATTTGCAACAAAAGACGCATACGGTAATACTTAGTGGAATTAAAGAACATACAATCCTAATCTAAGGCATGGTCTAAGGCATGGTCTCATTGAGGCAAATTTGAGGGTACATAGGTACGGGGTTCACCTAGGTGAGAAACCCGATAAATGTTTTTCTAAGTACATATGCATCAGATAAATTTGGAGGCAGTAGAGACAGACTATTGTCGACCTGCACTTTGTGCAGTAAGATCTTAGATTGACACGATCATGTTCTGGAACATGGAAGTCAGGACATTGCTTGTTTATCATCTCATCATAAGCTACTGATGAGTAAATTATTCCGAGAACATTCTGTTACATCAAAAGAACACATTTCACCTGCAAAAGTTAATGGAATATAAAGGGGTTAATTACATGAGGCGCCCCCCAAGTTGATGGAATATAAAGGGGTCAATTACATTAGGTGGTGGGTTTGTTGGTGCCTGGTGGTGGAGTGGAGTGGTGGAGAAGAATATGAGCATGTTCCCCCATTTTTTAGTTTGACTTCATCTGTCATGAATGCCGCCTTAATACGAGCCATATCAAGTTCTTTCTCCGGAATATGATCTGAGGGCGTCCACTGTCACACTAACGTAAACCTGTGATACGAGATAGTTAAAGAAATTTTGTGATGCCAACACTACCACAGATAAACTTGCGGGGGGCGCCTCGTGTAATTAACCCACAATAAAGTCAGGAAACAAAGCAATTATCAAAAGCAAAAGTCCTTAGCTAGCTATCTCCTGTCTCCATGCGTGCGCCCCCCTCTCTCTCTCTCTCTCTCTTGCACATACTGCTAATAGTACTCTTCCACTTCTTGCTCATGGGAACAAAAAGCAAAAGGCATACCATGCAGTGTTCTGCTCCATCTTTAACTTTATCTTTTACTTCTTCTTTTCCCGGCCCCCAAACAGTAACTTTACCTCTCTTTATAGCTCCATTATCCCCAACCATACTTGCCAAATGCCCTAAATATCACTCACCAACTTGGCATTATCTCTACTATTCATTGTCTTCTTCAATTCCCTATATAAACAAACCCCTAGAGAGACAAATCCACAATTCAACAACACAAACACCGAGATGGAAATACTGTCACAAATGTGGTCACTCCTAGGCCTTCTAACAGTTCTTCAAAACATCCTCCCTACACAACTCCTCTCACTGCTCCACTCCTTCTACGAGTCCCTCCAGGACCTCCTCAGCCCGTACTCCTACTTCGAGATCCCCGAATTCAACGGCTACTGCGGCGTCGACGTCAACGACCTCTACCGCCACGTAAACCTCTACCTCAACTCCGTCAACCCCTCCACCACCTGCCGCCGCCTTACCCTGTCGCGCTCCAAATCCTCCAACCGCATTTCGTTCACCGTCGCCCCCAACCACACCGTTCACGATGCCTTTAACGGCCACCGCGTCTCCTGGACCCACCAAGTCGACACCGTCCAGGATTCCCTCGACGAGAGACGCAGCTTCAGCCTCAAGCTACCTAAACGACACCGCCTTTCCCTACTGTCGTCTTACCTCGACCACGTCACTGCACGAGCCGAGGAGTTCGAGCGGGTGTCACGTGAGAGAAGACTCTTCACCAACAATGGCCACGGCTCGTACGAGTCTGGCTGGTCCTCCGTGCCTTTCCGCCACCCCTCCACCCTCGAAACGCTGGCGCTTGAGCCAGAACTGAAAAAACAACTGACAGATGACCTCACAGCATTTGCTGAAGGCAAGGAGTTCTATCACAAAATTGGACGTGCATGGAAGCGCGGCTATTTATTGTACGGCCCGCCTGGATCAGGAAAATCGAGTCTCATTGCTGCCATTGCCAATTTTTTATGTTATGATGTGTATGATCTTGAACTGAGTAAAGTGTCAGATAACTCTGAACTTAGAGCTTTGCTTATACAAACTACAAATCGGTCGATTATAGTGATCGAGGATATCGATTGCTCGATCAGTTTGACAGGTGACAGGCTAACAAAGATGAGGAAAAATTCATTGCAGCGTGACAAGGGCCAAAAAATTGTTGAAAATGGCGACGATAGCGGGCGGGTTACATTATCGGGGCTATTGAATTTTACGGACGGGCTATGGTCGTGCTGTGGAGAAGAGAGGATTATTGTATTTACGACCAATCACCGGGACAATGTCGACCCGGCGCTGGTTAGGTGTGGGCGGATGGATGTGCATGTCAACCTTGGCACTTGCGGGATGCATGCCTTCAAGGCCATGGTGACGAACTACTTGGGCGTGGACTCGCACGCGCTGTTTGACGTGGTGGATAGTTGCATGAGGTCGGGCGGTGCACTGACGCCGGCTCAGATAGGAGAGATCCTGCTGAGGAACCGGCAGGACGCTGACGTGGCCATCAAGGGGGTGGTGGCGGCCATGCAGGCGAAGATTCTGTGCACCGACGCGGAGACGACGGAGGGTGGAAGGGAGTGCGACTACGGGACGAGGACGCCCGAGAGTTTTGATCGGAGACTGATGGATTCGCCGGAGAATTGGGATGGGTCGTCGCCGGGGAAATGGGGAGGGAAGAAGAGGAAAGAGGGTTCTAGTTGGGAGAGGAAGGTCAAGTTTTTAGTGAGACTCAAGTCTTTGACCAAGTCTGACTCCGGAAGGAGAGGTGTCTAACCTCCGGTCTTAGCTTGTGAACTTCTTGGTTTGTCCAATTCCAGATGTAGTGAACGTTTTGTACCATCAGTTAATTGGTGTTGAATTTACTTTTGAAGCTAGTCAATCTTTGGGCCACATCCTTAAAGTTCATGACCGGTAAGGATCTCGGACTTTACACGTTATATAATGATTCGAAACAAATTTTTATAAATATTAGTAAAAAATATAATTAAATTTACTTGGTATGATTACATTTAACTAAACCTTAATAAATAAATCAATTGTGAATCACTAATCATTGACTCGAAACATGAAAAGTTCATTACATAAAATATGGTCTTACTTTTATATACAGATAGGTAATGCCTATTACCAACAACACTTATCACTGTATATCATACTTGTTCTTTTGTCACATCAAGTTGTCACCAAAGAAAATCTTATCTATTCGATATTACATCTTATTCTGATGTCCATTGCCATTATAATTACTTTTTCAAACATCTTCTACAAGTATTTAATTCTTATTCATTACCAAACGCTACAAGTTTGGTATTGCAGAAATAACGCGAAGAAAGTATTTTAGAGACAATTTGACGCATATAAAATGTAATGTGAAGTGTATATATATATATATATATATATATATATATATATATATGAGAGTTGTTCAATCTCTTCTAATATTCTATGTCATGTATATAAGTGAGGAAGTGTGAAATAAAAGTTAGGCACTGAGAAGAAGTTTGAATCGTAGTTAAGTAATATTAACAAAAAAATACTTTTAAAAAAGTAAAGTATGATGTAAAAGAGTAGGGAATGTATGAATTTTTTTTTAGAACAAATGGAGTTGGAAGTTTAAGTGTTGTATCTTTAAAAGTAAGAGGTAAATAAACTCAAGAGACCTAGTACAACACATATAAACTCAATTGCTTAGGCAGCAAATATAATAGTTACAACTTTAAAAAATTCTTGCTAAATTTTTTACCGTTCAGTTCGCCATATTTTCGAGCAAATATATCCACTAAAGTTTAAAATAACATCATTTAGGACTTCTCTTTTCCGGTAAGCATATCCAGTAAAGTTCAAAAATTCATCATTTAGAACTTTAGTTTGTCCATTATCCATCTTGTTTGTATAGAATGGCTATTTTTTGTAGCAATGGCTGTTAGAGGTCAAAATATATTCCCTCTATTTTATTTCCTTTTTGTAATGATCCAGTCTTATTCAAAGTTTTATATATCTCTTACTAAAAAGCTAAAGTACATAGCAAGTCCTTTTTTGAATTTTTTTTTCTAGCTTAAGCTACGATATCTTTGTGTTATTATCTTTTTCTCTTATATAATTTGTAGTGTACTCTAAAGCTCTCTTTTGTTTTAACCTAACATGACCTTTTTAATCTTAGTAATACGTATTAGGCCATTATTTTTTATATGCATGTAAATTAGCATATATTTGCCACAAGATTTTATTTTTAGCAAATATCGTTTAAATGATAATACTCAGTGTAATTATCTGAAAAGCCAAAATGGTCTTATGTCGATAAATTTAGTTTGCAGTACATGCAAGAATTAGTAGATGTAATAACGGGTCCACATTGGAAAAAAATAAAAAAGAACATACGTGTACTTAAGAACGGTCTTCTATAAGGTGTAGTAGAAATTAAGGTGATCTTTTTATGAATTTTGATGTGTGCAAGTTTGAAGTTAAGTTTTTAATTATATGATTTTTTTTTTTCAAACTGAGCAGAGACTTATACAGTGGACCTTGATCCACACCCGTTTTATCACTAAAGGATGCATTAGTGAACTTTTAGCCTAATAGTAAGATAATGTTTAAATTTAGCCAAAAATATTCTAATTAATTACCAAATTACTTGATAGGTTTTAAATATATAAAAGAATGAAAAAGGATATCTTAATAACATGATCTTGATGATTATACCGGTATTGCTCTTGTTGGATTTAAGTTTGTAAATGACATGTTTTCAGTGTTCATTTATTACGAAGATGAATGTGCTAGTAGTCCTTAAGTTTATGCAGTTGAGTAAGTTATTGCACTTTATAATATCATATCATTTGTTCAACCCCAACTTACTAAGTATTGAACTATTAAAAAAATTTAAAGATATTTGTTAATAAGACGCAAATAGAACTCAATAAGAATTTCAAATTTAGGGTAACTTGATTCAATCCAAGTTATTTGTCTCTAAAAATTACGTAACTCAGTTCTTTGCAAGTTTTTTGTGTGTGTAAAAACTCTATGTATGAAAAAAGGTTGAAACTTCTTAATATAAATATAAATCAAGTAGTTTTTTATGAAAATATTTAACAAAAAGTCAAAAAGGACATCTAATTTTAAAAAACTCTAAATTTCAAATATCTTAATAAAGAAAGCCAAAAAACACTTTTAATTTTATAAAGATCTCAAAGTCAAAAAGAGTATTTTAGAGAAAAGGCTTCATCTTATGCCGAAAGTCAAAAACATCTTAAAACCAACTCTAATCTATATAAAAAGGACATCTCAAGTAATAAAAATCTAAAAAGTGAGTTTTTCAAGAAAAACAAAATTTAGCAATTTAATCCTTTAGGATCACATTAATATGGTGGGAATTCACCCACGTTTGGTTAAATTCATACTATCTTCTCACTTAAGTATGCATTCATGGAACGTTTAACCTTTTTAATGAAAAAATGGTGAAATTTAGCTACAAAAATTGTAATTTAGCCTAACCCTTTCAAAAGTCAAAATCACCCTTTATCTTTGTAGGGTAAATTACACAGGGCACTCCTAAAGTTTACCCAAAACTACACAGAGCACCTATTAAGTATTTTTATTACTCCTCGCCTCCTGTGGTTTTTTATTCTGTTACATAAAATCCACTTCTGTTAGGGAATCGCCAGAAGAAATTATGGCAACATAAGTTTATTATGATATACCAAAAATGCCCTTAGGTCTTCCTTCTATTTCTTACCAGCTAAAGCCCAGCCACTGCCACTGACGCCTAGCCATCGTAGCCGAAGGTTTCCGTCCATCGTGGAGACCTTCACTGTCCGTCACTGCCGACGTCCAGTCCAACCCAGCCACCACAAACCACCTTGGGTCTGCTCACCGCCCATCACACACACACAAATAGGGATATACGCATTCTGGCGGCGCGCGCGTGTACACGCATACAAAACATCACTTCACCACCCCCATCATTGCCTGGCCACCACCGCGCAGAACAAACCCATCACCGTCAATCTTCAACCATAATCACCACTACCCCTGCCCCTTCCATTGCCCTACCAACACCACGCAAAAACAAACCCACGACTGTCAATTCAACCACAACCACCACTATCCCACCCTCGGCATTCAAATTCACCACCACCACCATCCACCACTGTCCTACCCTCGGCATTCAAATTCACCACCACCACCATTAATTTTCACAATGACTACCAAGCCCACTTGATAAATCTATCGATATGTAACCACCTCAGAACCTTCCGAAGAAAACTACCTCTTTTTACAATACACAAACACACAGTTTCACGGGCCCACACACACAATCACATGAAGATCCATCCAAAATTTCAACGACGGGGGTTTCATTTCTTCACCTGCCAGAAGCCAATCAAGTTAGACTTGTAATGGTTGTTGGGTTGTAGATCCGGCGGTGGTGGTTTCGCTTTTGGTGGTGGTGGTGGTGGGGCAGTAGGGGAGAAGGGGATGACATTGATGCCCTGGTGGTTCACTGCTCTGTGTGTACACGCGCGCACCTGTGTGTGTAAGAGAAAGAGAATCGTCCATGTACAGCTATTGTGGGGGTGGGATGGTGTTTGGAGAGGGGGATGATAGATTGGGTAAATGTGTTTGTTTATGAGGGGTATTACCATCTTTCCATTGATTCTGATAACTCTGTTAACTGAAAAATAAAAAATTATAGTTTAGTGAAATAAAAATACTTAGTAATCGCGGTGTGTAGTTTTAGATAAACCTCATGAGTGTCTTATGTAAGCTAATTTTTGTAAACCTTTTAAAATTTTAAAAAGGTCTTTTAAGAAAGGAAAAATGTTTAGCCCTTTAACCCATTGGAATCATTTTTATATTGTATTCTGAGTTGCAGTAGAACATTTAAAGATGATAACCATGTGAAGAACATGTTATTATGTCAATAAGGGTATTTTAGTAACTTTAATACAAACTTAGGAGCATTTATTTTCCATGAACCCAAATTATAATTAAAGCAGAATGGTTCGATCCAGTAATTTTTAAAACTCATGATTATATATACGCTTAAAAAAAACCTAGAAAACTATAATTTTACGATAGTTTCATTACACCAATACATCTTCTGTATTCAAAATCCCTCAGCTTAACAATAGCTTCTATATATCAATATGTTTGTATTGAAATTTATATCCATGCACAATAATTGAAAGGCTATAGAAAAATATATTATATACAACTTGTTTTCTTCAATCAAATTTGATAGAGGAGATGTCGTAGCTATAAGGTGTATATTATTTGAACGTGAATGAATGTAGGTTTTAATAGAACTTTTTCGGTAACGATGTTCAAAGAGCATGCAACAAAGTTTAAGAGTGATTTATAAGGTTTTTATAGGACTTTTTTTTCTTTTTTTTTTTTAGTAAAATTTAAAAACCGTTAACTCTAATAAACACATATATTCCAAAAAAGAGTATTTTAATTTTTTTTGTTTTTTCTTTATTAAAAGTCCAAACAACCCCCTCTTCTAATAAGAGAATATTTTCAAATAAGGGTACTTTAAGGAAAAAAGCTTAATATATTACAAGAAGTCAAAAACACCCTTACTTTTTAATAAAAATCTTACCCAAAAAGGGTATTTAATGGGAAAGAAATGGTATAAGTTAAAAATACCCTTAGTAACCTTTAACCTTTTATGAAAAAATTAATTAGCCCTTTAAGCTCATACATACTTTTATATATATACAATATAGATAATGTCTGATGCTCAACTTAAAAGCATGTTCACTGGAAGGATAAGCTCATTAAGTATAAGTACTGATCTGTGCGAGACTTGGGACATACACCGACTATACATGAAAATTGAGATCGATTCTTTCGTAGGGTTTTCTTTCCCGTGAACATGTTTCTAGGTTGGACATCTAGCTAATTAATCTTTGTGCGATGCTAAAAGAAGAAAAAACTCACCCCCCCAATGTTAGAAACAATCTTCGTTTTCATGTATAGTCAGCACGAGACTTTAATGTAGATGTACCTTGAAGTCAAGTGTTTCACGAAACTCATAATCGATACAAAAGCCGGCCTATTCGATTCCACTTTGCGAAGTTGAAGCTCATGCTGTTTTAGGACGTGTGGTTTGTATAGCTCGTCACGAATAACACATAAATACTGGAATTGTGTATTACTGAACTCAGGGAATGATCAAATATTGGATGGTCCTACACTAGAACGTACCCTCCACCAAAGTTGTGAAACTTTTCTATGAAATGTAGCAATTACAGTAGATCATATCATATAGACAAAATTGGTAGAGATTATGTACACTGTCGGTGACATGAACAGAACCACCAATAATGACATAAAACACATGGGAAATAATGTGAACTTAGCTTTGAAAAAGTCCAACTGGTGTCCCAACAAACCAAGGCAGGATAAGCGGCGCCCCAGAATTGAAAAAGTCCAATATTACAGTTGAAGTCCACAACCCACAGGTTATTATTCAACTCTGACCGTAGAAGCTAGCTTGGACTACCTCTAAATAGCTATAAATATATATATGTCTCATCCCCAATGGGGTTCCAAAGAGGACCCATGAAAAGTAGGTGAAGAAATTATCTGTTGGCTTGGACAAGAAAATCTAGTGGCTTCACGCCCACAACCCATGTACAGATTCAACCACCAATAAAATAATGCTACAAGTAACTCTTAGGTTGATTGCTCAAATTAAACTAGCAAATATTGCATACCTCAGAATTCAGTAATATACTAATGATTTTGACTATTCTAAACTGTTAAATATTTTGTAAAATGATCGCTTACTTCTTTTAACGCTTTTTAGCGCTCCTAATTCAACGGTCCATCTCTAGCGCATATAACTTTCCATCTCTAGCGCATATAACTTGCCACCTCATACCAAATAAGATGCTTTGCCACCTTTACCTAACACCAACCATCACTGTATCGTACCCAAAAAACATGCCCCTAGCGGTCCCTCAAAAGTCAAAAGAACTACCGTCGATTCCCGAAGGCTCACCTCCACAGAAATATTCACACACCTTACACGCAAACACCCGCACTAAACTAAAACCTTCGCCTATATAACCGATCCCTGTCACTCGGCCACCAATTGCATACTCGCTTCTTCGCTTCACACGCACACGCACGCACACCAAACACCAAACACAAGGATGGGGGTGGTGATAATCGACGGATCCACGGTGCGGGCCTTCGTTGGGGACGAGGCCGAGTTCAGGAAGAACGTGGACCGGCGTTTCAAGGAGCTCGACCTGAACGACGACGGCATCCTATCTAGTTCCGAGCTGCGGAAGGCCTTCGAGTCCTTCCGCCTCCTCGAGACTGACTTCGGCGTCGACGTGGCCACGCCGCCGGAGGAGCTGACGCGCCTCTACGACTCGATCTTCGAGAGATTCGACCTCGACAAGAGCGGGACGGTGGACCTGGAGGAGTTCCGGAACGAGATGAAAAAGATCATGCTGGCGATTGCGGACGGGCTGGGGTCTTCGCCCATCCAGATGGCGCTCGAGGACGACGGCGATCGGTGCTTCCTCAGGGCCGCGGTGGATCTCGAGGCGAAGAAGATCTCCGGGGGAGTTTGACCGCAAGTGTGTGTCGGTTGATCCAACGGCTCAGACAGTCTTTGTATTTTGGGGTTCTTTTTTTTTTTTTTTTCCAATGAAAATTGCCTTTTCGTTGTTATGGAAATGACCGTATACTGCTACTGGGTTAATGGAAGTCTTTTGACGGAGGTTAGATGCTATTACACTCAAAACTTCGAAGTTTGGGCAGGTCATTAAGTTTAAAAATATACATAGATTGGGATCAATCACTTTGAAAAGATATCAATCATGTTTATCAGGCTTAAAAAAGTGTACTCATTTGTTGATGCCATTCATACATATGCTCTTAAATATGGGTAAATTTTATAGTTCTACCCTCAAGTTTACAGATTTAGTAACCCAACAAAGTATCCAATTTTAAAATAACGTATTAAATCAGTACTTCGATTGACATAAGACGAATGCCATTAAAAAGTCAGAGGGCAAGGCTGTCATTATGAGAAAAAAATGATATAAGCCCTGTCCACGTGGCCCTGTGTGTCATCTATTCGACACAATTACTTTATCTTTTTTTTTCTCTCTATATATATCTTCTAAATCTTTTTTATTCTTTAATTCAACACCCCCCCCCCCCCCCCCCACACACACACACACAAGCAGCCACGTATGCACACAACTCACTCACACATTGGCGCAGACGGACGAGAGGGGGGAACGGGAGAGATCAGCGGCGAGACAACGCTGGAGAGGAAGAATAGAAGATCGGCCAACAAATCGCCACGGTGAGGTAGATTGGGGTGTGCCAGTGTTTCAAGCAAAGTGGGTGTGACGTCGGAGTCTCGGCTGGGGCGACATTGAGAACTGGCACCGTTGCTGCTGATCATGGTTTGACGGCTCGATGTTGGCGGAGATTTGGGCAGTGTTGGTGGCGACAGGCACTGGTGATTGTCGCGGTTAGCGATTGTCCACGGTGAGGCAATGAGGCGATGGGGATGCCGTTTGCCGTGGTAGTAAGGGCACCGATTGGCGTGACAGTGGTGTCACGCGATGGTCGATGGCGGTGTTAGGCAATGACAGTGGTCTGGTGGTTTTGGTGGGTGATGTGGTAATGGGGATGATGGGTAACAGGTATTGGGTTTGTGATTGTGGTGTTGGGTTTGTGACGGCGACAATGACACATGGTGGTTGGCAGCGGTGTTATGTGACAGTAGTGATGGTGGTGGTGGTGGTCTGGTGGTTTTGGTGGGTGATGGGGATGATGGGTAAGAGGTATTGGGTTTGTGATGGCGGTGTTGATTTTGTGACGTCGATGGTGACACGTGGTGGTTGGTGGCGGTGTTAAGCAACGACAGTGATGGTGGTGGTGGTCTGGTAGTTTTTGTGGGTGATGGTGGTAATGGGGATGATGGATAACATGTATACATTACCCAAGGGAGGGAGCGCGGGGGGGGGGGGGGGGGGTTGCATAGAAAGAGTTTTTTTTTTTTTTTTTGATTAAATTAAGGAATACAAAAAATTGAACTGTTGTGATAGTGCCATGTGTTTTTAAGATATAATTCTTTTCATAATGACGGTCTTGTCCCTCCGACTTTCTAATGACATCCGTTTTTCTTAAGCCGAGTTATTGATTTGGTACGTTATTTTAAAGTTGAGTACTTCTTTGACACGCCTTCAAACTTGGGTACTAAAGCTGTATAGAATGTAAATTTGAGGGTACAATTTGAAAGTTGCCATATATATATATGCCAAGGAAAGGGGGTTCATGCCTATGTGGAGGTACCACAAAAGATGCAGTCTGAATCAGCTTCCAAGCAGGCAAAGTGAAAGACATCAATGATGGAGTAAGGACTGAGAACAAGGCTTCCCAGGCAGGTTGCGAGGGCTGGCAGCGCAGCGCAGGCAGGGCGACGACAAGCAGGGCCGGCAGTCGACAGTCCAAGTCAAGGTCCAAGTCAGGGGTGCAGCGTCAAGGGTCCGATGTCAAAAGTCCAAGTGTGTTTCTCTCACTAGAATTTCAGAGAGAATGAGTTTTTAGAGAGAGAAAGTGAAAATGACAAATGAGAGAGCAGTCCCTATAATGAGCTCCAAAGTCCATTATTTATAGGCAAAATTATGCATGTGACATCAGCTTGGGAGTGACACGTCACCAGGGGGTCCAAAGTATCGATTCTTCGTTGGACTGTCGGTCCCCGAGTTCGTGCTGCCCTGCCCTTGCAGCATCCCTCTGCCTGTCTAGGGACACTAACCACACCGCGGTAACATGATCAGAGTAGCCCGTTGCCCCAGCCACCGGTCCAAGCCCTTACTGAATCCCACAAGATGCGTCAAGAGAGCAGCGAGGGTTGCCCCTGTAGCCAACTGCCAGGCGGACTAGGCGCGATGCCCTCCAAGGACCTGCTCCCGTCCCGGAGTGACCCAGGGGTCATAGTCACTAGGGGTGCCGACGCAACCCCTGGTGCCGGAGCACGTAGGCCAGTCACGAAGACACCCTGGCGGAGATAGTGTCCCGGAGGGCTCGCCTATCCAGCAAGTGAGTCCTTATGCCGGATCACTCGGAGCGCGTCAAGGTAGCATCCCGGAGGAGCCGTCTACCTGGCGGAAAGGGAGTTGAAAAACTCCCTGGCAGAGATAGTGTCCCGGAGGAGTCGCCTATCCCCGCGGATGAGTCCTTGTGCTGGAGCACTCGGAGCGCGTCAAAGTAGCATCCTGGAGGAGCCGTCACCCGACTAGCCGAGGTAGCATCCCGGAGGAGCCGTCTACCTGGCGGAAGGGGAGTTGAAAAGCTCCCTGGTGGAGATAGTGTCCCGGAGGAGTCGCCTATCCCCGCAGGATGCTGCACACTCCGAAGAGTGGGTCAAAGCATGTTCCACGACCAAGGCAAGGTGCGCATGGTGTGGTGAATGAGTGTGGTGCCCGGGGGGCATGTAACATGATTGTGGCACATGGGCACCATGAAGTGAGTAAGATGCTTGTGGCACGTCATGAAAATGGCGTGGCGACGAGTGTTAAAAAGCGTACATGTGATAGTTGTCGTGGAGACGGTACCCAGATGACAATGCACGGTCGCGAGTGACGGTTGTCGTGACGACGACGCGCGGGCGACAACGAGGGTCATGCGACCATGGGTAGTGAGTGAGCACTGTAGAGAGTGCGGTGTGCGGGCATCGGCGACGGGGTTCGCGGACACGGCGCGCGGGCGACAGGAGTCGCGGAGCTGTCGCGCGGACGGGGGCGACGAAGGTCGCGGTGATGGCGCGCGGGCGACGAGAGTCGCAGAGCTGTCGCTCGGATGCGGGCGACGAAGATCGCGGAGAGGGTGCTCGAGCAACGAGCGACAGTCGTCGCGACGACGGAGCGCGGCGGCGAGCGATGGTCATCGCGACTACGGCGCGCGACCGCGAATAATGGTAGTTGATCATCAAGGTAGGTGGCCGACCCCTTTACGGGGGAAGGCACACCAAGGTTGCTTCATAAAGGGAAAATGAATGTGACTTGATTATGTGACACTTTGACTGGCCTGTGAGCGTTGAAAAATTGATCATTGAATGTACCGACGTGTCATGAGAATTGGGACCCCCAGTGGGCCTATATGTGTAGTCAAGATAGGTTGAGAACATATATATATATATATATCGGGCAAATAATGAAACGGACGGTAAAATTTACTTAAAAAAATTAAATTTGGCCCGTCCATTAGCAATGGATGGACTGTCAGATCGCGATGGCAACTTACCTTAAGTTGTTAGCGCGTGCAACAAATCATCTCCCATATATATATATATATATATATATATGAGAAAAGCGGATATGTTGCTAGTCTTAGGCAACTTGCCTAAGGCTAGCGACTAAAAAGCTACGTCGTTTTATTTTGTTTTGCACAGTATTAATTTTCTCCTTTCTTTTTTTTTCTCTCTCCCCGTAACTTTCTCTCTCATTATCAAATCCTGCCCACACTGCCCCATTGCCGGCCAGCCTCCACACCAGCGACTCACCACCTACTATCATAAACCACTACCACCATATAAAACTCACCACTATCGGTTCTTTCTCCACCCGCCACCACCACCTCGTACGATCACCGCCCTCTTTCGCCGGTGACCCACCACCTACCGCTGTTACAAACCACACATAACCCATTACGCCCACCACCACCATACAGAAGCCCACCACTACCGGTCCTTTCTCCTCCCGGCACATCATAGAATCAGCCACCACCACCTCGCCCAATTGCCGGCCTCATGAAAGAGGCTAACAATTGATGAAGGCAGTGGTGATTGTCCTTGACGTTGTAATCTATTGCAATAATTTCAGTTTATTGATGATTTATTGGAAATGAGGACTGTGGATTGAATTTAACGAACCAAAATTGTTTGGCAGTAGACCTAAATTTTTGCAATAGATAATCTATTGCAAAATAGTTTTTCTTTTAGAATAATTTTTTTTCTAATTCAAACAAACTATGATTTTGAATAATCTTGTGAAATCAAATAGCTTTATACGGGATTCTATGGGTAAGATTTGGAAAAGGCCATGGTGGTGGTGACAATATTGCAACGGTGACGGTCTTGCAAGGTAGCTGTGGTTGATAATTGAAGAGAGGCAACATGTGGCTATTAAACAGGGATGATTCAATGTGCTTGAAAGGACAATACAGTGGTGAAAGAACATGCCAGTGGCGGATGAGAGGACACAACAATGTTGGTGATTATCGGCCTAGATTTTGACAAGCCATTTGCGGGTAAACCACAACTTTCCTTTAGATATTGCAATTGCAATTATTTTCCTGAGATCGGTTCGTGGACTTTTAAGATTAGGTTGAGGGGGTGGATGGTAAAGTCTCAGGAACTTAAGGGTATTTTGGTGGATGGCTGATGGTGCTCGTTGCATTCCTTTGGCTTAAAGTCGGCCACTTATCACTTATCTTTTGTCGTAACTTAGCTGTCGAAAGACCAGAGTGCGTTCCATGCCAGAGGGTGGCAGAGGATGTGTGTTGCAGTCATAACCATTTTTGTAGAGCTAAATTGGATAGAAGATTTTATAGAACACGAACTTTTTGTTAAAGGAAAATTTTAGACTGCTACATGTATTGTAAGAAGATAACTACATCCCCCTGTATATCAGTAATTCATGATCATTTTATTTAATGATGTTAAAAAGAACTGCTAAGAATTGTCGCTAAAGTGTTAGTAAAGAAGTGACTAATTATATTTAACGACCGTCAATTGCCGCTATATAAGATATTGTAGATATCTTCCAATAGCAAAAATAATCCTTATGTTAAAAGACCAAGTAGAAACTTAAAAAAAATTAAATAAATGAGTGGGTTACGGTATCAAACTTGAGAGGCAAATAAAGAATTACCCAAAATCTTATACTTAGGTTTACAAAAGTAGTTGAATCGGTTGAATCGGTTGAACCTATGAACCTTGAACCGGCTCTCTCAATGTTTCCATGTCTAGTTCAATTTTGAAAAACAATGTGGATAATTTTTGAGCTGGGCATCCGGCCGATAAGAAATTGTGATGCTAACCAATGATAGCAAAATATCATGTTATAGAGTTATTTGGAAATCTTGTAGGTTCACAATTGACCAGTCCATAGTAGAATTGAGCGTAGTTAAAACTATGAATCTCGTCTTACACCTTATCTGATTACCGTCTTTTTTTTATCTTTTAATTAAAATACCTTCTAAAAGTCGATATAAAAGCTAGTTATACAACCCATCACAGGATCGCGACGCAACCACCTCAGCAAACACAGTAGTTCTCGTATACCTTTCTACCTCTTTCGTCATTACTAAGCCATCACCAAGGATCAAATAAAGTCTGATCGGGGATTGATGGGCTTGATTGCATGGTACATTTTGCGGACGTCAGGGATGCACGGCTACCTGTTGGTGGTGGTTGATCTAAAGTCTAGGTTCTATTAATAAGCATTTAAGTATCTCTATATGACATATATTCTTATTTTTCATTTTCACTTATGATGTGCTTGAATATGAGATTTTGAAATACTGGATATTTTTAAATGTCATTATTTCGAAATTTCTTGATTTACAAATTCTATCATTTTGAAATATCTTGTTTGGAAGAAAAAAAGCAAATGGTTGTTAAAAAAGGTGGGAGGCAAAATTCCTAAAAAATAGGGAACTAGTTATTGTGGGTTTGTAAATTGGTGATTAAAGTGAATTTGACAAATAATTAGTTCAAATCACTCCGAAATTTCAAAAATTTCTTTTTGAACTATCCAAATAATATATTTTGTCCAAGTGATTTAGAAATACCCTACCAAAGTCAAATTTCAAGTTCAAATCCTATATCCAAACACACCCTTAAGATTTTGTGAGATCCACATTGTCGGTTGGTCAATTAAGTAAATTTAGCGTAAGTGCTAATACCGTTAGGACACTATCTAGTGAATTTGTGGAGGTGATACTTCGTTGAACGTGAGTCCTTGAGTACAAGTACCCCTAAACTCAAGTCAGTTAGCTTAGCTTGGCTGATATTACCACATTAGACTTTTAGCGAGTAACATGTTAGAACGAAGGCAAGAAGCTTAACGCTTTGTTTGGTCAGTATAAATCTTTGTATATTTTTCATCTTTCGGAATTTGTTGACAAATATTTGCATTTTCGAAACTATACAGTAGCACGATTTTATTATTTAGTTAGCAAATTAGAGTTTAAATTCAAATAAAGCTGTCTTTGGTTATCAAATCCAAATAACCACCGACCCATTTTTGAACAAACCCTGCCCTCCCCTTTTTGTTTCCTTTCCGTACACAAACCCCCCACAGAGTACCCCGCGCCCCTTTGTTTACCATCTCCACGCAACCCCGCAACCAGACCCGCACTGGCTGGCCCCTTCATGCAGCTCTCCACAGAAAATTTTCTTTTATTCCTAGCTTCTTTGCACAACCCCCTCCAAATGCAACACAATTCCAAATGGGGTGGATGTCACGTCCTCTTCAATTAGGCATGATATCCTTTTCAACAATACACATAGCCAGAAATATCAGATAATTCAATTTTTTTGTAGCTACACCGCCAAATTACTAGCTCCTTCAGGGTGTTTGCCAGAGTAGAAACTTACTTTTTCTTCAGATGAATATTTGTCAGACAATACGTGTGTGTGTTGTCAAATCTAATTTTTGTCGATAAATTGCAGGAGTCCAATATAATTTCCTCGCCTTGTAGGTTAGTTTTTCTAATTACAAATGCATTGAAGACTTAGATGCTTAAAGCTGCTCATGTGAACTAAAACAGTTACACTGCAAATATAAGTAATGTATGATTTAAGCTACGATTGTTGAAACTCATATTTTTGCTCGTAAAATAATGCAAATATCTGTTATTTTGTGCTTCCTTTGATGGATTATAAAGCTTGTTGAGAACGTGTAGCATAAAATGTTATTCAATTATTAAATATCACATTTAAAATTTTTGGAAGTTCTTCTACTTTGTTTGATTTTCCATACATTTACGAAGTCAAAATGAGTGCAATAAGTTCCAAAAAATATGTGCATCGAGGTGGTGCATAGTGATTAAATTTGGTGTTAAAATCTTAATCTGAAAATGATTAGCAAACACGAAATCGAAACAAGAGAAAATGGTAACCAAACATAGCTGAAGTCCAAGGAGAAGAAAATGGGGGCAAGGCATACTAAAAAGTCAAAGTCACAGTAAGACAAAAGCATCCTGCCGGCGCCCCTTAGCTCCGTTAGTGTTCTCACCTTGACTTACACGTTATGTACGGTGCTTCTCAAGAAAACTCCTTCAGTTCTTCCCTATGTGATATGCAAAAATGATCCGACAATACTGAATATTACTTGTTGTCCGAGAGTTGTTTGTATAATCAATAAGTAACCAATCAACGTCACTACATAGACAATATTAGCTCGATGTAATTGTAAATGACTTTGTACATATGGAAAATTGATCAAAACTTAATCAAACTGAAGACTGCAGTAGTTCTCTTTTGTCACCTCTACATCATATCTTCTAGCTGGTACAAGCTATGCATTTCCCCCGTCACTGTTGGTGGGATCGATGTGCAGGAATTTCTAGTCAACCTGACAATCGCCCAAAACAAATAACCACGCATTTCACTTGTTAATATTGTGATGGAGAATGAATTATTAAGAGAGAAACGGGAAGATGATGTACATTAAGATATCAAACAGAACAAACTTTAGCTCTTATCTGAGTCGTAAGAATCTTCCTTCAACTCCATGTATAGAGACAATTAATAATCGCTAAATGTTTCAAGCGACCTTTTTTCTAACACTTTCAGCAATAACTATTAGCAACATTTTTTTAGCGTCATTAAATAAAAATCGCTAAAAATATTTGAGACAATTGATTGTCGATATATAAGGGTTACGAGAAAGATTCCCCGACCGGCAGCCAATTTTTTTTCCAATAAGATACAGTACTACAGAACAAGAGTTGCAGCACACCAACGTTGAAAAGTCTATGCAAACTGGCGTACAGTGTGGTGTATGCCAGACTTGGTCAAATTTGATGTACACTGAATCTCCAATATTAAACAAAACCAACTAACAGGTCTGACTAGAGTGGCCACCAGACCAAAGTCTCTATATAAGCACACCTTCAAAGTCCAAACCCAACCAACCTCACTTTCCCTTCTTCTTTCTCCAGATCTCTCTACCAAAAAGTTTCACCAATGGAGATCTTTGCCCTCTCACTCACTTTGGCTCTCATTGGTCTCTCTCTACTTCTCACCGTCTTTCTTTTCAAGCGCCGCTCCGATGGCGGCGAGACCAACCTTCCACCGGGAAGCTTTGGGTGGCCTATTATGGGGGAAACCATTGAGTTCCTGTTTGGCAAGCCGGAAAATTTCGTAGGTGATAGGATGAAGAAGTACTCCTCGGATATCTTCAAGACCAAGATACTTGGGGAGAAAACCGCAGTTATTTGCGGCCCAAATGGACACAAGTTTTTGTTCTCAAACGAGCAGAAGCTATTCACTGTGTTCCGTCCACACCCTATGCAAAGGCTGTTCAGGTCGTACAAAACAGCCGCCGCCGCTCCTCCCCCCGCTCAGGCACCCCCTTCGGTGACCGACGAGACGAAGGTCATTCGACAGCCTGGCTTCTTGAAGCCAGAGGCATTGGCCAGGTTCTTGGGAGGGATGGATGCCATCACCCAACAGCAGCTGAAGATACACTTGGAAGGCAAAGATCAAATCAAGGCCTTCCCTCTCTCAAAGACTATCACTCTGACGCTCTCTTGCCGCTTCTTCATGGGCATCGACAACCCTGAGCGCATCGCTAGGCTTGTGAACCATTTTGATGATGTAACAGTGGGTATGCACTCGATCATCACCAACATCCCGGGTACTATTTTTTACAAGGCCACCAAAGCTGCTGCTGCTATTAGGAAGGAGCTCTTGGAGGTGATCAAGGAGAAGAAGGCCGCCATGGCGACCGGAGCGCCTATGCAAGATATACTCTCTCACATGATTGTTGCGGCTGATCCGGCTGGAAAGTTCATGCCTGAGGCCGAGGTTGCCGATAAGATAATGGGGTTGGTCGTTGCAGGATACAGCACGGTTGCTACGACCATAGCTTTTCTCATGAAGTACGTTGGAGAAGCTCCAGAAATTTACAACAAAATCAGAAAAGGTAACCAAAATTTCTGATTCTTCGGGTTATTTCCTTTCAGTGGTGCCAGTTTGGCAAGGTTGAAACGAATTGATAGTTTATACAAACAAAAACGACTCCAGAAAATGGAGATCGATCCAAAATTGCCAAGGCACAATTTGATCATGGCTGAAGTTTTGGCACAAAGAATGACCAGATTTTTGTTTGGGAGACTAACGAACAATACTACAAGTACTTTTCCCTTTCATCTGATTGTACTTTTCTATGTACAGTAGTAATTAATACTAACCGAAACACGACTAAAACAGTCAAAAGACTTCTCGAAAGGGTGTCCGACTCAAAACCCAACAACCCAAATTGCATTTTAGAGACGCATATTGATCTATGATTCTGATATGGTGCTTTTTGTATCTTCAGAGCAAATGGAGATTGCTTCTTCCAAGAAGCCCGGGGAAATGTTGACGTGGGAAGACATGTCGAAAATGAAGTACTCATGGAATGTGATATGCGAAACAATGAGACTTGTGCCACCACTTCAAGGGACGTTCAGGGAGGCCTTGACCGACTTTACCTACGCCGGCTACACCATTCCAAAGGGGTGGAAGGTATACTGGACAGTCAGTTCAACTCACAAGAACCCGAAGTACTTCAAGAATCCTGAAAAATTCGATCCATCGCGGTACGAAGATGGTGAAGCTCCAGCTCCTTACACCTACGTTCCTTTTGGAGGCGGACCTAGATTGTGCCCAGGGAAAGAGTACGCCCGATTGGCTGTACTCACTTTTGTTCACAATGTGGTGAAGAACTACAGGTGGGAGGTGGTGTTTCCCGACGAGAAGGTCACTGGTGATATGATGCCAACCCCTGAGAAAGGCCTTCCAATCCGCCTGTACCATCACTAGCTTCTATGTGTAGTAACTTGTTTCCACTTGCTCAAAGTTATACCTTATCCATCCGTCTTTTGTTGATAGTCATTTTGGCAGACTATGAAGGCCTAAATTTGTTGTTCAGTGCTCTATATGTTGTAAGGATTAATGAATGAATGAGATATGACCTCAAAGCAAAATCAAATTGTTTGCAAATGTGCCGGGAAAGAGTGAAACAAAGACTCAGTGGGTGGAAATCCAAGTCTCTCCATCGCAGGCCGAGGGACCTTAATTAAAGCTGTGGCAATGGCCATACCAACCTATACTATGTCTATATTCAATCTGCCTACAAAGACTTGTGCTCTGATGGATAAAGTCATTCGAAGGTTCTGGTGGGGACATAACGAAACAAAGAATCACTGCTACTGTCCAAAAGCTTGGGACTCCATCTGTATTCCAAAAGCTAGTGGAGGGCTGGGCTTCAAATCAATGGAAGCCTTTAATCAGGCTTTAATCTCGAAATTGGGATGGTTGATGATTAGTCAGTCGGAGAAAACATGGGTTCAACTTATGGAGAAGAAATATCTCAAAGGCAGCGCCTTTCTCGACCACAACCCACCGAAAAATGCATCATGGATGTGGAATGGAATTTGCTCAAGCCAAGAAATTCTGAAAAAGGGAGTATGCTTTGTGGTGGGAAATGGAGAAACTATCAAGATCAGCACAGACCCTTGGATTCCAACCTTGCCAAACTTTCGACCAACCATTATGTCACATACTCTTTCAGCTGAAGATAAAGTGTCTAGCCTCATTAATCATTCAACCGCTTCATGGAACATGGTTGATCTTTACAGAAACTTCTCAGAAGAGCACTCGAGAGAAATACAAAAAATTCGTATATCTCCATCATGCCCTCAGGATTTTTTAGCCTGGACCCCAAACAAATCTGGGAAGTTCTCTACAAAATCAGCCTATCTCTTCCATAATGAACGCAAATTCCGATTAGATGACCAAAGAATTGGTTTTTTTTGGAAGGCACTGTGGAAAACAAAGATTCGAGAGAGACATAAAATTCTTATTTGCGAATTGCTTGGAATATCCTCCCTGTTAGGATGAAGCTCCAATTACACATAATGCCGGATATTGAAACTGTCTGCCCGTTCTGCAAATCGGCACCGGAAACTACTTCGCATGTGTTTGTCACTTGCCCCCTCAACCGTGTCCTATGGTCCATCTCCCCCGAAGGCTTTCGTCCTCCCATCCTACAAAACAGGGTACAACATCAAGTCTCCAACAACCCCTGGACTGATACGCTACAATGACTCACGGAGATATTATCCCCTTCTCTCCTCAAAGATGATCCTGACTTGAGCTATCATTATACTTTATTTGCTACCACCATCATGGATCACCTATAGAGATATAGGAACCAGGTTGTATTCCAAAACCATGAAGTCAATGCACAGAAGGCATCAACCCAAGTTCTTATGGCATACAATCGGTACCAGGAGGCTGCTACAACCTCCAAAATTCCCCACCTATCCAAATTTTCTGGCAGTAGTACACCCCTCCATTGGGTTCAAGCAAATTTCGATGCTGCAGTTCGTGGCAATAGAACAATCCAAGCTGCGACCATCCGTGACAACAAGGGACAACTCATTGCAGCGCAAACTCTTGAGAGTGCCAAAATGGACCCTGAAGAAGCTGAAGCCCGTGCTGGCCTCTTGGCGGTAGAGTTGGCTACCACCAACAATTGCACTCATGTCCTCTTTGAAGGTGATGCATCTGAAATCGTAATTTGGCTTAACAATCATGAAGTTACTCCCAACTGGAAGTGCTTTTCCACCATTGATGAGGCCAGAAGCAAGCTCAAAGCCATACACTGTTGGCTCTTTCTGAAAGTTAGCAGACATGATAATAGATTAGCTCATAATTTAGCCATCAAACACTACAAGAAAATCGACTTTTAGCGACGGAAATTTCCGTCGTTAAAAGCCGATATTCCGTCGAAAAAACTTTTAGCGACGGACTGTCCGTCGCTAAAAATCCGTGGGTGAAAACCCCGTTACTAAAAGATTAGCGACGGAATTTTGTAATCCGTCGGTAAAAAATTAATATTAACGACGAAATTAATTATTTTTAGTGACGGAATTTTCCGGGTATTTTTTTTTACGATCGATGGAATTATTTTTAGTGACGGAATTAATCAATCTACACATCAACAACATCCATTGACTGAAACTCTTCAGTCTACCCAACACCCACAAAGCGATGGTCGGCGACAGTGGGGACCGATCGATGGCGTCGGGGCCACGGTGGTGACAGATCGATGGCGTCGGGGCACGATGGTGACAGATCGGTGGCGTCGGAGCAAGGTGGTGACAGATCGGTGGCGTCGGGGAACGGTGGTGACAGATCGGTGGCGTCGGGGAACGGTGGAGACAGATCGGTGGCGTCGGGGCACGGTGGTGACAGATCGGTGGCGTCGGGGCACGGTGGTGACAGATCGGTGGTGACCGACGACGATGGTGACATGACGACGACGTGAGAGAGACCGACCAGCGGCGGCGGAGATGCGGTAGATCGAGAGTGACTAGCCACCGCGGAGATGTGGGTTGAGTAGGGTGGTTGTGAGTCGTGGCTTAGTAGATCTGTGAGAAAGAGAGAGATTTGAGAGAAGGAGGCTGTGAGATTTGAGAGGAGGCAGGTGAAAAGAAGAGAAATGTAACCCTAAAATTCACATATATATAGACAAATAACCGGGTAAACCCTAAAAGGCCGTCTCTAGCAACGGACTTTTAGAGACGGAACATCCGTCGCTAAAAGGCATTTTTAGCGACGGATTTAGTTCCGTCCCTAAAAATCCGTCGCTAAAAGGTCATTTTCTTGTAGTGAAAGCGGATGTAGAGAACCTGTTTGGCTTGGTTCCATGCTCATCCTTTCGTTCCATTTTGTTATTGGATGATGCTGTGAACCAAGATCCTCCTTTTGTTCATTCGTACTATTAATATTATGACTTGATTAGAAAAAAAAGAGATATGACCTCATATACGAGGATATATGTCTTAATGCATTTTCATTTTTCCGGCATTCATATTTGGCAACTTGAATTTTGACCACTTTTTTCGGAACAATTTTGGAATTCTAACTCCAGAGGTTTTAAGATAATAATACTCTTAAATGGATGATTTTCATTGATGTATTCAGTGGTATCTATACAACAATAGAGTTGACTACTCCCTTAAAGAAAAAGGAAAGACAATAAATTACAGATCCTAAAATCATGCTATGCAATAATCTGAGACACGTGAACCAACTAGATGAGTTCGCTAGTAGTGGTGGCCATAGCTCGATACTCAGCTTCTGCTAAAGAGCGAGACACAACCTTTTGCTTCTTAGAGTGCCATGAGATAGGATATGATCCAAGAAAAATGACGTAACATGTGGTGGATCTCCGAGTAGTAGGACAACCTGCCCAGTAAGTTGAGTTGGCTCGTAGTAGGAAACAAGGGACCTGGCCTGGTCAACATTTGAGATAGCGCAGGGCTGCTTCCTTCCAAATGTGGTTCTCGTGGATCATGCATACTTTGACTTAGGACATGAGCGGCATAGCTAATATCAGGCTGGGTAATGGTAAAATACAAGAGGCGACCCACCAGCCGTCGATTCACACCAGGATTAGAACAAGTAGGTCCAACTCCTGAATATAACTTGTGTTATTGATCCATTGGTGAGGTAGCAGGTCTCCACATTCTATTAATATGTCCAGACTGTACTCGTGTTGGCTTTATGCCAAGGAATTACTTCAACTTTCCAAGATCTTTGATCCTAAATTTATCATTCAAAAATTTCTTCAAAGAAACAATACGGGCTTGATCAGTTCCTGTGTTTATAACGTCATCAACTCAAATGAGGACGGAAATAAAAAATAAAAAAAAGGTACCCCATGGTAAATAAAAAAGGAATGATCCGCATGGGATTGTGTATAACCAAGCCCGAGAAGGGAAGTAGTGATTTCTGATACCAATTCCTGGATGCTTGTTTGAGCCCATATAGTAATTTCTTCAACCTGCAAACTCACTGCTCCCCTTGTCGTGCAAAACTCTACGGAATTTTCATGTATAATTTTTCCTACTGTGTACGAGCGCATTATTCACGTCTAACTGGTGCAATTTCCAATTTTGTACTGAAGCAACGACCAGTAGGCATCAAACTGTGACCAACTTGGCCACAGTTGCAAATGCCTCATGAAAGTCTATCCCTTCAATTAAGCAGATCTATTTTGCAAAATTGACAATGGCATTCGGTTTATCAATTAAGCTACGGTTATATAGAACACACTCACCCCCTAGCAACCTCTAATATGTACCTTATGCTTCCGTTCCACTCTCCCGTTTTGTTGTGGGTGTTAGTGCAGCTTCTCTGATGTTCTACTTCATTAGTATTATAAGACTCAAGTAAATCATTGTGTCAAAATTCTGTGCCATTGTCTGGATCTCACAATCTTTACATGCAGGTCAAACTGTATTCAAACTCACTTAAAGAACTCAGATCTAAACCTCATAAGATATGCCCATATTGCTCTACTATGATCATCAACAATGATCCCAAAAGAAGGGCTATTATATGGTCCCCAAATATTAACATGAATCAATACGAAAGGTTTTCCTGACTTATTCGTACTAGTGGGAAAATGTAAACGGTTTTATTTCGGCCGACAGCAAGCATCACAAATCCAATTTAACATGAGAAAATAAACCATCAACAAAAGACATCAGGTTCATCGGCAAATGTCCCAACCAGCTGTGCCATATGTCTGCATTCTTTGGGTTCTTTGCCATTAGAGCCTTCTCCGCTCTCATTAACTCCAAGTACTAGAGTCCTTTCCACACTCTACCAATGCCAATCGGCTTCATTGAAGGTAAGTCTTGTATCACACAAAACTCCGAAAAGATGTGAGTGCATAATTTAGGTCTTTTATCAACTTACTAACGGAACGTAAATTAAAATAACACTTTGGTACACCCAATTCTCTTTCCAATGTTACTTTATTACTCACTCAAACACGACTTGTTGCGGCACCGGTATTGATTCACCGTTGGGTATTTGGTCTACAGCAACATTGAGCTTGACAGTCACTTGGTCCAAAAGGCCCAATTTGCTCGCAATATGATCTATAGCACCCGTATCTATAATCCACCGGTTCTCACTTGAGCCGGTCGTGTTACTTATAGGTGCAACCTGATCGCTGCTCGATGTTGTCTTGCCACCGAGAAGTGCCAAAACCTGCACGTCTCAATTCATACACTCAAGGGCCAATCCCTTGTGTGTAGCATTCTTATAAGTCGCTCCATAATTCGTCGGCGGTATCAACATGTGCAGCTATGTTTTGGAGCTTTTTGCATAACGCATTAGTGAGCCATGCTAGAATAGTTGTATTACATTAAGCCGATGCTTGGAATTTTGGGGATAAAGAATCTGGCTTCTTGATTGCTCCATTCACAAAACCTACTTTGTTTTTTAATGGAGCGTATTCAGAAAGTTTTTCCTTCAGGTGAATTAGTTTTTACTGTTTTCACTCAAGGGATGAGCCACGACTACGAGCCTGGATGATCAGATGGATGCAAGTAGTGCGGGGAATTGGTGTCGACTACCTTGCTTTGCAATGCACCGGCACTCGCTGCTAATTTCCCCACTTCCTGACTTCTGTCTGCATCTCTGGCCATGACTTTGATAATAATATTGCTAAGTCGCTGTGACCTTACTCTGATACCATAAAAAGGATAATGATCTCCGATTTTCATTAATGTATTCACAAAACTACAATAGGGTTGACTAATTCCTCAAAGAAAAGGAAAGACAATAAATTAGAGATCCTAAAATCATGCTATGCTATAATCTCATATCCTAAAATTGTATAATGGCCTAAAATCATGTTGTGATCAAATCAAATCATGCTATAATAACACAAATCTTTATCATGCAGTGATAACATGCCAATAGGTTTCATGGGAACATTGTTAGATGGTGAAATTAGTCTCTCATATTTTGTTTCAGAGATTTTGTTTAAGCAACATATTGATGTTTGAAGTTCTTAACTAGTAACTCAAAATTGTTATACTTTTACAAAGAACTTATAAGCTTTTTAATACAACAACTGTATCAGAAACTAGGAGACTCTAATATTCTTGAAGTGTATAACAAAATAAAACATAAATAAAAAACCTGCTTAAGGCACTTATGTCTAGGGCTGTAAATGAACCGAGCCGTTCGCGAACGGCCCGTGGTTCGTTCTCCAAAAAACTCGTTCATGTTCGTTCATATAATATACGAACCAAACATGAACAAGTTTTTAGGGCTCGTTTATTAAACGAGCCGAACATGAACACTCCAAAATGTTCACAAACTTGTTCGCGAATAGCTCGTATAATTAATAAATTAATTATAATATGTTTAAGAATTAATATTTACATAAATTATATACAATTAAAATTTAAACCTGGAGGCTAGGCCTTAAAATTAATTAGCCCAAAACCCCAAGCCCACTTATAAACATACAGCCTAACCCAAAATAATCCAATTTATGAAGCCCACCATGAAAACCTAACTATATATATTATAAACTAAAAGTCTAAAACCTAAACCTTATCTCTCAAATCTTCACACGACCGCAATCTGTTCCCCATCCTCTCCCTCGTCTCTCTCTCCCCATCTGTCTCACTCTCAAACACAGATCGCACAATAGTCCCTCCTCTCTCGATCTCTCACACATACAGATCGCACACAGCCCCCCCGTCTGTCTCTCTCTTTCTCTTCACAGACGGTAATCACGTTACCCGTCATCGCCCGTCGCCGGATTCAACATGCGTCGCCTGATTCAAGCATGTTTCCCAACTGCAAAGCCAAGGACTTGTGAAAAGGGAGCTGATTGCATCAACCCGTTGTATAGATTCATTCTTCGTACCTGGTCCACCCGTCCGGAGCTTCGAGAATATACTTAATAACTTTGCTGGTTGAGTGAGGGGCTGAAAAGCATTTGCGCATCGCCTATTTCTCGTTCTCGCTCGGGAGCCAAAGCAAAGACGCCGGGTTTTTAGCTTATCCTAGATGCTCATTCAAAAAATCATCCAAGGACAACCTCTCACAGATGTGAGAATGCTGAATCATTTACTTGCTTCATCGCCGATCAATCGAGATTTTGTTTTACAGTGTTTTTATTTTGCATCCCTCATTGTATAATTCTCTTCTGGTTAACAGGTTCTTGTTTTTGACTTATTATTGGCTTATAACTTGATTTTGCTTGAACGATTTGGGGATTTACTGTAAATTTAGGGATTTGATTGAAGTTGAATACGAATGCGAGCCGAGTTTCTGAACTCGAGTTCGGCTCGTATTGTTAAACGAGTTGAACGAGTCGAGCCCGAGTTTCACCGTCACGAACTCGAGCCGAGTTCGAACATTAATGTTTTGGCTCTTGACGAACTCGAGCCGAGCTCGAACATGCTAAAACTTAAACGAACCGAGTTCGAACACACCCATGTTCGGCTCGAACTCGATTCGTATACAGCCCTACTTCTGTCATGTTTAACATTAACAAAAGAGTTGTAATATTTAAGGGCCCAGTTACCGATGCTTTATTCTATATATCCATGTCATCTTATATCATATCATATATAAACATTAACATATAATAGAGAAGCGTTGCGGGAATGTGGGCTATTGAGGTTACCTATAAGTTTTTTTTAATGCCATTTTTTTCTTACCTCTTGTACTCATATCACACGTCATCCTATTCTTTTTGGTGTTTTTATTTTTATTTTTATGCCTATTTATAAATATACGATAGAGAAGTGTTACAGGCTACGGAGGGGACACATAAGTTTTTTTAGTGCTATTTTTTTTACCTCCTGCATTTATGTCCCAAGTCATCCTATTTGTTTTGGTGTTCTTTTTCATTTTAATATCCGTTTATTAACTTTTCTTACGACTAGTAAGGATAACGTGTTTTATATGTTAAGTAGTGATTCAAGATAAAAATGTTATAAACTTAAGCATAAAACACATTAAAACTAATTGTGCGCCCATTTTAACTTAAGCATAATGAGTAAATCAATCGTGAATTTCTAATCAAAGGCTCGAAGCATTAAAAGTTCATTGTTGAAACATAGTCTTATTTTAAAATGTGAATTTTTAACCAAGTACCAACATTTTTTGTCACTATTTATCATACTTGTTTGTTTTGTGATATCAAGTTGCTACTAAAAATAATCCTAACTATTCTATATTACATCTTGGTATCCAAAGTACATTGGCATTGTAATAAGTTTCAAATATCTTCCACAATACCTAATTCTCATCAAAGAAGACAAGTTTTGTATTGCATTAATATAGGTGAAAATGTGTTCTAGAAACAATTTGACACGTACAAAATGTAACGTGAAGTGTGTATATTGGAATTCTCCGATCTTTTGTAGTATAATTCTATGTCATGTATATAAATCTAGGAAGTGTGAGATAAAAGTTAAGAACCGAGAAGAAGTTAGAATTATTACTAAGTGATGTCACACATTCAAAATTTGTAACGCCAAAAAGAATTGTAAACAACAAAGTGTCTTATGGGAATGAGTTAGGGCTAACAAATTTACAACAATTTTTTGTAGAATGGAAGGACTTAAGAGCTTAAATATGGTATCTTTAAAACCAAGAATCAAATGAACTCAAGTGACCTAGAAGGACACATATAAAAACTCAATTGCTTATGCAATGGATAGCAATTGTAGCTTTCAAGAATCTTTCTAAATTTTCAGCCGGTTCACTTTTAAAGTTTTGGTTCTTTTCCCAGCAAGCATATCCCTTAGGTGTGTCAATGGGTCGGGCTTGGGCCGACCCAGCCTGAGCCTTGTGGGCTTTTCAATAAAACAGTTTGTGCTGAGCCTGGTCCAAGGGAGAAACGGGCCAGGCTTCCTCAAGAATATGAGGTCCCAGCGTTAGTCCAAGCCCTTGGTCAAAGTTTGAGGCCGGGCTTGGGCCTAGCCCTGGCCAACCCAAGAAAATTAAATTTAAAAAAAAAATTAATGTTCAAATTAACTTAAAGTTACGACAAATTTGTTAACAGGCCCTCCCTCCTTTAATTTGGGCTTGGGACCAGCTGGTTGTAAACAAACAGGCGAAAGTTGTCGATTTTTAATACATAATATATTAATTGTCCAAAAAAAAGGGAAATGTGTTCAAATGTATTTTTTACTTTAAAAATATCTAATTTGTTTGAAAAGTATCTACGACGACAATGTAAACTATATTTTGAGAAAACTATGAATTAAAAAGTTGAGAGAAGGAAAGGAAAAGAAATCACCTAATTTGGAAGATCTTCAAAGCTCGAACTGTTGTTGTTCCTATCATCAATTAGTTTATTTTGCTCCCGGTGTTTCGCATCAAGATAGTCCATTCAACAAATACATAGCTCCAATAGTTCGGGGCTAAGACGACTCCTCGTATCATCCAACACTCTCCCGCTTGCTGAGAAATGCGACTCTGAAGCAACTATTGAGGCTTACACTGCTAGTATATCACGTGGAATTTGGGATAAAATACGATAATCTTTTTCATTTTCTTTCCAAAAATGTAAAAAAAAAAATATCTCATCTAATGACATAAATAATAATGGTTAGTATTTGTATATAAACCAATTTCATTTAAAAAGGAAAACGAAGAAAAACCTATAAAAGTTTCTTCCATTGTTTTGCCAGCAGATCTTCTATACCCTTAAGATATGATTCATAATATATTTGACTTCTCGATGATATAGCACGCATGTGCACGTTAGATGAATTCCGGTAATGGTTATAGAGTTGTTCAAACGACGTGCTCATGGAAGTTGCAAGCGTGTCTGTCGTAATTAAGCCATAGCCCATTTTTTTCAACCATTTCTGCAATGGAATAATTTACACCATAGAGCTTGATCCTAGGATCCAAAACAATAGCAATAGCAAAAATATTAGGCAATTCTTCACAATAATCTATTAAAAAAAATTGTCCATTTTTCCACTATCTCACTAAACATTTTCGGATATCTCCAGCTATCTAAAATTTTAGCCATATTAAGTATTTGTAACATAGCGAAAAAGGAATGTGGGATAGTACATACCAGAAAACATAATATTAGACGTGTGAAATACCTCTAAAAATTCAACTGTTAATGCAACTAACTGCCATTTAGCTGGAATTGGCAAGCTTTATGCAAACTTAGTTAGTGGGCAATGATATAAATTTATTTGTATACCATAACAAGTAAAAGCATATAATATATAGAGTTCCACCTATGGTGGACATGTGTAATAGGTCTCTTACAAGGCAAACGATATTGAGCATTATAAACTTTAAATTCTTGTACTATTGGCCCCAAAGAATTAACAAACACAACATACCCTTTATTTTGGAAATAACTGGTCTGGAAGCAGATAAATATCTTGAACAAATAAATTAATTATATGAAGAAAAAAAAACACTGAACATGAAAAGTTTTTGATTTACTATAGGGTTGAGGTTCATCTTTAATAATTCAACAGCAACATTATTATTGGAAGAATTATCAAATTTATCACTCATTATCTTGTCACTTATATCAAAGGGGTTACATGCTTGGATTATAAATTCTGAAACATGTAATGCATCATGTGGACGAAAGATTTCAAAAGCAATGGTTCTCTTGTTCATAACCCAATCGAAATCAATGCAACTTGACGTCACACAAGGATAAGTAAGCATAGTATAAGGTGATCTCTAGACATCACACGTAAGACTAACGTTACCATCAAATTAATCAAGATAACAAATCAAGCGTTCATAACAAATCAAGCGTTCTTTAGCGGCATTATACTATCTAAGTGCATCAGACATAGTAGTATTTTTATGAACCTTTTAAGATAAAGGTTGCACATAATTATTCATATATCTAGTATATTTTTCATTATCAGCAAAGTAAAAGGTTACTCATTCTGCACAACAAATTCAGCAAGACCGTCTTTTTGTTGTCGTTGATTGTAAATAAACAACTTACCATCAAAGGATAATTGCGTTTCGCTCGTCAGCATGGCCTTGTGCAGATGCACATTATTTAAAATGCCTATTAAGATGTGAATGACCACCACAATAAGAAAATATCTTAAACAGTACTTACATTGAGCTTTGCGTAAGCCATCAATCATAACCTTTGTAAAATGCTCCAAATACTTAGGTAGCGTTTGAAATCACTTTCAGTTTTAATTTTATGTTTCTAAAAAACAAAAACCAAAACCAGTTTAGTTTAGTTTTATTTTTACAAAAATAAATAGGTGTTTGATTACCCAATTTTTATTTTGAGTTTTTTCTTTGGTGGTGGTTTGTGGTGGCGGTGGTGGCCGGTTGACGGCGGTGGCTGGTCGGCGGCGGTGGTTGCCAGTCACCGACAGTCGCTGGCGGCAGGCGGTGGGCAGTGGCGGTGGGAGGGTGGTGGTGGTCTCAAAATAAAAACCAAAACTGAAAATCCAAAACTCCTAAATGGGAGTTTTAAAAAACAACCCTTTTTTAAAAAATGGTTTTCAAAATTGATGAAAAAAAAATGAAAATTGTGTGTCAAACGCGTTTTTCTTCTCCAGTTCACAAAACTGGAGAAAAAATAGAAAACGGAAAGGTTACCAAACATAGCCGCTTTCAGCTTTCTATATGCCTTTTGAACTTCTGGCAGATTTAAGAAAGGATTGCTCGGTTCCTCCTCTCAATGAGCACTCACTGGGTGAAAAATGGGCATAGGAGAATTAGTCTCGCAAATCGAGTTGTGTTCTTGACTAAAATGTTGTTAATATTGTGAAGGTGTATATTGAAAATCAGGAATATTCTAGCTAAATGCTAAAAGAATTTGGGTTTCTATACCCATTGCTAATTGCTCTTGAGGTTGTGCTGCTCGTGGTGGTGGACATTTTTGCCTACGTGATTTTGATAGTCTGGAAATCGACATATTATTTAAAATGTTTCACAATAATAAAAAATAAAACCGGTCAGACTAATTAAAATAGTAAATGAATAAAAGTACAAAATAATACTATTTAGCCAAGATGTATGGACTAATAATTAAAGAATGCTTGTATTTGAAAAACTGAGAGGGTTGGTATTTAGTAACAAATATGAATGCACAAAAAAACTTGTAAAATATAGATAAGAGAGAGTTGTGAATTGGTTTGAAATATATGAATGATATGAATCAATTTATAGATTTTCAAGCTTCACAATTGACCAAAAGACCCTTAAAAACTAGTCGTTTATAGATGTTGGGAGGGTAAATATATAAAAGTGCACAAAAGAGTTGTTAAAATATGGTTGGATGAAAATACCCCTCAAACTAACCATTATATAACTGTTTGAGAAGTAAAATTGTAATTTTCAAAAGATCTAGCCGTTTGAGGGAAATGGGGGAATCTGAATTTTTTGAATTTTTTTAGGGCCGAGTTGGGCTTGAATAAAAATGGGCCGAACACGAGCGTCGACTTGGGTCGGGCTGAGATTTACACGTACCGGGCCGGGCTTGGACTTAGTAGGGGCCAGACTGAACTATTTTTAGAGGAAAATGGAGCTCAGCTACGGTCAAGGCCCTACGCCCACCTTTGACAAGGGCCTCCACTGTTCAACTAATGGGCCAGGATGGGCTTTTTCTAGGCTAGATCGGGCTGCCCATGGGCTCGCGGCCCATTTGACACCTCTAAATTTATCCAATAAAGTTTAAAATATCATCACTCAAAACTTTCACTATCATCCATTATTTATCTTGCTTCTTCTACGGAGTGATGGTCATTTCTTGTACCAATGGTCGCTGGGGTTCAAAATAGCCCCTCTGTTTTATTTTCTTGTGGTACAGGCTTGGTCGTATTAAACATTTTAGGCATCTCTTGTTTGAAAATTGAAGTACAAAACAAGTCTTTTTTGGTTTTTCTAGCTAAAGTTCCAAATTTCAAGTACATTTATTTGTCTAAGGCTGAGTGTTAACTTCATTTTCCTCTTTTTCTTTTTAACGGTCTGTAGTGACTCTAAAACTCTCTAAATGGTGTACTCTAAAGCTCTCTTTTGCTTTCCCTCGCATGACCTTGTTAATCTTAGTGCTACATATTAGGGAATAAGTTTTATTGGGCATCTAATTCAGCACATATTTGCCACAAAATTTTTACTTTTAGCATGTGTCATTTATATGGTAATACTACACCTACTCATATGAAATGCCAATATAGTCCTATGCCGATAAACTTAAGTTTGTGGCCACATGCAAAAGTTAATAGATATAACAACATGTACACCTTAAGAAAAAGATATAAAAGAATAAAATGATAATATTTTAGAAATAGTTCTCTAAAGAGTAGCACAATTTAAGGTATTCTTTTTATCGGTTTTGATGTAGCCAAGTTTTTAGGTTATGGTTTTTACATGATTTTTTTTAAAGGTGAGCAGAGACTAATACGGTGGGACTTGATCCACACCCGTTTTGGTTATATTCATACTCTTTTATCACTAAAAGATACATTACTGAACTTTTAACCTTTTTAGTGAGAAAATAAATCTTTTTAGTATAGTCTCAATGACTACATTAGCATTACTCTAATGGTGTCTAAGCTTGTGAATAATATGTTTCCAGTTGTTCATTCATTATGAAGGTGGATGTGTACTAGTGTGTCCTTAAGTTTGTGCAGTTGAGTAAGTATTGTTGTGCAGTTGAGTAAGCATTGCACTTGCAAATTTTATAACAATTGTCAAGTACAGCTTACCAAGTATAGAACTATTAACAGAAAAATTATTGGAGATATTTGTTAATAAGACACTAATAGTACTTATCTATTATTCCAAGCTCAAGGGTGTATTTAATGCTTTCTAGATTAGTTTTCATTATAATAATTTAGAAGTATAACCATATTCCTATTCAAAAGCGTAAAAAAAGTCTTTTACATTTCTTTGTCTATGTTTAGGCTCGAAATGTATATTACTTTCCATAAGAACAAAGTCGAACTACGATGATTTTGATTTCGATTGTCCTACCGGAAATGTAGGCAATTCGATCCTCGATGTTGAGTCCAAGCCAAAAATATAAAAATAATCTTAAGATGAGTCTCATCATATTTTGCATGTTACATGTTTTTTAGGACAAAAATCAATGAAAATGAAGTAGAGATAGAAAGGGCGTGGCGGGTGCCTAACATCTTCCCGCTGCGTAACTTAGTCCCCGAACGCTTCTCTTGGTTTCGACAGACTAGTCGTCCTTTTGGACACTTTAGAATCATTTATAGGTTTTTGAAATTTTCCTTTAATTAAATTAAATAAGATTTTGATTCCATAAAAATCCCTCGGGGCATTTTTCCGAAGCGATTCGCCACAGTTTTGTTATATGCAAGTTGTTTTTTTCTTATCAAGTTAGATGGAATATATGTAATTGCTATAGGGTACTTTTTAACGTGAATGGACATATGTTTTGGTAAGGCTTTTTCAGTAAAGTTAACTACTCGGTTGACCATTGTACTATTAGAAGAATACAACTTTGGTCACTCGACATCGACTTGTGTCAAAGTGACCACTAAATTTTGAGATTTGTTTCAATCAAGTCACTTTGTATGCTTCTGTCAATCTAAGTCTGTTATTTAGGAGTAAACCGCACATTCATTGTTCACCTTCTTCCTTTTCCTTCTTCTTCTTCACACACGCACACACGAACGCACGTATTGTCACACCCACCCACACCCATATTGTCACCCACACACACACGCACACATACTGTCACACACACACGCACATTCATTATCAAACACACAACCACACACACACACACAAACAACCATATAGCCACACACACAAACACAGTCACACACGCATACGCGTGTGCGCGCATACCCCCCCCCCCCCAACACACACACAGAGTCAGTCACACACGCATACACAGACCGTCAAACAATCACACGCGCACACACATTCACACACACACACACACACACTGTCATACGCGCGCGCGTGCACACAAACTGTCTTACACATTATTTCACACACATAATACTCTCTCTCTCTCTCTCTCTCTCTCTCACACACACACACACACAAACTCCCACCCCCCATACACCCCCCCTCTCATCTCTCACACAGATGTGACACCCCCAAACGTATAACACACATACACACACACTAACACAACAATGTCCTATGCATGTTGTGCATAGGGGTAGGGCATAGGGTTAGGGTTAGGGGTAGGAAATCTCTGTGTGTGCGCACGCGCGTGTGTAACAGTGGACATTTTGCGTGTGTGCGTGTTTTTTTGTGGGTCTTGTGTGCGTTATGCTTGTGTGTGACTCTGTGTGTGTGTGCGCGCGCGCGCGCACGTATGCACGTGTGTGAGCGAGTGAATGTGTGCATGTATTTTTGTGTGTGTGCGCGTGCGCGTGTGAGACTCTGTGTGTGGCATTGGGGAGTAAGATGGGGGAGTTTGTGTGCTACGGAGAGGGAAAGAAGAGGGGGGGGGGGCAAAGGGAGAAAAAAAGTAAAATTAAGAAAGAGTAGGGTAAAAGGACCAATATACCCCTAAGTAAATGGACGGTGACAAGCTTAATTTGACAGAGTGGCCTAATTGAAATGAATTCTAAAATTTAGTGGTCACTTTGACATAAATCGATATTTAGTAACCAAAGTTGAATTTGGTTAGTAGTACAGTGGACAACTGAGAAGTTAACTCTTTTCAGTAACGGTGTTTAGAGGGTATGAGTGCTTTTATAAGGTTTTCATAGGATATTTTTCCTTTTTATTATTTAATAAAATTCAAAGCGATATTTATCTCTAACAAAAACATAAATTCTAATAAGTGTATTTTAAGAAGAGAAGCTTGATATCTTATGATAAGTCAAAACACAAAAGTTTTCAACAACAGTCTAACCTGAAAAAGTATTTTACGGAAAAAAAAAGATATAAGTCAAAAGCACCCTTAATATTTTATGAAGACTTCAATTTAGAAAGACATTTCAAGAAAAAAAAAAGGGGGGGATTCAACATTTACTTCCATCGGTGCTTTTATATAGTATAGATTTCTTATTAAGAAGACCAAATTTTTTTATCAACATACTTATAGATTAGGCCTTAATTTTGATTACTTACACCTCAAAAGTATTTCAAAATAACAAAATAAATATCACAACAAATACAAAAATTGTCCTCTACTTATTAAATCCTATTATAATTGGCAGGGATTTCGTAATCACAGACTACAATGATCCTTACCATAATCCTTATTATAATCGTAACTATAATCGGCACGGGAAGTCTATGAAAACTACACTGTGGTCTATGCCAGACTTGGTCAAATTTGATGTCCACTGAATCTCCAATATTGAACAAAACCCACTAACAAGTCCGACTAGAGCGGCCACCAGAACAAGACCAAAGTCTCTATATAATAAACCACACCTTCACATTCCAAACCAACCAACCTTTCTTTCTTAAATTCTCCAGATCTCTCCACCAAGAAGCTTCACCACATGGAGGTCTTTGCCCTCTCACTCACTTTGGCTCTCATTGCCCTCTCTCTACTTCTCACCATCTTTGTTTTCAAGTGCCGCTCCGATGGCGGCGAGACCAACCTTCCACCCGGAAGCTTTGGGTGGCCTATTATGGGGGAAACCATTGAGTTCCTGTTTGGCAAGCCGGAAAATTTCGTGGGTGATAGGATGAAGAAGTACTCCTCAGATATCTTCAAGACCAAGATACTTGGTGAGAAAACCGCAGTTATTTGCGGCCCAAATGGACACAAGTTTTTGTTCTCAAACGAGCAGAAGCTATTCACTGTGTTCCGTCCACACCCTATGCAAAGGCTGTTCAGGTCGTACAAAACAGCCGCCGCCGCTCCTCCCCCGGCTCAGGCGCCCCCTGCGGTGACCGACG
Source organism: Escallonia rubra (assembly GCA_033065855.1). Lineage (NCBI taxonomy): Eukaryota > Viridiplantae > Streptophyta > Magnoliopsida > Escalloniales > Escalloniaceae > Escallonia > Escallonia rubra. The sequence continues at coordinate 207,149 of JAVXUO010000919.1, read as the reverse complement.
AGACGAAGGTCATTCGACAGCCTGGCTTCTTGAAGCCAGAGGCATTGGCCAGGTTCTTGGGAGGGATGGATGCCATCACCCAACAGCAGCTGAAGATACACTTGGAAGGCAAAGATCAAATCAAGGCCTTCCCTCTCTCAAAGACTATCACTCTGACGCTCTCTTGCCGCTTCTTCATGGGCATCGACCACCCTGAGCGCATCGCTAGGCTTGTGAACCATTTTGATGATATCACAGTGGGTATGCACTCGATCATCACCAACATCCCGGGTACTATTTTTTACAAGGCCACCAAAGCTGCTGCTGCTATTAGGAAGGAGCTCTTGGAGGTGATCAAGGAGAAGAAGGCCGCCATGGCGACCGGAGCGCCTATGCAAGATATACTCTCTCACATGATTGTTGCGACTGATCCGGCTGGAAAATTCATGCCTGAGGCCGAGGTTGCCGATAAGATAATGGGGTTGGTCGTTGCAGGATACAGCACGGTTGCTACGACCATAGCTTTTCTCATGAAGTATGTTGGAGAAGCTCCAGAAATTTACAACAAAATCAGAAAAGGTAACCAAAATTTCTGATTCTTCGGGTTATTTCCTTTTCAGTGGTGCCAGTTTGGCAAGGTAGAAACGAATTGATAGTTGATACAAACAAAAACGACTTCTAGAAAATGGAGATCGATCCAAAATTGCCAAGGCACAATTGGATCATAGGCTGAAGTTTTGGCACAAAGAATGACAAGATTTTGTTTGCGAGACTAACGAACAATACTACAAGTATTTTCCCATCTTATATGATTGTACTTTTCTATGTACAGTTACAGTAGTAATTAATACTAACTAAAACAGTCAAAAGACTTCTCGAAAGGGTGTCCGACTTAAAACCCAACAACCCAAAATTCTATTTAGAGATGTATATTGATCTATGATTCTGATATGGTGCTTTTTGTATCTTCAGAGCAAATGGAGATTGCTTCTTCCAAGAAGCCCGGGGAAATGTTGACGTGGGAAGACATGTCGAAAATGAAGTACTCATGGAATGTGATATGCGAAACAATGAGACTTGTGCCACCACTTCAAGGGACGTTCAGGGAGGCCTTGACCGACTTTACCTACGCCGGCTACACCATTCCAAAGGGGTGGAAGGTATACTGGACAGTCAGCTCAACTCACAAGAACCCGAAGTACTTCAAGAATCCTGAAACATTCGATCCATCGCGGTACGAAGATGGTGAAGCTCCAGCTCCTTACACCTACGTTCCTTTTGGAGGCGGACCTAGATTGTGCCCAGGGAAAGAGTACGCCCGATTGGCTGTACTCACTTTTGTTCACAATGTGGTGAAGAACTACAGGTGGGAGGTGGTGTTTCCCGACGAGAAGGTCACTGGTGATATGATGCCAACCCCTGAGAAAGGCCTTCCAATCCGCCTGTACCATCACTAGCTTCTATGTGTAGTAACTTGTTTCCACTTGCCGAAAATTACCATCCCTCTTTTGTTGATAGTCATTTTGGCAGACTATGAAGGCCTAAATTTGTTGTTCAGTGCTCTATATTTTCTAAGAATTCATGAATTAATGAGATATGAAATTATTGAATGACCCCATATACAAGGATATATAACTTAATGCATTTTCAATTTTGGAGTACTCATCTTTGGCAACTTGAATTTTGGCCACTTTTTCTGGAATAACTTTGAAATCCTAACTCCAGAGGTTTCATGTGAACGGTTTTAGGGGGTGAAAATAGTCTCTAACATTTTTTTATTTTATTTTTGGGTAAAGGTACCGGTGAGTTATTTCATTCCTTCAAAATGTATGTACATAGCAATTCAATCTTTACTTCTTTACAATGCACTAACTATCAATCTTTACATCATTACAATGCACTAACTATCAATCTTTACATCATTACAATGCACTAACTATCAACTTCTTAAAACTCCTCCACATTTATATCACCATCAAAGACATTACCTCCTTCCTATCAATAGTTGCTTATCAATGTCTCATGCATCACACAACATTTGATTAATTGAAGTTGCAGGAACTCTTTTCAGCTAAATGTCCTATATTTCACCCATTGTTGAATCACCACCATACATCCCCTGCACTGATACAGCTTGTTGTTTAAAGACTCTTGCATTCTTCTCCTGCCATAATCCATAGCAAGTGGCTGCTACTAGAAGTTTACACAGTTTGACTTTCAAACTTTTACCTCTAAATTTGATGCAAGCATAGTGTAGCATTTCATTCCAACTTTGCACTTGTGGAGATACCTGCAGTTTACTCAGGACTACTCCCCATAGCTCCTTAGCATATACACATTGCCAGAAAAGATGGTCTTCAGTTTCTGTTTATGTAGCACACATCAAACATCTATCCTCTTGCAATATCTTCCAAGCTTTTAACTTTTCTTTTGTCCTTAATCCTCCATTGCACAACAACCATAGCATCACTGAACATCTTGGTATATCTCCAGGGAACCACAATAAATTCCACCAAGGGGCTGTATTCTTCCTTGTTCTGATTCCTTCCTAGGCAGACTTGATTAAAAACTGTCCAGAGTTATTTAAAGTCCATATGATTGTATCTTGAGTTTGGGAATTTGGTCCAGACATAACTTCAAGTTCTGAGTTCAGACCCTGTAATGCATTTGATCTTATAGTTGGTAATCTCCATGTGTTATTATGAATAATGTCTTTGACCTTTGAATTGAGATTCAATCCAGAGTCATAGACAATTCTTTATCCATACCTTGCAATTACCATTCCATTTGGAAGCCAGTTATCTAGCCATTACCAGACAGATTTTTCATCCCTCACTTTATATTTTATCCATTGTTGAATTGTGTCCCTAAGCTTCATTATTTTTTTCCATGTCCAAGACATCACTGCTAGGGGCTTAAATGTCCAAATATGTCTATCTTTTATAATAAACATATGGTACCATTTGATCCACAGTGAATCTTTCTTTCTGGCCAAGTCCCACAGATATCTACACATGGCTGCTCTATTTCATTCGGTCATCCTTTTAATGCCCAGTCCCCCTTCCTTTTTTGGTAGACAGACCTATTTCCAAGCAACTTTAGCTCCAGGACCTGTACTATCCTTCCATGTCCATATAAAAGCTCTTACTTTTGCTTCTATCTGCTTTAGTATTTTCTTAAGTAGAATGAAAATACTACACCAGTACACTTGCATACTAAGTAACACAGTGACATCCAATTGCACTCTACCAGCATAAGATAGGTATTTTGTTGCCCATCTGTTAATTTTCTTAGTCGCTTTCTCTACCAATACCTTACAATCTTTATACTGCAGCTTTGTAGAAATCAAAGGTGCACCAAGATATGTAACAGGGAGATCCCCAGCAGGTATGCCAATGATATCAACCAACTGTCTAGCATCCCTCTGATTTACACCGGCAAAAAAGACAGAACTCTTTTCCAGATTAGGTGTCAGTCCTGATAACTCCTCAAATTCCATTTGTGCCTTTTTAATGAGTTCCATAGTTTCAAGTTTGGCTTGTGCTACCAAAAAAGGTCATCAGCAAAACAAATATGACTAATTAGTAATTCCTTGCATTTAGAATGAAAGTGAAAAGTTTCCATTGTAGAATATTCATCCATCGTCTCAGAGAAAGCTTCAATTACTAAAAGAAAAGGATAGGGGGAAATTGAGTCCCCTTATCTTAGACCTTTAGCACTAGCAAAGTAACCTTCCATACATCCATTGAGATTTACAGAGAATTTTGCTGTGGTAACACATTGCATGACCCATGCTATAAATTGTGAAGGAAACAGCATACATTCCATTAGGGTGTGTTTGGATATGGGATTTTGAAATACTGGGTATTTTTAAATGCCCTCATTTCAAAATTCCCTGATTTATAAATTCTATCATTTTGAAATATCTTGTTTGGAAAAAAGGAAGCAAAAGGTTATTAAAAATGTGGGAGGCAAGATTCCTAAAAAATAGGGAACTAGTTATTGTGGATTTGTAAATTACTGATTGGAGTGAATTTGACAAATAACTAGTTCAAATCACTCCGAAATTTCAAAAATTCTCTTTTGAACTATTCAAACAAGATATTTTGTCCAAGTGATTTACAAATACCCTACTAAAATCAAATCCCCAGTTCAAATCCTATATCCAAACACACCCTTACTGTCTTCAAAAATTCTCATCCCACAGAATCATATGCCTTTTAAATATCCACCTTCATTACAATATCCCCATTCTTATGATAATTTTTCACTAATTCTTGCATCAATAATATGTTATCTGCAATACTCTTATTTGTCACAAAAGAAGATTGCCTTTGGGATATCAACTTTGGCAGCACCTTCTTTAGTTTAGTACTCAGGATTTTAGAAACACATTTATAGATTACATTACAGCAAGCTATAGGCCTAAAATCCTTCATAGTACTAGGGCAAGGTATTTTAGGAATCAAGGTTAATGTTGTATTATTGAAACCTTTGATACATGTATTGTTGTTGAGCATTTCCAAAACTGATACAGTGACAGTTTGTCCTACCATCTCCCAAGTTTGTTGATAAAATTCAACACTAAAACCATCTGTCCCTAGAGATTTATTTTTTTTTGAAAGAAAATATAGCCTCCTTAACTTCCCATTCTTGGACTAGTGAGCATAAGTTCAGTTGATCATGTGCTTCCACTTTCTTCTTTGTAAACATATTCAGTCTAGTCCTTCCCAAGGAAGTTTGCAAAATGGTCAATAGCTACTTGATGTAGCTCTTTAGCCCCATTGACTTGTATTCCATCCACAGTGTTGATAGCCAAAAAAAATTTTGCTTGATCTGTGGAGCTGCATCTTTTTATGGAAGTAGGCAGTATTTCCATCCCCCAACTTCAAATCTTTTCTTTAGGCCTTTTGATAGTAAAAAGCTTCCTCAGCCTGCACCAACTCATAATACTGTGCATATATCTCTTTTTCCTTCATAACCAGACTCAGGTCTTGACCACTCAAGATTTGACTTTGTATCTAATGTAGTTCCTGTAGTTTAAGTGATGTTCTCAAGGATATATTGCTATAATGTTCCTGATTGAGTTTCCTTAACACAGGTTTAAGCTTCCCCAATTTAGTGTTTAATTGGTAACAAGCAGTACCTTCAATCCTTTCTTGCCATATAGATTCCAATAAACTCTTGAAAGACCAATGTTTCATCCAAAAATTGAGGAACTTGAAAGATTTTTTCCCTTTATACTCTTCATGCCCTATTTTAACTTGTAAGAAAACATGGTCTGATAATTCTGGAACATATGCCTCTACTTGTGTATTTGGATATTTGTCTAACCATCCTTCATTCTGCAAAGCTCTATCTAATCTGCACATTATGATATCTTCATCTCTCTTATTATACCAAGTGTAGAATAAACCAGTGGTAGGTAAGTCTGCCAATTGAGCATCATATATAGACATTGATTAAATTCCTTGGTATCCATATGATTTAGTCCATTTCCACATTTTTTCTCTTCCTCATTTCTTACCACATTAAAGTCTCTCATGATCAACCAAGGGGATTCACCGAAACTCTGTGCTTCATGAGTCATTTGTTGCCACAAACTTCTCCTTTTTTTCTCCTTTATAGTCTCTCACATTTTGTTTAAGTAATATATTGATGTTTGAAGTTCTTAACTAGTAACTTAAGCATGTTATACTTTTACAGAGTACTTATAAGCTTTTTTATACGACAAATATATCGGAAACTAAGAGGCATATAATAATAATAATATAAAACAGAACATAAGAGAACAAAATCAATCTCGGTCTTATTTCAATATAGGCAACATACAACATTTGAAAAAGCTATTAACAGAACACATAAGAGACTCTAAGTCGTTGCAGCCAAGTTAAAGCTATTTATTACAGCTACCACCATACAAGGTTTCACCATTTTTTGCTATAAACTTTAAGCAACCAAAAAAAAAAAAAAAACAACTAGGTAGAAACTTTTAATCTTAGAAACATCTGAATGCATTGGCCTTGGCAAATAACAAAAGGCGGATGCCAGAATCTCAATCCCATTTTGTTATTGGCAACGTACAACACTGACAATGCTATGAAGTGAGCACATCAAAGACTTTAATTTATTGTCTTCAAAGGTCCATCTACTAGTACAGTTTCAATACACACGTATCTACAGAGCGGTGCAGATGTTTTTTTTTTAGTTTGTATCAAATTACTAATGACTTCTTTGTCATTTCACTAAACTAAAGATGATACTTTTGTCATTTTGCACCAGATTATTATTATACTAATGGGGAAAACCCGAGGCCATTGGAAAATGACTGTATCGCATAATAACACACTCCCTATACATACTTCATTACAAGCAAGAGAAATTAACAAAAACATTGGTGCAAGATAAGAATATGAAACATCTGTTGTCAGCAACGTACAACACTAAAAATGCTACTGAAAGAGCACATTAGTGACTCTACAATTGTTGCCTTCACATTGGTGAAGTTGTTATAGGCACTCCTTAATCCTTAATGGCACTCCCCGTACAGCTTACATGATCATACCATGCGCGTGCATTGATTGTACAGGGTGCGCCATTAGCAATTAAGGGTACCTACTCATTCAACCAAATAACACTTCTTACAGCTACAAGATCTACCAAAGGAAACACTGACAAAATTGAAATCACATAGACTAAACAAAAATAAAGGAAGGGAACAGTGTTTTCTACAATTTTTTTGTGTATGTGTAAGAAAGAGAGAGAGAGACCAAATCGCCTGAGATTATAGATGAAGCCCTAATAAGCTTTCACGACGTTTTTATAGTGACAGATTGCAGGGACTAAAACTTGAAGGACCAAAGTTCACTTACCTTAACCCTCCGTATTTCCCCAATCCAAAATCCGGTGCGATGATCACTCTGCTACATTGAACAAAGGGAATCGTCAAGCCATTCTTTTCACTTCCATAGCCCTCAGCTTAACTATAACCTGAAAGTATCATCGATCAAGACACAATGTTTCTGCTTGACATCTCCTTAAACAACTCGAAAACTACATCTAACTGTCCAGCCTTTACTCACCCATAAACCGTGTTCCAAAACCCACACGCTTCCTTGTCCAGATTACACACACACATGCATAGGGTACACCTACACAAGCAAACGGCACACCTCCACAAGCACAGGCTACACCTGCACATATAGTACCATACTATGTATACACACACACACACACACACACACTGAAACTGTAGACACGCAACATACTATTGCGCACACACTATTTACACATACAGACGCACATTATAATACACACACCAAGACACACATTTTTAACACACACACACACACACACGCACTGCCTCCACGGCCCCCTTATCGTCCACCCACACAATTTCACACACCTCACACAAACACACATACCCTGGCTGCCAGCAGCCTACACGTACTTACACATCTATTGCACACACACTCACACCCACTGATGTACGCATTACACACAAAGGTAACTGTTAGCCCTATGGTTGGATAACCTAGGCTTACATCTTGTTTTGATGATAACTACACATTGATTATGTTCTAATGTGTGCTTTGAGTGTATTCTTAGTAGGTATATACATGCACACTCATGAAGACATATTTGAGAAGTTGGATAGATGGATTAAAGCCAAAGAAGCTTAAAGCATGGTGACATGCTATGGAAGCTTCATCAAGTCCAATGTCAAAGAGCAAGAAAGAATGCATAGGCTAAGTTACTATCGATTATAATTGATCTTTCCTATTATGTACCTAGTCTTGGTTTGATGCTTGGATTGATGACTATGACCTAAAAAGAACTTAGAACACCTTGTGCATTGCATGTGAGTTCATAACCTTTCACACGAGTGTGGTTCTTGAAAATGAGTGAACTTTGGAGCTCACTCAGATTTTCTCAAAACTATTCTTCGTGCTAATCTTTTCATATCTTGATAAAACTTTTCATTAGCTTTCCAACGCAAAAAAACGGCACCTTAATCCGATTTTTCTAGAGAAAGTTATGCCCAAAATAGGAAAGGGGGTTCCGTGAGGCAGCCGATAGGCAGTAAGGTATTACAGTCGACTGTAATTGAATACAGTCGACTGCATTGGTCAATGCAGTCGACTGCATTGGTCAAACTTCAGTTCCAACGGCTATTTTTGAGGACAAAACTCCAACGGCTATTTTTGAGGGATTACAGTCGACTGCATTGGTTACGGTCGACTGCAATGGCAATTTTGCCCACTTTATGCCTAACGGCTATATTTGATCTCTTCTCTATATAAATGATTTGGGGCTTCATTATACATCATGAAAACCACATTCTAAGCCTTCATTCATTAGAGAAACATCAAGGCTCATAGATTAAACTTTTTTCTCTTCATCTTCATGATTTTACATCATTAAAGAGAGCATCTTTGTGAGCAATTCTTTGATTGAGAGTGAGCATCCTTCAAGTCATCAATTCTCTCATCTCTCTATTGCACTAGAGCTTCATTTGTACTCATTTCCTTTCAAGAGGGTTTCTTTGTACACATTTGATCTTTGTAAAAGGATTGTGATCAAGGCTTGGGTTTGTCAAGTCTTGGGTGAGCTTTGTGGATTCAAGGCTTTTGCTTGGTGTGGGGATATCACCAAGTGTTGTAAGGGTTTTGATCTTGACCCGGAAGAAGATTGTTGCTAGTGGATTCTAGTGCTCTTGTAAGGGACTTCCTTGAAGAGGTGGATGTAGGCTTGAGGGTATATCAAGCCGAACCATTTAAATCTCCTTGTCAAGTATCTCTAACTCAATCTCTTCACTTATTGATCTTTAATTGTTTGAGATTGTTTAGTTAGCATCTTCATTGAAGTATTACTTCATTTGTTTGAGATTTTTTATTGTGCTTAGTTTAAATTCCCCATTATATTTCAAAAACCCTATTCAGCCCCTCTAGGGTTGTTTTATTGGTTTCAGTAACACAATTGCACGCAAACACGCGCGCGTACATATACATAAACACAAAACCACACGCATACACACACCCCCTGAAATTTGCACACGCGCTCACACACATACTTTCTACCCCACACACACTTTTGCATACATAGAATACACACAATATCCCCCCCCCCCCCAACATAGAGTAACACTCACGTACCCACGGCACGCACAGTTAAATTCACTTACACACGCACGCACGCGTGCGCACACACACACACACAGAGTTATCACACATACATGCACACTCCTACACATAACCACACACTCACACACATCTGCACACACTCACCATAACATCCATACATGGTTGCACACAGTTGTACACATTCTTCCACATACACACACTTACCTCATGTAGTCCCCCCGCGAGCACTCCCCGCCCCAACCTATATGCTCTCTATGTTCTGCTCTACTCTGCTCTCTCTCTTTCTCTCTAGGGTAATGTAACTGAAATGGCGATTGCCCAAATGTCTCAATTTCTTCTCTCTCTCTCTCTCTCTCTCTCTCTCCAACTTTCCCAAATTGAAGGTTGACAAATATATGTATGTATGTATTTTTCTATTTACATAATAACCTAGAAATCAATTTTTGTCCTTCAATACGCCCCATCTCAATGTCATTATTCCTCTATTGCACCCCACATCATTAATCTACAACTTATGGTTATTTTAAAAATGTCGCTAAAGGTTTTCAATAACATGGCTCCCGCCAATCATCGCAAAAGACCCCAAATAATATCACATATAGAAACTGTTGCTAAAGGAATAAATAAACAGCTAGAAATTACGATAAAACCCACCCCAGATTCGGGGTATTACACTACATCATGCTTGCAAGATTCGGGGTATCATGCTTGCCACATCCTACAGTTGTAAGTCATTTGCCTCAAGTCAACAACATTTGTCTTCCCATAGGATTCAACTTCAAACTTCAAATCCCCACACTAATATGCAAAATATTCTTTTGAGGCTACTTTTACTATTCTACGTTCTCCAAAAATATTTGGACATATGTTACCATCTTTTTCACTTGTATTCTTGTTATCATATGCTTCCTTGTCTACTTTATCATGCCCACTATTGGCATATCTCTAGCTTTAAGAATATAGCTATTAAAAGACTCAGTGAGGTTATTAATAAGAATGTCACACTACAAAGTTGAACCAAAGTGTGACCTAGTCCATGTGGCTGGATACATGGCACCTAACCATTTAAGAGCTTCTTCATCTTTGTCAATCTTCTTGAACTCATTAAAGTCATTTTGGTTGCCAGCTCTAACTGCAATTTAAAGACAATCCTTGAACTCCTTCCCGTTAAACTTCTCTCTGAAATTAGCATAGAGATGCCTCATGTATTATATTTGCTCAGCTGTTGGCAACAGTTCCCTAAATGTCTCTACCAAGCCTTTCTGTCTGTCAAAAATAAACACCAACCCCTTCTATGCCACTCCACCAACTTCGTCCAATAACTGTTTCAGAAACCAAGTCCAAGAACTCTTGGTTTCTGCCTCAACTACAACAATGGCAATAGGGAACATGTTACCAGTCCTATCCCTTCCAACTGCACTGAGTAATTGACCCCCCATAAATAGTCTTCAAAAAGCAGCCATCTAGTCCAATTATTGGCCTATATCCCTTAACAAAACATGTCTCCTGAGCTTCAAAACTAACAACCAACCTCTGAAAAACTGGTGCTATTTTAGTGGAAGGTCTTTCTGTTGTAATTAAAAAAAACATCCACAGGTTCTACTTTATCAAGTCTTTCCATAGTCCTAAATCTTAGCATGTGCATCCTCACATCTCATTCAATCAACTCCTTAGCCATGCTCTTAACTTTGTACATTCAAGTTTTCTTGTATCACATCTTTCATTGATGTCGGCTGCCATGTACGATCGCCCCTAAATTAATGTTTTGATATATATCTAAAGCTCACCAAATGATTATCAAAGTCTCTCTGACATGTGTGAATTTGGTTAAAAGTTTTAATCTAAAAGGTTTCTCACTATTAATTGGAGAAGCATGGATTCTCGACTAACATTCTCGATGTTCTATACGTTAGTACTTACACAAAGCAATGATCCTTCTATTTTCATTCTTTTTATACACAAAACTTATATCCTCTCCTTAGACAATGTAGCTTCAAAGCCTGCCTAAACACTTGTGGGTTGGGAAACTTCATCCAAGAAAAAAGTCACAACCTTTTTCACCAACCCAACATGTTCTCTCATTGAACTGTGGGTATCTAAGTGTATGTTTTTCACCATCATCAAGCTGTGGCAGACTTCATAACCCATTAGAGTCTTCCCAATTAAGGTAACATTTCTCACTCATCTCATCCATATTGACCTTCCTTTTATCCCCACTTTCTGGTCCCTTGAATATATCTTCATCTTCAGGCCCCATCTTTAGTCCTTCATGAAGCTCCGGTGGATCAGTTCATTTATCTTAAAAAGCAAAAGTTTTCTTACCACTATTTGTTAGTTCTTCATGACCCACATCCTCATCATCTAAAGCATTTTTATTGACACCTCTTTCTCATCAGATCCATTTATACCTTCATTTTCATCACCTCCATTTACTCCCTCATATGCAATATCTGCATTTAAAACCTCATCTACACCATCACTATTTACCCATTTATTTATGTTCACATCATTAATTACACGAGCCTCAGCTTGGGTAACATCTCCATCTCTAAAAGCCATGTCACCATCCACATCACCATTATCATGCTCAATCCTTAACATATCTCCAACTAAAACTTGATCATCCTCTGCAGTAACTTGCAGAGGATCCACCCTTTCAGCATAAATAGGTAAACAAGCATTGTGACTGTAATACCTAATCAAACTAGCCACATCCCTATCATCTATAATAGACCTTAGCTAACCCAGGTATGACCTAGAACAGAAGACTAGAACTAGGTAGCTCTATGTCCCCTAAGATACCAATTAGCTCCCAATAAGATACCAAGTCTAACTCATAATTATCAAAATATTCTTTTTTGTACACCTTCGTATGACCTATTTGGTTTACTAGTAAAAAGTCCACATACTGGATTTCTAGGGCTACACTATCAAACACAACCATTTTCTTCAATAACATAATAAAAATTGATTACTAACCAAGTATGTATCCCCAAGGCAAAATACAATATTTATATGAATTTAATTACTAATATGACTGACTTGTTTAATAATTCACCCCAAGTTAAACAAATATTTTTTTGTTAAAGTAGTATAAGAAACAATTTGAAGGCAAGCATAAACAGTGCTTCAACAGCTGTGGTCCAACAAAAAGGTTGAGCACCCAATGTGGTCCCCTACCTATAGGCAAACTATACTAGAAAAGAGTCCTGAATTTCAAAAGGGTCTATTTTTATGTCAACTTATACATGCAAAGTTGCATAAAATGTAGACCTTACCTTAAACAGGAATGTAATATGGTGAAGCCACACAATAGTTACAAACCCTAAAAACTAAATTGAAGGACAGAATTATAAACCCTAGACAGAAACAATGTTGAAACAAAGAAGCATTCGGAAACCCTAAATTAAAAACAAAATTCTAAACCCTAAACACAGCATTTAGAAACCCTAAGGTGTGAAAAACGATAAGTTTTATTCCCGTTAATAAACCGTAACTTGTAAAACTAAATTAATATAAGGGAGAAAACATACCTCTTACTGCGAGAATCCAAGGGAGCCTCTTGTCATTTCTCTCGACGAATTTGTGATATTTCTTTGTTGTTCTCGTTGATCTTCGATATTCAATTAACAGAGATTGAAATAGGACATGAAGACTGAGAGTTTGAGAGCTTCAAAAAAGATAGAGAGTTTAGAGAGAATATAAGTCAAAAAATGGTTTGAGAAATAAAAGAAGAGAGACAAATCGCTGCCAAGCCAAAATAGAGGGGGCCAAAGTATGCATTGACCCCAGCATTTTGTCTTGACTGTAAATACACCAACATCGGGAAGGCAGTTGTAATTAAACCAAAAGATTATTACGTTGGAAAAAACAATATCGTCGCCTGAGAGATTCGAACTCTCGCGGGGAAACCCCATGTACTTAGCAGGCACACGCCTTAACCACTCGGCCAAAGCGACATTTTGTATATGGGCGGTTGAAAATAATTATTATTCCAAACTATCTGCCATCAGAAAACAACAAACGAAGTTGACCAACCCGAGGTCCCTCCACCACCACCACCAGCATCCCAAGCCAGAAATCCATTATCACCAAAAGCAAAGCAAAGCAAGAAATAAAAAGTCATACGATACAATGTCCTCAACCACCACCCCCGCCGCCGTCGCCACAACCACTGCGGACCGACAAACATACTGGTGCCACGAGTGCGACATGAGCGTCTCCCTCCTCCCCCCCTCACCCACCACCACCACCACCTCCCTCCTCTGCCCTTATTGCCACAGCGACTTCCTCGAGGAAATGGACTCCCCTCCCTTCACCACCCCTAACCCCAACCCTACGCTCCTCCCTCTCACATCCTTCCTCGACCCCATCCCCTCCCCCGAAATCCCCGGCGCCACCACCGCCGCCGCCACCTTCGGATTCCCCTCCCCCACAGCCCCCGACGACAACTACCTCCTCGACAGTCCCTACCTCCACCGACTCATCCAGCACCTCACCAACTCCGACGCCGAAGCTCCGTCCCCTTCCGCCGCCACCATCACTACCACTCGCTACCGCTCTCCTACCTCAAAATCAGCTATCGAATCGATCCCTAGCGTCAAAATCACTGATACGCTACTCGATCTCGATCCGATTATCCTGTGCGCGGTTTGTAAGGACCAGTTTGTGATCGATGTTGAGGCGAAACAGCTGCCGTGTAAGCACATGTACCATTCAGATTGTATCCTGCCGTGGCTATCGCAGCACAATTCGTGTCCGGTTTGCCGGTTCCAGATGCCGACAGAGATCGATAGCGAGGTGGGTGGGGGGAGAAGGAGGAGGTCGAGGTTCTCCATGGTGAGGTTCGGAGAGTTGATGGACGACGATGAGCTGTTTGGGTTCGGGAGTACTTTGAGGCACATTGCCAGGAGGCATAGGTTGATGTTTCCGACAGGGAGGCGGGGTGGTGCTGGTGGAGAAGGGGAGTTGTCTTTGTCGCCCACGCAGGTTGGGGAGGCGGAACTTTCGGGGCGGTCTGATAGTGTGGAGACAGTGTCGAGCTGGCCAAGCTGGCCGGTGGAAGGAGGGAGCATTGTGGTGGGTGGGAGTGGGGGTGGAGATGGGGAGATTGCTTTGAGTGGGAGGGTGACTGATGAATCTTAAAGCTGCAGTCTTGTATTCTGCTTCGGCATACTTCAGGTGGGCTTTTGATAACTTTTACATGCCGATTCTTGCTTTCCTTTCTTGATAGTAGTTGGGTGTAAAAATAATTTACATGAATTATTATGCTTGACTGGAATCATTCCTTGGATTATAGTGCTGTGAGCTGTCTGAAGTTTGTAGTGTAGGAGACTTTTCTGTTGCTTGGTCTTAGCACAGGAGGTTTTGGGTGATTAGGGGAAGGGGAGGGAGAAGTTAAACATTTGTTCTCCATGAGTACTTCATCTAAATTTGACACAAATATTTACGTTTTTCAAAGGTAAAATTGGGTCCTTAGATGTCCTTCTAGGCTGGGTTCTGTGAGGCTGAATCAAGTTCACATTGTAGGTCGCATACATAATGTCGTGGATAAGTTTTAGTGAAGTAGCTGCAAGTGAGCTAGTACCACTGTTCTGTGAGTTTTACAGACATAGATAGTATGAAGGTTCTCCTTATGGGTAGCAAAGGGAATTAAGCTAGTTGTCAACTTGTGATGTTTTACATCGAGGGGGTGGGGGATTGGTCGTTAAGTGTGGCTAATTTAGTTGCGATTTGGATGCGGGAGTGGTCAACAGCTAGTCTAGTTATATGCAAGTGCTGATGTGCCATTTTTTACTCTATAGTCCAATGAGTACAACTTGTGGTAAACTCTCAGAAGGTGATCAACGTTGTAAGTATGCAAGAATTTCGATTGAAATTCCTTGGGCGCTTTTGTCCTGTTGATCCCTTATTAGTAGCAATGAAAGGGAAACAAACGGGAAAACGTACTTTAGCTTATACTATACGTGCACTTTTCACAACTATATCATGTATCATAGATTTTTAAATGCTTGTTTAAGATGTTAGACACCAAAGTCATTGCATTTGGAAGCACCTTTTGGAGCGCTATTTTTTAGGATCGCTCTTCTTACCATAGAGCTTAGGTTTGAGTAGTTCTTCTAGAATGGGCAGGCCTCAGGGCGGTGATTAGACATGAAGCTGCCTTTATCCCTGGCCTACGTGTTGGGACACTCTCAAAGTGTTGACAATATGCCTTCCTCTGCCTCCAAAGTTGTTGAAAACATGCCATTCTCTGCCTCCAAAGTTTTTTTTTCTTTTAGAACTAAAACCAGGAAGGAGCTACTTTGAAGCAAGCATGCAAGTTCTATCTAAGCTGGCTGATCCAATTTAGGGAATTTAGAAGATGTGTAAGAGGCAGTTTATATGCAAGAAGCAAATGGAGTAAGGCCTTTATGTTGGCATAAAGAAGATTGGTACCAGTAAGAGAAGTGGATAGGAGCAGCACTTCCTGGGCTGATTTTTGAAGCATTTGGTTGGGTTTGGGGGGGGGGGGGGGGGGGTGCGAGAAGGATGGAATCAAGTGCGAGGGGGATCTTGGCTATTAAATACCATTGGGGTCTTATGAAATTATTGGAGCTCTCGTTGAGTTCAAAATCCATGTCCTAGCCTTGATGGATGGGTTCAGTATAGGGTCAGCTATTTGAGGTGGATCTAATGAGAGTCGTTGATTTTGTTTGGCTTTCTTTTATGGCTAGGGCAGCTTCTTGGTGATCTGGTCTTTTCTTTGTAATTTGGTTCCCCCGCACCCCTTCCCCCGGCCCCCGGGGTATCTCTTTATAATTCATTCTTATTTGTAGAAAGAATTTATAAATAAGAATAGATTAGAAGTAATTAAGAAGTGGTTCTTATACAGATTTATTAAGCACTTGGAAGTATTAGTGGTACTCATCTGGTAGAAGTACTTGCCAAAAAGGAAAGTTAGTGCATGTCATTGGAAGTAAGATTGTAAAAAGAGATATCTATTGAGAACTTTGGAAGATGGCAAGGGCTATGACTGGGTTAAAATAAGAGAAGATAACCTGCAATATCCAATGCTGCTTTTATGTGTAAAGTCGATGCTTAAGAAAGTAGAGTTTGGGGTTAAATGAAGGATGAACCTCCTAAAATATGTGGGGTTCTTCTCTGGTCCTATTACAAAGAGAGATAAACAAACCTAATGGCGAGGATTTACTTTCAGAAGAAAAGAATGGAAGAAAACACCCATTGTCCACCCTTCGTTTTCTGTATAGAGACCTTTACCGAGTTTTAGCCTTCTATACCTTCAGCTCCACCGTTTCTTCACAGAAGAGTAATTCAATGGAAACAATGGTTTCTCAACAGTTTTCCAGAGATATATACGTGCAACGGCCATATTGGAGCAAGCTGGTCTATAGAAAAATAGTACAAAGATGGATGCGGGGACTTTTTATATAGAAATTAGGATTATGTAATGTCTATCATTGTTTTGATAGATAGATATAGAGCTTGACATGCCGCAAATCCTCATATATGTTACTTTTGGCTGCATTTCTTGTACCTGCATTGTAGTTTGCGACTGTGTAGCATGCATGAATCTTTGGCTGTGTTTTTGTTTTTGGTGTAATGGAAATAACGTTATTGAGATGTTGTTTTGCGGTTAGGAAAATCACAGGATAAACTAGTATCATAACTCATATTGAGCTTCTTGGCCATGCGTGGGACCCCGGCTTTGTGCAGTGTATATGCAAACAGTGATTAACGTATGAAGGAAGTCTTTGGGTGTTATATTGGAGGTCAGGTTTTAAAGCCTGTAAAGCTTGTTGAATCAAATGTGTTATTGTTAGATGATATAGTAGACTTCGGAATGTTCCAGACGATTTTTTCTCTTGGCGCGGTTTTTCTAGTATGAAAAACCTATGCATCTGAGAGAAGACATTTATCCTAATTAGGGCTGTATACGAACCAAGTTCGAGCCGAACTAGCGTATGTTCGAGCCGAACTGGCGTATGTTCGAGCTCGATTCATATAACTTTCGGCGTGATCCAACTCAGCTTGTGTTCGTTTAGCTGCCAGATATTTCGTTCGAGCTCGGTTCACGAATCGCTTACCAAAACTCGGGCTCGGCTCGTTTGTTCGACTAAATTGTACCGGCAATCATCGGATTGGGAGACGACGATGGAAGGGCCGAGGCAACAATGGCACGACGCAACAACGTGGCAGAGAGAGGGAGAGAGAGAGAGAGGGAGGGTTTTAGTATTGGGATGGGCCTTTCCAATTGGGCTTTAGAAATATATATGGGTGAAGTCTCCAAAAATGGCTAGGACTTTTATAATTGGGCTTTAGAGCTAGAAATGGGTATGTAAATACAACAAAGAACACAGTAATTATATTTTGTAATATACCTATATTTATATATGTATTTCACACACACACAATCTAAACGTGCTGTTCATGAACTATTTGAAATGTTCATGCTTGGCTCGTTTAATAAATGAGCTCAACAAAGTTGTTCATATTCTGTTCATTTATTACACAAACCAAGCACGAACGTGTTTTTAGCAAACGAACAAGTATTTACAGCCCTAGTCCTAATCGTGGCTAGAAAAGATAGGAGTGCCTAGAAGCTCTAGAACATGTTGCCTCACATGATTTTGCTTGACCAGCCAGTGTCTAATTTCCGAACTTCTTGATCATACCTTATGTTCTCACCTTCTTCTGTAGAAGTCGATATATTGGTCTCAAACAACAGCACTCACTCATAAGCATTGGATCCTGAAAAATCGAAAGATTAGGCTGAGACGTAAAAATAACAGGTTGAATGCAAAATCCATCCTGGTTGAATTGAACTAGCCTTTTTGCGTTCAAATTCTTGTCAATCTTGGAAACAATAGGATAGAGGTGTTGTTCAAAGTATTAGAGAAACTAACCTCTTTGGCTTTATTTGTCTTTGCCTCCTAAGTAGTCTTCTGCACCATTGAAGAATTGGGAGCAATAGCTAGACCAGACGAAACCTTGGCAGGATCGTCCTTCCGTGGGTTCTGGACCCCTAGCTGCAATATATTGCGGGCTGGAGGAGCCCGAATATACAACATTATAACTAAACCTCCAGCTTTGTTGATTTTCTGGAAATGTTTAACTTTACGACATTGAGAAACGTCATGTCCTTGAAGTGAACAATGACTTCAATACGATTTGTTTCTCTCAAAAATAACCTTTTGCCATAACCCTTTATCCTTGCTAGTGTCCACCCATATACTTGTGCGTAAAGGCTAGGAAACATCTGTTTCAATGCAAACACAAGCATATAAAGGATGCTCTAGAGAAAGCGTTTTTGTATGAGCCCTCAAATATTTGCCGATGGAGCCAACAAGACCCTTAAGAATAGATACATGATATAGAGGAAGAGTCAAATATGGAAGTCTAATCCATACTGCTGCAAATGACGATTCAAAATGTGGGTTGAAATCCTTAGACCAACAGAAGAGTTGAAAAAGAGAATTCTCAATTGGATGTGAATCACAGGGCCAAGCCCTAGCAAGATCCCATTGTTATTTCAGATGGACCATTACATGTCTAGCTGCAAGAAAACCTGCAGTGACAGGTTTGAGATCCTAAGAACTGTATGTTATGAATGTAATTTTGGCAACAAGAGTAGTTTTGAAGGATTGCTACGCAGAGCTGGGTTCTGCAGGGGAGATGACATATGATGGTTCGCCCAATTACCATAGCTCAAGGTTGGGACGCAATCGAAATATCTGGCAACAAAGGCTTGCCTTTTGTAATGACATCACCGTAGCAATGGATTGTGAGGATAGCAGAAGAGGAGGGGGAAGAAGAGGGGAGATTGGGAGAATGAAGGCGTAGATCCCTCATGAGGTAGCTGCTGAGGGACCTTAACCCTAGAAAGAAAAATGGGAATTGTAGACGGAAGGTGCCCTCTTGAGAGCCACAATGAAATGCATATTTTATGATTGATTCCGCAGGTAAGGGATGTCGAAGGAAAGAAAACAGTGTGTATTTTATTTTTTTTATGTATTCCCTTCTACTCTTGCTCCTTTGCTTTTTTTCACCAAAAAGCAAAAAAACTTCAGCATATGAAGCACAGCCCTTGGACTGGTTAAACAAGACCAATATTATCTAATAAGCTGTATAGCTTAGAGAGCATGAATAGGAGAGAAATATAGATTGATGGTAGCCGGCTCCACCTAGTTTGGGATAAAGATTGGTTGTCTAAGGTGAATTTGATGTCAATGAATCAATAGACCATGTTCTGAAGTCGACTTGGGGTCTTTTGAGATAATGTCGCCCTATATTACATGCTTCTTATTTACTGTTTACTTTAATGAACAAGTACCATCAGAAGACTTTTATTGCATACTAGAGTAGATTGTTTTACTGGAGCAGAGATTTTCTTGGGTATTGCTGCACTTGACTAACCTTTGCTACCTTAGTGTGTATTATCCAGTAACTTAGACTATGCTATCTGTGAGCGTTTTATACTACACTAGATTGCTTATATGTTTTTTCAGATTAAGTTGTGCTTCATAATGTGAGTGCCTTTAAACTGTATCTATAGGAATGCCCCTCCACACCCCCCAACCCACGCAAAACCAAAAAGTTAAAAACAGGAAGAAAAAAGAAGAAGAAGAAGAAGAAGAAGAAAGAAAAGAAAACAAAGTAATGAGCATGATTATGTGGTTTTAACACAAGTGTTGCATGCTGTAGCTTTTTTACAATGTCTTTTTCCACTTCTTTGTCTCATTTCTCTTTTATATCATGTGCAGGTTGCATGTATAGTAATTCGTAGGGTTACCAAAATGTATTTCATCACCATAAATCAGATGATGGAGTTCGAATCTGTTGTGGACGGCTGCGCTACTGCCCAATAACGTGATATTTGGTGTGTTTCTTGTGCAAATAGCCAAGGTTGAGTTGATTGATTGTCGTGATACCTTGTTTAAACCATGCAATAAAACTTTCTTCTGTAATTTGGTTAATAAAGCAAGAAATTTAGTTGCCTTTTGTAATCTCCCTCCCTCCCGTTCGTGCTTGTGTTCTCCCTCTGGTTAATAAAGCAAGAAATTTAGTTGCCTTTTGTAATTTGGTTAATAAAGTCACAATGTATCACCTTGCAAATTTGCAAATTAGGATTTTGTTGAAACCCTAATTTGCAAATTAGGGTTTTGTTGAAACCCTAAGTCTTTTTCTTAAAAGAAAATTAAAATTAACCCCATATTATCCTCCTGATTTCAAAATTTAGTGTTTATTGGAGCCCTAATTTTCAAATTAGGGTTCCAAAACCCTAATTTGAAAATTAGGGTTTAGTGAATTTGAAATCTTCAGTAGTCCTTCCCTCCCTGCGCCTCGTCACCGACAGTCCTTCCCTTCCCTGCGCCACCCTACCACGCCGGCAAGCCTCTCCCCGCACCACCCCACCACGCAGGCAATCCCTTCAAAAGCCCACACTGCCGGCAGCTTTCTCTCTCTCTCTAAAGGATCGTCGAAATCGCAGATCTCGCCGCCACCACCGGCTGCTGCCTCACTGTGGCTGGGTTGGCCGTGATCTCGTCGATGTCGCCGATATCGGCAGTTTTGGTAGGGGTGCCGGTGGTGGTGAGAAAGGAAGGTGGTAGCAGCGGTGGGGTGGGGGAAGAAGGGTGGTGTGCGGGGTGGGGGGGTGAAGGGGGGTGGGGGTTGAGGGGGGCAAAGAGAGAGAGAGAGAATTTAAGAGATAATTTTTAAGATAATGGCAGTTGAATAAATATATTTGTAATTTAGGGACAATTAAGTCTTTTCGTCAAAATCGTTATGTATTTTTGTATTCCGTCTGGTCAACGAACGTAAGTATAATTTGTCCAAATTATTGTCCTTGTCTGTAATTATACCCTAACCTCATAGACACAAGTGTAATTTGCCCTAGATTCTTGGGGAAAGTAGGGAATGACCCCCTCTACTATACACGTTGTGCGATTTGCCCCCCTCCACTTCAAATTTAAGCACTAAACCCCCCCCCCCCCCCCAAAGTTTGAGAAATTGGGCATGATTGACGGATCCGTTAAAAATAGCGTGAAATGACCAAAATACCCTTATTTCTTTATTAGCTAATGACCCCCTGTATTATACACGGTGTACAATTTCCCCCCCTGAAATTTAAATTACAATTTTTGCCCATGACCCTCTTCCTCTGGTCAACCCGCTACAATTGGTGATTCACTGAGCACAACCACTTCACTGAGCACAACCACTGGTATTTTTTTCCGACCACCGGTGAGTTAAAAAAAAAAAAAAAAAGGAACCGCGATTGCCGTTAGGTTTAGCAACTAATTTGCAAATTAAGCTTTTGAAATGCTAAAATTAGAAGATTTGAAATCCTGATTTAAAAATTAGGATTTTGAAACCTTAAAATTAGGGTTTTGAAACCCTAATTTTCGAATTAGGGTTTTGAAACCCTAATTTTCGAATTAGGGTTTCAAAACCCTAATTCGAAAATTAGGGTTTTGAAACCTCCTTCTCCAGATTTGATCCCGCCGCCGGCAGCCCAAGTGTCCTCCTCACCCCACGCCGCCGGCAGACTCGCCCCACCCCACCACGCCGGCGAGCCCCTGGCAAACCCACCTCACCATGCCGGCAGCCCTTTCTCTCTCTAAATCCCATTTCAATTTTTCAATTCAATTCAATGGATCACCTCGACAGGGAAGGGGAAGGGGGAGGCCGGTCGCGACGACGGGGAAGGGGAAGGGGGAGGCCGGTCGCGGCGACGGGGAAGGGGAAGGGGGAGGGCGGTCGCGGCGACGGGGAAAGGGGAAGGGGAAGGGCGGTAGCTGCGACGGGGAAGGGGAAGGGGGAGGCCGGTCGCGGCGACGGGGAAGGGGCAGGGCGGTCGCTGCGACTGGGAAGGGGAAGGGGGAGGGTGGTGCGGCGACAGGGAAGAGGGAGGCAGACGGGGGAGATGAAGGGGTGCGGTGGTCGGGGGAGTTGACAGAATTGGGTTGGGGATAGGGGGGTTGGGTGGCGGGGGGTGGGGGGGTGGGGTGGTTAGAATTAGGGTTTTTTCTGATTTTCTTTTCTAAAAGGGCAAAAACGTCATTTACAAAAAAAAATCGTTAGTCAACGCGCGTGTTGACCACGTGCTGTTATATTTAACGGTTTCCGTCAATCGTGCCCAATTTCTCAAACTGTGGGGGGGTTTAGTGCTTAAGTATGAAGTGGAAGGGGGCAAATCGCACAACGTGTATAGTAGAGGGGGTCATTCTCTACTTTCCCCTAGATTCTTTTACTGGAGCAGAGATTTTCTTGGGTATTGCTGCACTTGACTAGCCTTTGCTACCTTAGTGTGTATTATCCGGTAACTTAGACTATGCTATCTGTGAGCATTTTATACTGGACTAGATTGCTTAAATGTTTTTTCAGATTAAGTTGTGCTTCATAATGTGAGTGCCTTTAAATTGTAGCTACAGGAACGCCCCTCCACACCCCCCCAACCCACGTAAAACCAAGAAAGGGGGGAAAGAAGAAAGAAAAGAAAACAGAGTAATGATCATGATTATGTGGTTTTACACAAAAAAAAAGTTAAAAAGAGGGGGAAAAAAAGAAGAAAGAAAATAAAACAGAGTAATGATCATGATCATGATTATGTGGTTTTACACAAGTGTTGCATGCCGTAGCTTTTTTACATTGTCTTTTTCCACTTCTTTGTCTCATTTCTCTTTTATATCATGTGCAGGTTGCATGTATAGTAATTCGTAGCGTTACCAAAGTGTATTTCATCGCCATAAATCGGATGATGGAGTTTGAGTCTATTGTGGGCTGCTGCACTACTGCCCAATAACGTGATATTTGGTGTGTTTCTTGTGCAAATAGCCAAGGTTGAGTTGATTGATTGTCATGATACCTTGTTTAAACCATGCAATAAAACTTTCTTCTGTAATTTGGTTAATAAAGCAAGAAATTTAGCTGCCTTTTGTAATCTCCGTCCCCACCGTTCGTTCTCGTGTTCTCCCTCTGGTTATAATTCAAGGTGTGAAACCTTTCTTTAGCGATAATATTCTATGCTCGTGTTAAGGACCCACTGATATCGTGAAACTTTTGAGATGTCCTTGGTAATTAATAAATAAATTAGGGGGGCCATTTCTACAAAAGTTGAGGGTTGTGTGTGTGATTACTTTTCGAAAGAACAATAGTTCTGTTTTAAAAACCGCTAGGTGTTATTACCCGAGGATTGAAGTCGAGTAGTGTGGGTGGTTACAAGAATGGCAAAAGGGTCGAATCAGACTTACCTCGGGCAAATGCTGAAATAACTATGTCAAGGATGGGGAGTACATGGAAAGCGAATAAATTCCTTTCACGTCCGCTGACTATGAGCTACCAATTATGGAACCCTGAGCGCCATTGCTCCCTTCAGTTAATAGTATACAGGCAGCTTTTCATGCAATTTTCGTTCAACTTGTATATTGAGCAGGTCACTCGTCTGGAGCATTTTGCACCTTATGCTAAAAGAGCAACCTGCGCGAGAAAATGTTGGTTTTAGCAACAACAAAGTAGTTGTTGGCGGACCTGAGAAGCAAAATGATGAGATGGGTCAAAGATGCTGCGGAGCAGGGCAAGAACAATCAACTATATCATCAGCCCGAAGGAGTGCAGTTTCGCGGAAAGGAAACCCCCTTCGGACTGGTCAA
Organism: Escallonia rubra; assembly: GCA_033065855.1. Taxonomy (NCBI): domain Eukaryota; kingdom Viridiplantae; phylum Streptophyta; class Magnoliopsida; order Escalloniales; family Escalloniaceae; genus Escallonia; species Escallonia rubra. Next base: position 183,373 of record JAVXUO010000919.1, on the reverse strand, counting down.
GTTTCAATCCATCACGTGCCGTTCTTACCAAAGCAATGATGTGTAAAGCAGCAGGTTAGGCGTAGAAGCAAAATTGCAGTTAAACATTATCTCAGTGCCATGTTTGTGTTGTGCAAGTAAACTACATGAGGGTCCTGCAGATGTGACCTCTTCAAAGTTGCAACTTGAAATAAGAATCTTTTCTCGAGTTGCCATCGTATTATCTTGACTATACTCGTTATTGGCTCAGATTTGTTGTCTAACTATCAATTTTATTTTTTATTTTTTTAATTTAAGCACGACTCTATTGAGATCTAAATGGTCAATTGTGTGCTCGTACATGAGGGTCCTTGAAGATGACCTCTTCAAAGTTATAAGATGACAATCTCTTTCCAACTCGCGATTGTATTATCTTGGCCATACACGTTATTTGCCCAACTTTGTTGTCAAATTACCAATTTCTTTGTAATTCATGCGCGAGACTCACTGTTGATACTTAACCGGTACAATTGTGCACTCATCCAAGCAATATAAATGTTATGCGTGATGGATACGGACCATCGAGATAGAGTAGTTGAGTCAAAAATATATATATTATCAGCACTTGTCACATTTTCTTAGAAATTTCTTCAATCACGCCTCTATAATTTGATAACAACTATTCAGCATTATTAAACTGACAAACCAAAGCTTCTCCAGAAAGTCAATTCCTAGAGGGTCTCATATTGACTAGTAAATTTTATATTCTTAGATCTACGTGTAACCTCATGTGTTGCCGGCTCGAAAATCCCATGCACCCATTTTTGTGCCAATCTGAAGACGACAAGTCAAACAGGTCGGCTCCTCTTGCTTCGTGAACCCCCCAGCCAGCTCTCCTCCTATATATATAGACAGAATTATCCAACTCCCTTGATCCATATTCTTCTCATCTTCCAAAGCTTCCATCTCTTTGATACTTGTGTAACCTGCGTATATTGTGGCTATGGATAGCAGCTTATCAGACATGTTGTTCAAGGTGGCCTTGTTTGGCCTGGTTCAAGCTCTGGTTTATGTCATCCTGTCCAAGTCTTCCAATTTGTTCACAAAGACGAGCCCGTTGAGGTCGATGAGTTTCAAGACGGCTCGTTCGGTTAGCATTCGTCGCATCATGGCCGCTCTTTCCGACTTACCCGCCGGTGGCGAGCCTTCTCCTTCTTCTACAACGGACTTGAGGTCCCCGCGGCCGGCCAGACAAGACTCAATGACCCATGAACAGCAGTCCTCCTAGCCTAGCATCGATCTCTTGGCTTCTAGCTAGTGTATGAGTGGTAAAAGTATATGAACTCGGGGTTCGAAAGGGAGTAGCTGTAGGGATTCTTTTGTTTGTTGAATCTTTTTTCATTTCTTCTCTTGTGTGAATATGGATTTCATGGCCTAGCTTGCTGCGATTTTGTGTATGTTTGCCTTTGTATGATTATTACTTTGGTATCAGAAATAAGAAACTTATATGTCACCACTTGCGTGTTTCCTATGGTTGTGCACCACTTCCTGCAAAATGACTTCACCTATACATATATGAAGGGCAAAGACCATTTGACAATTCCTTTTGCCTCTAAAGATCATGTATATATATGTCGCCAAATGGGACTTTGACTACACAAGTTTACAAAGCAACTAAGAAAGGTGTAACCATTTGATTACGGAAACTGATATTTGCTCAAGTTCTTATCATTTCATCACCACTTTTGACATTTAAAATCGTTGGTGAGAATTTATGATGGAAGTATATTATAGTCACATTCTCTAATGTCACATGACAGTATTACCATTATAAAGCTAGCTAGAGTCATGAAACATTTTTAGTGACAAAAGTCAATTCGAGGTAAAAAAGAAAAAAAAAAACACAGTAAGTGACCCTAAAGCGAATAACATTGTTTAGTACGGCGAATACTGATAACCCTAACACGAGACATTGTGGCGAGTAATGATGACCTTGCTTCACATTTTATAGTGACATACCTACAACATAATTAATTCTAACAAAAGTCGAGCGCAGTAGTGACAGTCATACATAGCCATGTTGCACGCGCAAAGTAAATCATATTATCAATGGCCCAACTCGCAAATGGTGTGCTTTTTCCACTTTGTACATTTCGAAATTATATATTCTGAAACTTTCATAAATTCGTAGCGCTCCGCACAACAATTTCCATCAATCACCGGTGTTGCTCCGGCAACTCAAATGTAGACTCCTAGCCATCGCAAAGGTGCTTAATTATAAAATGGGTTAATTATTCACGGCATCCCTGAGATTTACCCTAAATTACACACAGACCCCCGTATCTTTTGAAAATTACACTCCGCTCCCCCAGGTTTGTACCCGCATTTCACGGAGCTCCACAAAATTGACGGGGACCCTAACTCCGTCTAAAGATTCTTTGACACCTTACTTTTTTGGATTTTTTCATCCCCAAATTGCCCTCCCTTAAAAAATCATCAACCATTGCCCTCCCCATGGCCTTGCTCGAGATCCCTATGTCCGGGTGGACCTGCTTCAAGACCTTGAAGATGTAGATCTTGTAGGTCTCGACGGACTTCTTCTTCTTTTTGTCTCCGGCAGCGGCGGAGCCAGCCTCCTTGGGGAGCTTCTTGCTGGCCTTGGGCTTCTTCTCGGCGACGGTGGGCTTCTTCTCCTCCGCCAGCTTCTTCTCCGGCGATGGACTCCGGCGTCGCCTACAGTTTACACCACGACACAACAGCGGCGACCATCGCGCCGCAGCCACCACCGCGTGGGATTTATCATATGCGCCATCTCTGGCGCCATCTTCGGTGTCATCTCGTGGTCAACCACCCCTCATTCTCCGGCCACGCCCCTCACCGGAAGTACCGCCCAACACCCCCGCGCACCACTGCGACACCGAACACCGCACGGCTTCATCACCGGTGAACCCGAAGCCGCATGCCTGACACCGTCGCCCTCCATTGGAAGCACCGCACGCCGCAACCTCCAAAACAGCCATGGAATCACTACTGTCGGCAGCGTATCCGGTCCCCGATGGCCGATTCCGGCCAGTGTAGCCAAGAGTGAAGAGCCAGACAGTCCCTCCAAAATCCAAGACGATACCGTGTAGTTAATATACAAGGGTAAAAATGTCTTTTTGCGTCCCACCGTTAACACCATCGAAGAAATGGAGCGGAGTATAATTTTCAAAAGATACGGGGGTCCGTGTATAATTTAGGGTAAACTTCAGGGGTGCCGTGAGTAATTAACCCTTATAAAATTGTTGTTGTCTATTCATTCCGAGTTGCAAGGCACAGACGTACGCTGATGCGGATGCAACACGAACTTTATCCAACTTGGCCCAATTGAGTTGCACACACGTTTGCACCAGGTTAACTGCTAATATGGGAGGAATTCAAGGCATTTTACAAAGCAAATTGTTCCATAGAAGGATGTCAGAAATCATGCACTCAAAAAGGAAGCACCAAGGGTAGGTGGTTAAAGTCAAGTCTTTCAACAAGTATATTTTGATAGCTCATTTGCAAGCCACATGTAGAAAAATGTCACATTGCAACATCAGCAATGGGTTAAAGTAAAGATGGTTTAATTCATTGGTCAAGAATTGATTATGGATTTATATCTACATCTAACGCGAGAAAAGCCCCAATATTTTCAAGTTGATCTAGAACCAAACCATCCACGTCGCCACATGGACGGTCTGGATCAACTCTTTTCAATATCTCTCGACTATCCTCCACATTATCGCATGGACGGTCTAGATTAACTTTTTTTTTATATCTCTCGACTAACCCCCACATTATGCCCTTATATGGTTCTTCCCTTTTTACTCTCTGTCACTTCCTCCTACGAAGAAAAAAAAGTTCTGGTCTTCCAAACTCCCAAAACCAACACCTCCAGAATTGGAATTGGTCCGTCAATTCGGTTGATCCATCATCATTGTCCTCGGCTTCGTCGACGCCACTGTAGCCATAGGCTCGACCTACCATGACACCACTATACCTTTTAACAAAGCAGCAACTCATAACCCTAATTCTCTCTAGACTGTTGAAAAACCATAAAGCAGAATAAGAGAACGGCATCCGCAATAGTCGAAGAAAACTAGCTTATACAGAGCAACGTTCTTGTGTATTTTCATGAAAAGATATGAAAGAACGTCTCCGCAAATGGAATTGTGATTTGTGCACCGTGAAACGCAGAATTAGTTCGGCCCCCTATACGTGTGTCTTTGTTGTGTAAAAGCTGACATCTCCTCTTACATATATTAATAGAACATATGAATTCCGTACACTAAAATGTCAAAGCTCTTAGAGAGCAAATACAAGGGAAAGTATCTGCTTCATTTTATTAGAAGATAAAAGAAGTTCCAAACGCAATCATATCATACAAATAAAACTTTGGAAGTTGTGTAGTCACGTCCAGGCCGGCAGTAAGCGAGAAAATGTTTGCCTCACAGCTTCGCTACTTCTGCTCCCATTCATATAATCAGCCCATGGCAATCTTCTTCCATTTTTCTAGTATCTTTGTGAACTTAAGATCCAGTTTTAGAGACACAAGATGTGTACCACGACTGCCTCTCTCTCTCTGTACTTGGTTTATTGGTCAACCCCATCCCCCTTCTCTCTCTTTCACACAACACACAAACAGGGAAAGTCAACCATTTAAATACAAGCAACTTGTAGGCACACAGAACAGGCCTGCAAGTTGGCCATAGTTGAAAAGAGCAGGGGCAGAGGGAAGCTGTATGAATATCAATTAACTACTACAGTTTTTGCTATTTATAACTATGTAATGGTACATGCATGTAGCTATATTTATATTGAAGTACACAAAATTATTGAGTATATAATTTCGAAAGGGTGGATAAGTACGGCCATCCTTTGTAAGGTTAGACTTGTGAGACGCGGACAACATTTTGTTCCCGAAACGGGAAAAACAAATATAGAAGACTAGCTAAACTTTCATTTCAAGATTCAATCTGTTGGACCATCTATTTAAGCCTTCAAACCCTTTGCTCTCAAACCAAGATCTCTCCCCCTCTCTCTCTTTCTCTCACAGAGAAGATGAAGACGAAGCTGAAGCCACAAGCATATGATATCATGTCAACTCCATCAAAGTTTTCCCTGCAGAATAGTTCCCACTTAATAACAAAGATCAAGCCGAAGATACGGATAATTCACATAGTTGCACCAGAAATCATAACGACAGACGTTGCGAATTTCCGAGAGCTCGTCCAAAGACTCACAGGCAAGCCTGCTCGAGATTCGAAAGGGAGTACAAAGAAAGCAAGCAGAAGTAGTGCTCCACCCAAAAGCTTGAGGACATACCATTCTGAGCCAAGCAAACTACAAGATGCCATTCCCATTTTCCCGTGCGGAGACAGAATGAAGAAGGAACCGAAAGAAGAGATGTATATGAATGAGGGTTCCAGTGGATTCTTCAGTGGTTTCGGAGATATGGATGGTTTTGTTCAGGACCTAAGCCCATTTCCTTTACTTCCTTTCAAATCTCCCAAAATCAGTATGTTTGGAGAATTGCCGTTTTGCTTGTGAATATTGTGCCTTTCTCTCCCTTGGATGTAGAAAGATTTGATGCTTCTTGAGAAGGCTACGACGACCACAAGTACATGAACTACAATCCTGTGCAGTTATAGCCTCTCTGACAACAACATTTTCTCAGTAAAACTTGTCATTACTCTCCCCTCTCTTTTTCAATCCCTTTTGTGTTTGACATTCTTCGTGTGAAGCAATGGAGATATATACAAACTTACTGAGCATTAATATCTCTCCGCTTTCTGAATGCTACTTTCTTTCTCATCTTGTATACAAAATATAACATGCAAATATACTTCTCTCTTCTTCTCCTAATTCTTCTTGCTTTGCTGCGTAATTTTTAACTTTGGACTACATAATGTTTTGGTGGAAACATGAACTCTAATGAAGCGAGGGCAACGAGTTGGTGCCAGATTTGGCTCGAAAAACTGCTTATTTGTCTCAAATGGAGACTTTTCTTCCTAGGAAAGCTTTGGAAATGGTTAAGAGCAATTTTCATCCACCTTAAAATCTCCGTCGGTGGACAAGGAACATACTCCTGTGGTGGCGAACTCCTTACGTTTACACTCTATCTCTCTCTCTCTCTCTCAGATTAGCTTTTTTGGCAGCTATATAATGATCTGCAGGATCGCCAGGTCAACGTAGAGCGGTCGTATGGAAGGATGCACCAATGCTGAAGAGCACAAGGTTGGATGTGTTCTCTAATTCTAGCTCAGCCTCTTGGGTTGTACGAGGATTTGGTGTAGCTCTCTCGGTAGATGAGGTACTTGTTGTTAGCCTTTTCGGCTTATTTTGATCCTTGTTGTATCAGTGGATTTTGGTAAACCAAGAGCTCTATGGTTAAGCCCTCGAGTGGCCTTTGCTTTCAAACTTACTACGCTAATTACCAGGTATACAAATCCCATGGTGTTAGGCATGAAATCCACACCTAACTAGACACCCACCAACATCATAAATCAAAATGGAAGGAAGAAACATGAGAGAACAGGTAATAAATCAAGACACTGCCACAATAAGAAAGTAGCTAAAAAGCCAATAAAGTCCCACTTGAAAACTCAAAGTTAGCTTATATCTACAAGAAATATTGCCAAGTTGTATTTCTAAAGTGTACATTTATTTGGGGTAGTAGGAAGCTGCCTATGTCTAGTTTTATAGTAGTATTTGTACTAGTTGCTTGCAAGCTTAACTAATCTTAGCAATCTCATTCTTACCTACTCTCAGCAAACAAAAAAGTTTACTATACACACAAGTTTCAAACCTCTTTTTTTTCCCCTTCTTTTTGCAATGCTCAGTTTTCAAACTTTACTGTACTATACTTAGTCCAAAGTACCTTACTATTACATGTTAAATCGTTCGGTTTGTCATTTTTTTCGTTTAGTTCGTCATTTCATAAGCTTACTAATGTTTATTTTTAGTTTAAAGTGAGTCTTACCAACCAGTGCCTCAAACCACGCTTTCTTAGCTGCTTCAACACCCAAGTGAAAGTTGTTAAAAATGCAAAATAACTATTAACACCCTACAATTCCACGGTAACACTTGACAAGTGCTCTTAAGGCACAAATTAGCATTCGCTTTGGTTCATTATACTCCTTCAGTTTTATGATTGGAGTCAACCCATCAAAGGGTTGACCATTTGACACTAAGTTGAGGGTCATCAAGACATGCTCAAGGAATATCCTTCAGCAAGTTCTGTCTCGACAGTATATATTGTTTCACAACCTCATTTTGTCACTAAAAAATTCATTAACGACAAAATATAAGTTCTTTGGCTAAGCATGAATATGTAGAAAAGCATAACATGTTGTAGATATAGACATTACATTTCCTAGGTGGGGAAAATTTTTCTGTAGCTTTAACAGAAAAGGAGAGGCAAATAATGACAGTAATCTTTCAGCCCCCAAATAAGAATCATGTAATTTTTCCTTTAAGAGTATAAGAATCATGCAGAAGTAGCAATTCCTATATTCCAGAAAGAAAAGATACCTATAACATTCGAAGTCTTGAAAAGCCATTGGAAACAACATTATGTGGCTTACAACAAAAAAGCAAGTTCTGAATCACAACGCTGGCAGCTGATTACATACAACACTATCATTTGTAAGCAAAGATCAGAAGTGATACCACAAAAATTTACTGAAGAACCCTCCATTTTACAGTTTTTATTTACTTTTCCCGCGTATGTTTTTGCATCTGTGAGGTGAATCAACTGGATGAAACTCCACGGCTCCGCATCCGCACTGTTAGATGTCCAAGAACCTGACAACCAATCCAGAACAATGCTCATGCTATCATGATTTCACTATAAGAAATCTGAAAACAACTTAAAGCAGGAAGTAACGTGGGGGATGGGGGCAAAGTAATAATGATCTCGATTGCCATAATGACTCTAAAAGAAACCGGAAAATGAAGACCCTTCAGTAGAAACAATGTGAAATCCATTCACAGTTATCAAGGCAAGCTCATGAATGGTGGTGGTATGTAGGGGTGTGGAAACCTAGGGTAAGGGCATTTGAAGAGGAAGCAAAAGGGAGGAGAATATATCTCAATGAAGGTGCTAAAAGGAGGACCATTTTCTCAGCGATAAGTAATGAGATTGTGGATCTTGTGATGGAATACGATAGAAAGGTAAGTGGTGTAAACCAAGAAGAGGACGATAAGAAATAATTTCCGGTATTTCTTGGCACATGTACCAAACTCAAATTCAATATGCTCGAGTCTGAACCAAATACATCGTCATCCAAATGGATGTGATACTGAACAATAGAGCGCTACAGCCTCAGCTCACTACTTTATTGATGCGGGTACTGAACTCGTCTATGCCCCAGTCTAAACCAAAATGTATAACATGTTTCATTTTCGACCAAGAGTCGAGACTTTGAACGTTAATCAAGAGCTCAGATAGTTAACAAGAGCAGCTATATTCATGTGTAGGGGGAGAGCCAACCAGCCCCACTCACCTAACCCAGGCAATACGGAGGGTAGGTCGCCCAACACGAATTCTTTAGCATAGCATTTCAACTGCGCTAACAAAATTATCCAAGGACAATTACTTTGGATAGTATGTGTCTTATGCTATAGGAGCTTATATTGACAAAAATCTAACAAGAAAACTCCTCATCATGCCCCCTCAAATAAGAGTGAGATAATAAAGTTTCTGTTGCTTTCTGCTGCTACATCAATATCTAAATAAATGGTATCTCATATCGGGTTTGGGACCTGCATCGTTACAGATAGTATAAAGAGCTGACTCTCGAAAACTCGGGTTGGGCTATCTGGTCGGGTTGCCAATGGTTGGGGAAAACGAAGGCAAACCCAGGTATCCCGCATCAAGAGGACGGTTCGGGTAACAAATGTGAGTTGGATATATCCCAGAGAGAGACTTTGGGTTATGTGTCATTGAGCCTTAGGGAGGACACTTAAGGCATAAGGAAAGGAGATTACGATATTCCACATTATATGTAGGATAATACGAGATTGACCTAATAAGACCTTGCACATGAAATCATAAGTACCTACTCTGCTAGCTCTTTAATTGTAAAATCACATATCAGAAATGGGATGATATGACATTAGCCTTATAAAACCCTGGCCATGAACCCATAAGTACTTACTTGGCTACCCGTTATGGAAAAAGCATTGCCTTGTGGTGGCGCCGTGGACCTGGGGAGTTATAATATCACAAACTGAGCTTTTCGTGAGGTGGTTGCATTAAAAAACCTCAAAGTGGTGCAGTGATGTAGGACGGACCCTACTCAAGGGTATTTAAGGCTATCCTACTATCAAGGATGGTGAGCTAGGGCTTAGGTTAATAGGATTTTAAATTGAGAAGCTAGGAGTAGGGTTTTGAAGGAGGGTTTAATTGGCTGATCTAGGGCTGTTTAGGGCATAGTTATGAATACCGAATCGGAGTGCGTACCGTTTTCTCCGTGAAATAGAACATACCGGTACCGTCTCAAAATTTTCATCAATACTATACGTATGTAATATTCATTCATTGGCGAATTAACAATATATACGTATATTTTCTTACTCACAGCTCCTCTACAGTAAAATGTTTGTCCTATAGAGCTTGAAATACCTTAATTTTCAAATAAACTATTGGTTCCCAAATAAGTTGTTTGTTCCCTTACAGTGACATTAAAAACAAATAACTTATTCAATTGAATTACCTCCTCTAGGATTATCCACCCTTTTTCGACGATCTCATTTGCAAATTCTTCTATAAGAATAAGTTGTTTGTTCAATAATAACGTCTTTGCATTCAAGAATAAGTTGTTTTACTGTATGTGCTAGCGCATCTAAGGCAGTAGATCACGTAGATGAAAAAATATGATCAAAGCTTTCAGGTATGAAGTACATCAAAGCTAAATGAAGATTGAAAATTTATCAGGAAAGATTTTGCAAATTGTAATGAATATTATGAGCAAGAGGCTATAGAGGCTTTGATTGGTATAATAGAACTTAAGTGTTTTTCTATTTAGTCTTTATCTGGTCAATTTATAAAATTCCTAACAAAATTTGTCACTTTATATTTTTTAAAGGACCGGTACAAAACATACTATCCCGGCCAGTACGTAGTTCTCGGCCGGTATCACTTGTACCGGCCAGTACAACCGGTACAGAGCGATATTTTGACCGGTACAAAATGTAAGAGATACCGTACCAATAAAAGACAAAAGCGGTGTAGTTCTCGGCCGGTATCACTTGTACCGGCCGGTACAACCGATATAGAGCGATATTTTGACCGGTACAAAATATAAGAGATACCGTACCAATAAAAGACAAAAGCGGTACATACCAGCCAGTACCAGTACGGTATTGATAACTATGGTTTAGGGTGCATGAACAGAACCCTTGAACAATATTTTGTTGTATTTTTTTAATAGCAAACAAAATAGGAAAAGTAAATAATAAAGGACACGATTGCCTTAGAGTCTCGCTAAGGCCTTCTAAGAGTCTCAACCAAAAGAAAAATCAATTGCACCTCACAATTGATTATGAGAAAGCAAATTGCTTCAGAAAATTTTGTTCATCAACTCTCCTTAAATGCTTGCTTATATAGACAAAAAGTAAAAACCTTCCCTACTATGAAGAATTTAGCAGATTACCAAAAATATAGTCTCGCTAGACTAAGTCCTAATTATAAAAGGAATCCTAAATATCCTATAACTAGTAAAGATAGAAATTATCAATTCTTTTCAACTAGCCATAACGACAAAAATACCATTATATACCAGAATTACTAAGATACCCAAAATTGACATAAGCTTGTACATCAGGCTCATATGTGTCTTCTATGTGTGTCTCGTTTCCATAATTATGCTCTAGCTTTATGGGTTTGATCCCCATCATGCAGCCTGCAGTATGCATGGTTTAATCAATTTTGTCCTAAGCATGCAAATGCCAAAGATCAACCTGCTCATGTATTTCATTCAAATTGAACAAGTACTAAATGACATGAACAAACCATAAAGCTAAAAAAAAGGTTGTAAAGAAGCCCGGTGTAAACAATGATCTACAAGGAAACACGAAAGAATCAAAAAAATGCAACCATATGGTTCCGTTTTCTGCAAGATATACCTATCTACTATAAAATTTGGAAAACTAGTAGCATTGCAAAGTCTACCTAGCAACGCACAAAGCTTTAAAGCGTTGATACTGAGTACATCATATCAGGTGCATGCACTCATTCCAAGGAGCTCTTAAAAAAGGCTTCCGATTTTCACCAGAGTGTCGCTCCAGTCATCAAAAGGAAGCAGGGCTTGGAAAGCCAACGTAAACGAATTTTATTCGAGTTTGTAAACTAGATCTAAAACTAAAAATGTAAAAACAGAAGAAGCCATCGGAGTAAATAACTACTCCGAGCATATTGTTGTGACTCATGCAGTATCATCCCGATAGATATAAGATTACAATATATGCGAGATGCATAACCAATCAGGTATTGTCCATCAGCAGCTGATACAGCAAGTTCCACATAACTGAAAAGGATACTTATATATTATGCTTCACATTGACCAACTTACAAAAGTGGAACTTGTGCAAGTTAGCCGCCAATATGAACCATAGGTCTATTTGGTGTATTTGCAATGTCAAACATTCCAGCATGAGAAGCTTTCTTCCTCTTGACCTGTAGCAGACAAGAATAAGTTGAGAAGTGACAAGTCTAAAATTCATATTCACGAAAAGACCGATACAAAGTAACTCATCATATAAATATCCAAGCAGAAAAAATACTGAAACAGAAAGCTATTTTCAACCAACTACTACTACAGTTCCAAGAAAACAAAGATGATGGTATAACCTAACTCTCGAATTTTACAAGCAGGAATGAAGGGGAAGCAAAAACAAATGCGAAAGAGTAGGAACTTCTTTGCTCCAGAAGAACATGGTAATGCGGAAGGCATTCGACAGCAATCGCGTACATCCCTCTCTAATATTCACTGGTCACCTAAGGATGGTCTTCTGTGTCTTTTGTTGCTTGAACACACCACGTTTAAGTTGAAGTCCTCTATACAAGTTCTCGATCGAGATAGCTAAGGTGGGACCCTATGGCTATCTTAGTCATATGGGTCCATACATGAATTCCAAGAAATGAATCTAAGTAGAGTAGAGGAAAGAATACAATTTTCTCGTTTCGAGTTGGATCCGCTACCCTCCAAACAAGATTGAATCGGTTACTGAGTTTAAAACATGAACATGGACAAGAAGCCTCAAGCTCCAACAGCTTGAAAATAGATGGCGTCGTCATTTCAAACTCTGCCTCCCGAGACTATGTTGCAATAAGTTGACAACCATAGCAAAACTAGTCACATGTCATAAACATGTGTCCTAGCACTCCGTTTGGTTACAATTTTCTTGGTTTTCATTTCATGTGTTCTGAGAACAAGAAAACGATGTAAAAACTTGTTCGCTTACCATTTTCAGAATTACGAAAATAATGATATTTTATCAAGTACCATTTTACAAGATATGAAGACTTCTATGTTGTTTGAATACCAATTTTCAAGTTGTTTATATCAAAATGAGGGGGGTAAATTAATATCTTTAAAAGGAACTGGTGAAAAGTGTTTGAATTTGATGCTTTCAAAAACAAAAATTGAACCAAACAAGAAAAACTGACCATGTTTGCATATAAGATACACGAAACATAATAATACTTACCGCTGCCCCAATAATTTCCTTCAGTTCATTATCATCAGCACCATGACGAAGGGGATCCCTTAAGCTAACCTGTGAAAGAAAACTCCCATAAGAGCAATGCAAAGCAGTTACTATTTGAGATTTCAAACCTGAAAGTGGAAATGGGCTAAATGCTATCTATCAAATCCACATGGTAAGCAGTAGATTAGCATATTTCCACCCAACTAACATATTGCAGAAGGTCAAAAGGTGACAAGCTTCATATGGCTGATTTCATTCTGTTCCAAGGCCCTCCTACCAAGGAAAACAGGCAACAGTTATCTGCCATCCCAACTCTTCCATTTGAATGAATGATCAGTATAAAAACCTAAAATAGGTTTAGTACTTGATAGCTATGTTACATGGACTCTTCGGTTTGCGTGAAGTACCCGTGTCGGACACTCGACACTTGGACATGGGTATGGGATATGTGTCCGACACATCTCATAGGATATGCCATTATGATACTATCTTGTAGTCTTTTGTTTAACTAGTTATTGCTTTGAGACGAGACAAATTGTCAATTAAAACCAAATGCATCACATAAAACACCTTTTTGCCTTTGAAATAACTAAAAAGCAATAACAAATATGAACATTTTGCCGTGTCCCCGTGTCTTGTGTATTCAAAATTAGACGAATCCGACACTTGGACACGTATCCGATCCGGACACTCGTACCGAGTCCATGTAACATAGCTTGATAGATTAATTGCTAACGACACCTTGCTCATGTCTTACAAAATGAATCACAAAACCAACCCTAAATGTTTTCAAATTCACAAGGAAGATTCATGTCCTCTCTTCCTCACTTTTGTTTCCCTCTTCATATCTTTTCTTCCTCTATTTCCCATCTTTGTCACATTCGATAGGAGGCTCACTAGGTATTCAATTTAAAATCCAAAACATGTGTTTCCCATGATATATGCTACTAGTCAACAAAAGCAGAGTAAGCCAATGACTAGCCAGAAGTAAGATGATATAGGAATTTGAGGAGCAGCATAAAGCCATAAACCTAACGTCGCCTATTTGAGAAAGCCTCTTAATAAGCAGTTAGAAGTCCTTTCCAAACCCCACACCTCTCCAGGTGGTCTCCAGCCAAAAAAAAAAAAAGAAAACAAAATTAGACAATTTGTGAACATGACAATGTCTCCTTGGTGATGCAATGTTCTGTTGTAGACAATAAAGACAGGAAAATACTATTTAGAGCCTAAAAATTGACCACATTGCTTAAAATATTATTTGCAGTATCAAGATTTGTGAACATCTTTGTTAAACCTTAGGGCATCTATAGAGAAGTTAAGTTTGTCAATGATTTGTTAATGATCGGAGAGTAAGCTTTCAGCAGTGTATAGGCATAACAAGACAGGGACCCATTTTGTATAAAATGAGCAGATAATAGTAGGACTTATCAAATAAAAGCCGGAGAAGCAAGGGCGGGAGGAAGGATGGCTGCATGGAGGACAGACAATGCTGTACACACAGCTCCAGTACCAAATGATGCAAAAGAGGGAAATGGAGAACTCGACCTAAAGACCTATCTATCCAAGTCAGGGAACTTGGCATTTTAAAGCCTTGCAAGATCCACATGCCTAGCCTATATGGAACCACGTTGCAACATAATCATCGAAAGTTCCATATAGCAAAGCTGAAAACGGGAGACAAAGTGATTGAACCTTCTGCAACAAAAACCAATAGCTGCACACAGCAGAGACATGTTTAAAAATAACACAGCACGACAGAGCATAGTCAATAAGCACATGAAATGTTGTCGAAATCACGATAAGCACATGATTTTATACTTGGAGGATTACACATATGCGCGCACGCGCGCACACGCATAATTTATAAGTACGGTAGGTATATATGTGTATATGTAGGGTGAGGTTAATTCCATGCCCTTTTGTCACCAAAGGGTTAAAAATTGTCACTAGTGCCACTATAAGGCCTCTATAAGTGCCAAAAAGGTGTGGATATAGCATCACTATATTTATATGCTTGTTATACACATAGTTGCTATAAGGCAACTTTTTGGTAATTGGTAAACCATACAGAAAAGGATTACACAATTCCAATATAGTTGCAATAAGGCTATATTATAGTAACTTACGTTGACGCATTAATTTAGAACCTAAAAAGTCACTGCAATCTATTCTCTATGCCCAACAAAACTTGCATTATTTTTTTTTGCTTTTCGCTTTATTTGTTGGTCTACAAGTATCTCTAAACCAAAACATGCATAAAATAATCCACGCAAACAACAGAAAGAATAATAGACTGCCAAAAATTTATTGTGAATTATAGTCACAAATAAAACTCCATATCTCAAGCAAGTATCAGATAAAATGAGAGGAAATAATACCTCTGATGGACCAAAGAGGCA
This sequence comes from Escallonia rubra, assembly GCA_033065855.1. Taxonomy (NCBI): domain Eukaryota; kingdom Viridiplantae; phylum Streptophyta; class Magnoliopsida; order Escalloniales; family Escalloniaceae; genus Escallonia; species Escallonia rubra. Next base: position 168,281 of record JAVXUO010000919.1, on the reverse strand, counting down.
TACTTTAAAGTTCCCATCAGCTAAAAGACGGAGCCTATTGCAACCAGCACAAAAATGCTCGGTCATTGACGTAATAAAAGAAACTGTACCCTGATGCCCATCTATCCTGAAATTCTTGGCAGTCTCTGTGGGATGATCCTGAATTCTCTTAAGCTGGGTAAACTGCCTAACCTGTTTTGTAAGAATATGAGATTTAGGATAAGCATGGACGTATAGAAGGAAATAGAGAAAAACTTATGAAATACAGGATCGTCTGCAGAGTTCTACCTTACCACTGTGTCCAACATCTCAGAATAGGGTACAAGTTTCTTGACATTCCAGACATTCCCATCGAATGGCATGAACTCAATAAACCGAACGTTAATCGGTTTGTCACGTGTCAACTCAACAAAATCACATATCTCATCATCGTTGAATCCACGCATCACAACACAATTCACCTGAGGCATTACCATATGGATAGAAGTGCTTCAGTCATGCATCAAATAACCGACAATGAACAATAAGAGCGTAGAAATTCATTATAGGAACTAAGATACATGATGCATGGCAAACACATCAAAATGAATTCAAGGTAGGAAACGTATGTGAAAAAACTAAGCTTTTCTACCTTAACAGGGTTGTATCCAAGTTCTATAGCGGCATTGATCGACTCCAATACCCTTTCATGCCCTTTACGCCTAGTCATGAATTCAAATTTTGCCGGGATCAACGTGTCTAAGCTGATATTTAACGAACTAAGTCCGCATTCTTTCAGCTTTGGAAGTTTCCTTGCAAGAGTAATGCCATTTGTAGTAATGGCCAGGGTCTTGAGCCCTTCCAGGCCTGAGAGTTGTAAGCATATTTCTTCAATATCCTTTCGAATGGTTGGCTCCCCACCAGTCAAACGGATTTTATCCACCCCAGAGCTGACAAATAAATTTGCCAGTCGAATAATCTCATTCTGCGAAAGAACCTGAGGACTAGGAGTGAGCTCCACACCCTCGGCTGGCATACAGTACTGGCACCGTAAATTGCAACGCTCTGTCAACGAGATTCTCAAGTAAGTGTGTAGCCTTCCAAACGAATCAACTAACATATCAGAAACAGGCATTTCTTCTGGTGCTTCGTCTGAAAACTTTTCAAGTGAAGTTGCGTACATCTTTGGCAAGGATCCACCCATATTAGTGATGAAACCTTGACCATTACTGTTTCCAGATTGGAAACGTGATTTGATTCTCAATTTTACCTGGTTACAATATAAGAACATAGTTATTTGCACTTTCAGACCATGATTAAAAACATGCAGAAAGTCATCACCATGCAACTTCGTCACTTAAAGCTCAAGGCATTCATCACATTAGTATAGTAGAATTGATCAACGGCAAAATCTAAAAGTCTCAGGAAACAAGCAAGCTGATACTGGATACTCTGAATATTATCGTGATATTGAAAACGAAAATCCCAATTTGCCCCCAGCAAACAATGCATTCTAAGCGACTTTACAAATACAGAATTGAAAGAAGAGGCTATAATCAAAACACTGAACTTGAATACAGTACATACAAAACTCAATATATATGGCAGGAAAATAATCTTATCTTGAAGACAAAACCTTTTGTCAACTTACCTGCCTCAAGATATCCCAGCCTAAGCCCAACTCCAAAAGTATCATATTTCTCACACCAATGCTGCTTCTTCGTGCACTTTTTCAGAAGTAATATAGAGGTAATTGGAGTGTGAAGAAAAAGGTTTGTGGTATTTCATTGGAAAGGGTTGATCTTTATATAACCAGAAACATGGACATAATGTACAATCAAACTTAAGGGGCATACCCTTCGTACAACCAAGGGGTGGAAAAATTTTGTAGTTGACTAAGGACATTGTGTAGGAAAAATGAAGCTATCTGAATAAATGCAGTATGCACCTAGGTGACATAATTCGCCACCCTAGGAGGTAAAAACGCACCAGGTCCACGCTTCCACAAGTTGAGAGCGAAATCCGGTCAAATTAGAGATGTAGCATGGTCAAATCTGTGCTGAAGAAGGATTCGGCTTTGAACAATAGAAATGTGCCAAGTCGTAGTGTTTTAGGGACGTTAAGCAATGAATCATTTCCATTTAATGCTGAAATTAAAAATCCAGTTTAAGAGACTAGAACCCTGAAACATTGGCTTATAACGGATAACTTAACCGTTGGGCCAAATGCTATTATTTGTATGTCGGAATATGAGGAAGATCAGGCCATTGACCCGGATGATTTGCAAAATCATGTCAAGCCGGATGATTTGCAAATCATGTCAAGTCAATGATTTAATTTGGTTTTATTAGGAAAGTAGATCTGTTATTATTGTCTAATTCAATAAAGGAGATCCCTTGATATAAGGGATTCGATTAGGCCTAGTTTAGAGGGATTTCATACCTTATTTGGTGGTATGATTTCCTATAAAAGGCTGTGTAACTTATTCAGTATAATGTAATGGAGAATGAATTCAGTTTCCTCCATCTTTTTCTTCTCTAAAACACTACAGTAATGTTATGTCTGTTGTGATTTGGATGATTCTTTGTATGATCCTTTCCTATTTTGTAGAGAAGACTTTCTTGTATTGTAGATAATGACTGCTTAATTATAGGAATAGTTATATGCTTGATTATAGGATTTGGAGTGATTGTAGGATCTAGATTGGTTGCTCCATTAGTATATATACATGTACACACAATGTAAAGAGTATGAAAAAAACATTATTCTACCTTTGATTTCTACTTGGTATCAGAGCTTCAAAACTTGAAGTCTGAATTACTTGATTCTTGAATCCCGCTCTCAACCATGACCAATCCAGATTTTGAAACATCTGGGACCAAATCTTCTCCCATTGTTATTCAATCCGAAGGTTCATCGTTCAAAGCAGGGATAATACTCAATGACACAAATTATGATTTGTGGTCTCAAATTATGGAGATGCACATTGCAGAGAAGGAGAAACTTTCATTCATCCGAGGTAATTCTCAACCACCAACTAAGGAGGATGATTTGTATGAGAAGTGGTATGTAGAAAATCAAAAAGTCAAGAGATGGCTATTGATGTCTATGTCTCCAGAAATCATGAAACGATATATTCGTTTACCCACCGCTCGAGATATCTGGAAAGCTCTTTCTAAAGCTTTTTATGATGGATCAGACGAATTGCAGGTGTTTGTATTGAATCAGAGGGCTTTTTCGGCCAAACAAAGCGGCCGAACTCTCTCTGCATATTATGGAGAATTAACTGAATTTTTTGGTGAATTAGATCACCGTGATAAAGTGATCATGGAGAGTGAGAATGATGTTGAATCTTATCGAAAATCAGTCCAACGACAAAGGGTGCATATTTTTCTTGCTGGATTAGATGGTGAATTTGAACAAGTTCGTGCTGAAATTTTGCGAAAGGATCCTATTCCCGAATTAGAAGCATGCCATGCATTGATCCGTCGTGAATCTGTTCGACGCACAAAGATGGTTGAAGAATCAGAAACGACTGAAGCTTCAACCATGGTAACCCGATATCGGCCTTCTCAAAACCAACTTAAACCCACTAATGCTGCAGATAAATCCACCTACAAATGCACCCATTGCAATCAAAACGGTCACACCAAAAACCGTTGCTATGAACTTGTGGGGTATCCAGAATGTTGGGACCATAACCGCGATCCGCGAAAGAGAAACTCCAAAAGGACCTCCAGTACTGCAGTGGTTGAAACAAAGACAGAGGATGATGTTACTGGACAACACTCGGCACTAGCGGCGGCGGCAGGTAATGGTGGTAAGGCTTTAAATATGTCTACACTTGTTACTAATAATGCATGGATAATTGATTCCGGTGCTACGGATCATATGACATTTGATTCTAGACAAGTCTCAACTCTTAAACAATCCTCACAAAAATTCGTTACCACTGCAAATGGCACTCTGGCTCCAATTGTTGGAGAAGGACACTTAACTCTCACTAGTAATATGAATCTAGACTCGGTTTTAGTTGTTTCATCTTTGGATTATAATTTGTTGTCTGTCTCCCAAATTACCACTGCCTTATTTTGTGTTGTAATTTTCTGGCCTAATTTTTGCGTGTTTAAGGACATCTGCACGGGGCAAACGATTGGTTGTGGTGTTAGGAGAGGAAAATTGTATTACTTGGACTTGGTGTCAAAGAGTTCGGACAAGCTGCGTCAGGCACTCATGGTGAATGATTCAGAGGGAGAAATGCGAAAATCTGAAATTTGGTTATGGCATCGACGTCTAGGACATGCCTCGTTTGGTTATTTGAAGAAATTATTTCCTTCTTTATTTACAAAATGTAATGTTTCTAGTTTTCAATGTGAAGTCTGTGAACTTGTAAAAAGTCATCGTGTTTCGTTTTCGTTAGCTTTGAATAAAAGTCCAGATCCTTTTATGATCATACATTCGGATGTTTGGGGCCCATCAAAAGTCAATTTCTTGGGTGGATCACATTGGTTTGTTACGTTTATTGACGACTGTACGAGGATGACTTGGGTGCAATTGATGAAATCTAAAAGTGAGGTGAACGTATTATTTCAGCAATTTTGTAAAATGATTCATACTCAGTACAATGCACGAATTCAAGTTCTTCGAAGTGATAATGGAGGCGAATACTTGAGTGCTGAACTTCAGCAGTATTTAAAAGCACATGGAATCATTCATCAAACTACTTGTTCAAATACACCTCAACAGAATGGGGTGGCTGAGAGAAAAAATCGTCACTTGTTGGAGGTTGTCCGTGCTTCATTGATCGAAGCACATCTACCATTGTCATATTGGGGGGAAGCACTCATCTCTGCAGCATATTTGATTAATCGGGTACCCTCAAGGACTATTGATTATCAGACACCTTCTCAGACCCTCGTTGAGGCGATTGTTGCTCCAGTCCTTCCGAATTTACCTCCTCATGTTTTTGGTTGTGTCGCCTTCGTACATCTTCATAAGCATCAGCGCAACAAGCTATCCCCTCGAGCGCTGCGATGTGTCTTTGTAGGATATGCTGCTCATCAAAAGGGGTACCGATGCTATCATCCTCCTACCCATAAAATGTTTATTACTTTGGATGTAGTTTTTTATGAAGATTTGATGTACTTTTCCACCGAGTCTGAACTTCAGGGGGAGCATCAGAAGGAAATTCAGACTCTAGACTATGATGATGAACTCGCTGAAAATGTGGATGTACACATCTCTGAAGATACTCAAATCTCTGAAGATGCGGGTAACTTGGACATCTCTGAAGATGAACTCGCTGAACCTGTAAATCAAGTGGGGAAATTCGTTGAAAAAAGTAGTCAAGAGCATGCAGAAACTGAAGTTGTAACTCCATCTCAGTCCGAGTTCGACATACCACATGCAACTAACACACCACACCAATCGCTTGCTGAGGATGCTCCTGAACCACATAGAAAACAGCTACCACAGCGTCTCACCAGAGTATACCTAAACCCACATATGAACCTGAACTGTGTAGCAAAGCTAAATATCCCATGAGTCATTTTGTGTCAAACCATCGTTTGTCAGAATCAAATCAGTCATTTGTAAATCAATTATCTACTATATCTATTCCTAACAATGTGCATGAAGCCTTAGCTGACCCAAGGTGGAAAGAAGCTATGAATGAGGAGATGAAATCATTGCAAGAAAATAAAACATGGGAAGTTATTGATCGTCCACCAGGAAAGAAACCAGTTGGATGTCGGTGGATTTATACCGTGAAGTACAAAGCAGATGGTACAATTGAACGCTTTAAGGCGAGACTAGTGGCAAAAGGGTACACCCAAACCTATGGAATTGATTATACAGAGACCTTCGCACCTGTAGCTAAAATCAACACCGTACGAGTCTTGCGGTCGCTAGCTGCGAACTTGAATTGGCCATTACAACAGTTTGATGTGAAAAATGCCTTCTTACATGGAGAGTTGTCTGAAGAAGTCTACATGGAACTCCCACCTGGATGCATGATGCCGAAGACAGATAGTCAGAAGGTGTGCAAACTACAGAAAGCATTGTATGGTTTGAAACAATCTCTGAGGGCGTGGTTTGGAAGATTTACAAAGTCAATGAGAGTTTTTGGTTACCATCAGAGTAATTCAGATCATACATTATTCTTGAAGAAAAAGCAAGGTAAAATCACTGCCTTAATTGTATATGTGGATGATATGGTGGTTACAGGAAATGATCCTGAAGAAAGGGAAGCTCTACAGGGTCACTTGTCCAGGGAATTCAAAATGAAAGATCTTGGCCCCTTGAAATATTTTCTTGGGATTGAAGTGTCTAGGTCTAATAAATGGATTTTTATGTCTCAAAGAAAGTATGCCTTAGACTTATTACGAGAAACTGGTATGTTAGCATGTCAACCAGTAGATACACCGGTGGAAGAAGGATTAAAATTACGTATTGAATCCAATCAAGTACCGGTTGATAAAGGAAGATATCAGAGACTCGTAGGGAGATTGATGTACTTAGCACACACAAGGCCAGACTTGGCCTATGCATTAAGTATTGTAAGCCAGTATATGCACAATCCTGGAGAGCAACACATGAATGCAGTTCTACGTATTTTGAGGTATCTAAAGTCTGCTCATGGACAAGGAATTTTATTCACTAAAAATGAGGATCATCAGAGTGTGGATGTATATACGGATGCAGACTGGGCTGGAGCAGTAGATGACAGGCGTTCTACTTCAAGTTACTTCACCTTTGTAGGAGGTAATCTAGTTAAATGGAGAAGCAAAAAACAAAATGTTGTTGCAAGATCAAGTGCGGAGGCTGAGTTTAGAGGTATTGCACTTGGAGTATGTGAGGCATTATGGCTAAGACTTCTATTACAAGACCTAGGCTGTGTATCTAAGCAGCCAATCAAGCTCTATTGCAACAATAAAGCCGCCTGTGACATTGCTCATAATCCAGTTCAACATGATCGCACAAAACATGTGGAGATAGACAGATTCTTCATTAAGGAGAAATTGGACGAGAAGATTGTGGAGTTGCCTCATATTCGATCAGAGGATCAGTTGGCTGATATTCTCACTAAAGCAGTTTCAAGTAGAGTATTCTCGAAGTTTTTGAGCAAGTTGGGCATATGGGATATCTATGCACCAACTTGAGGGGGAGTGTTGTGATTTGGATGATTCTTTGTATGATCCTTTCCTATTTTGTAGAGAAGACTTTCCTGTATTGTAGATAATGACTGCTTAATTATAGGAATAGTTATATGCTTGATTATAGGATTTGGAGTGATTGTAGGATCTAGATTGGTTGCTCCATTAGTATATATACATGTACACACAATGTAAAGAGTATGAAAAAAACATTATTCTACCTTTGATTTCTACTATGTCAGCCACATAAAAGTATGCAAACATTATGTTTGTAATTAATGGTAGTTATAGGCATATCGACACATTGTTAATTACATTCATATAAATGGTGTACATATATATGAATAAGAGATATGAATCGAAATATGGTAATTGTCCAGACACTCTGGAGGTGCTCCGGCACTAATGAATTTTTCCGGATTGACGCTCTCACGAACTAGCACCCGCACCTCTGTCACTTAGGTATGCACCAGAACATTGCACCAACATAGTCTAACGAACTTGTGCAAGATAGAGGAGAGATATGTAAGAGAATACAAAATGCTAAATGCTAAATACTAAATATTGTTTTCCGAGGCCGCCACATCTGCGCAAAGTTTTGGTGCGTGGCATTTTTCATATGCCACATATATAGCAAAACATCCGCCTCACGCACGAAACATATTTTAGTTACAACAAAGCCTTGTAAAAGAATCAATGAAAAGCATAATCTGTAGCATGTTGCACTCCCAAATTCTACGATGGGCAGTTTACAAAAGTTTCAGGGATTGGTAACAAGTGCTTCAAGCATTCTAGATCACCTTTTTCAGTTTCTTTGGGTTTAGAATAAATAATAAACTAAGATTTTAATGATGTTTTGGTGTATGGCATTTTGCAAATGCTCAAGTAAAACAAAACATCCACACTTGCACCCCCCCCCCCACCCCGGCCCTCCCCGCACAAAACAAGTATCAAGTATCAATAGTGCCTTGTCACAAGATTAACCGAAACGCAATGTAATTTAACTTGCACTCTCAAATCCTACAGACGATACAAGGGTTTCGGGCACGGTACCAACTGCTTAGAGCATTTTAAATCACCATTTTGTAGTTTCTTTGGATTAAAGTGAGTAATACTTCATCCGCTTCGTAATTCTTGTCCCCTTCACGACAATTCCAGGACAAAACCGAACATCCAAACGTTGAGTTGAATCAAAACAATAATTATAGACACATAAATATCATTTGACAAGTCAACCTAGAGCAAAAATCACGAGCAAAGTCAATATTAACACATTCAAATTCTATTCCAGGCACTCGCAAAAAGTCAAAGCGGGCAAAAATAATGAAAAGGAGGGAGTAGTCTTAGATTCCAACTACGTGCATCTTCTTTGGAAAACAAGGAAGAACCCAAAAAGGGGGTGAATTGTCTCCAAATGAGTCTATTCTTCAACATCACGTACATGAGACGAAAGATGTAAAAAAAGATACAGAGAGAAAAACAGAAGCAATAAAGAAAAGAAAAAAGTAGTCTCAAGCCGTTATAACCCACATATACATAATCAAGCAACATACCGTGTCAAATCTTTGGAAACCCAGATGCCATCCCGAAATTTTGGATGAAAAGCGGCGCATGCTAAAAGTCACAGATGAGACAATCAAACGATACAACTGAAACCCTAAGAGATGCACGCCAAATGGGATGAAAGATGTATCAAAGAAGGTTTCGTTGAAGCTTTTCTGTTTTGGAGTTTTATGCTTTTGGCTATGAGCATTGAGATCAGGAGACCACCATTTGAAGAAGTTACTGTTTCGGGTTCGAATGCGAATAGGAAAGGGTAACTTGGAGGAAAGAAGGCCAACGGTAATACCTAAACTTTGTTGGCTCGTGGGTGCGCCAAAAGCTACATGGGGGAAATTAGCGGGTAATTTGTGGGGTAAATTAACGCCCTAAGCTTTATATTAGTTTCTCATCTTAGAACCATATGATTTTAATTGCATCACACAACACTCTAGAGTTTAAAACTGATTTCAATTAGACTCAAAATCGTATTTTCATAAAAAAAAGATAGACAACCGTCTACAAAAAGGTAAACATGTATTTCCAAGACAAACACACCCACACTAGTGTTATGAAAAGCTCGCCTATGCGCAACAGCCCCTTCAAAGAGGTGCACGTAGGTGCTCAGGAGCAAGGCAAGTTTGGAGGCGAAAATGACTATTGCTATTTTGTTGCATCATCTCAGTTGTTCATTATTTTTCATTATTGCTTTCATAAAATCATAAATCCAGGTCTAAACCAAAATTAAGAAACCTAAAATCTCAAATTCTCAATCAATTGATTCATTTATTGTTGCTCAATGTGTAATTGGCATCTCGCATATTGCTGCTCCCTTTCATGTAAATCTACTCCTTCATCTCACCCTTTGTAGACGAAAAAGATGAAATTGAAAATGAATATGCTCACAACCTACTTTGGTCACACCCAAGGGTCCACTGGGGTTCCATTTTGTGCGACACGTCACACATTCAACGGTCATTTTTTTCAACGCTTTCAAATGGTCAAAGTGTGCGCGTCCGAGTCACGTGCATTCATCATCATCTTTTCGCGGCAATTCATAACGATGTATATTTTTCGTCGCCAAAGTAGCGACTTTGGCTCCACTTCCCTTACAAAAATACATGGAATGGACTTAGCACGCCTTCACTCTTAAAGAGAGTCGGCCATCTTGCCCTCGGAGGAGGGGTCGGCCACCCCATGCACAAGGGGTCGGCCACCCTGTTTGGAACAAGGGGGTCGGCCCCCTTGAGCATGGGGGGTCGGCCACCTTACCCCGCGGAGGGGGGTTGGCCACCCCATGCACAAGGGGGTTGGCCACCTTGTTGGGAACAAGGGGTCAGCCACCTTGAGCATAGGGGGGTCAGCCACCTCACCCCGCGAAGTGGGGTCGGCCACCCCAAGCTCAGGGTGGGGGCTCTTTGACACTTTGTTCACTTGTCGCACTCAAACACGCTATGGTTCGCAATGCTCAACCATCACTCGCGACGGTAGTCGCCGCACCCATGCGCCACAATCAATGTCTCGTCATGGTAGTCGTCGCGCCCATGCGCCACAATCATGTTACATGCCTCCGAGCACCACACTCATTCACCACATCATGTGCCCACGCCATGGACGTGGAACATGCTTCGACCCACTCTTCGGAGTGAGCAGCATTCCGAGGGGCTCTGCTCGTAGTACTCTAGCAGGAGGACCCTTCGCAGCGGGATAGGCTCGTTACCACAAAGCTATCGCCGTCTTCATTCCGGGGGGCTCCACTCGTAGTGCTCCGGCACGAGGACCCTTCGTAGCGGGATAGGCTCGTTACCACAAAGCTATCGACGTTTTCATTCTGGGGGGCTCCGCTCGTAGTGCTCCGGCACGAGGACCCTTCGCAGCAGGATAGGCTCGTTACCACAAAGTTATCGCCGTCTGGGGTGACTTGCATGACACTAGGCACTGAGCTGCGACCATGTCCACTCACGTTACCGGTGATCATCGGCGCCCCCAGGACGATGACCCCCGGATCACTCCGGGACGGGAGCAGGTCTTTGGAGGGCATCGCTCCTAGTCCACCTGGCAGTTGGCTACAGGGGCAACCCTCACCGCTGTCAGGTTCTCTACGCGTCTCTTGACGCACCTTGTGGGATTCAGTAAGGGCTTGGACCGGTGGCTTGGGCAACGGGCTTACTCTGATCATGCTGTCATGGTGTAGTCAGTCTTCTTAGACAGGTAGAGCGAAGCTGTGTGGGACAAAATAGCATGAATTTAGGAACCGGCAGTCCAACGGAGAATCGGTATTTTGGGCCCCTGGTGACGTGTCACTCCCAGGGGATGCCATGTGGCAATTGATGACACGTGCATACTTTTGCCTATAAATAGTGGACTGTTGAACTCATTTTAGGAGAGAACTTTTTCATTCCACAAATTCACTTTCTCACTCTAGAATCCAAAGCTCTTGAATTCTAAAGAAAGAAACATAATTGTCTCTTGACTTTGGACATATCAGCGACCGTGACATTGGACCTCGACTTGGACCCTAACTCGGACTGTCGACTGCCGCCCCTGTTCGTTGCCGTCTTGCCTCCACAGCACTGCCACTCATCATGGCCTGTCTAGGAAGCCTTGCTCTCTGCCCTTACTCCACCCTCACTGTCTCTCACTTTGCATACTTGGAAGCTGACTCGGACTGCAGCCTTTGTGGCACCTCCACGTAGGTACGAACTCACTTTCTTTGGCATCAGAATATCAGCCAGACTTGGAGCCTATGATTCCCTTTAAAAAAGTGTTGTTGCCATGGCCCTCCCTAATAATGAGGATGGCAGTGTTCTTTTAGAATTAACTACTTTTTCATTGGATTTAAATCTTTTTTTAGCGTTGGAAGATTATTAAATTCCCATGTTCTAAGATACTATTTACGTGGTTTAATGCATTAGTTTTTATTTTATTTCATTTTACACGTTGCTTCGAAAAGGCGTGCACCTGCGCCTTGCTCCTAGAATCTAGGGACCCTTTGCGCCTTAAGTGCTACAACAACTTTAATAAAAATAGCCACAATCCACAAAAGTCGTCGGTGCCCCTACCACCCACACCTTGGCGCCACCACCATCCATTCGTCACCGACCCACCCACCCACCCCCCCCCCCCTTCCTTCCTCTGCCAAAAGAAAATTTAAAACAAAAGTTCCTACAATAAAATGTAAAGTAAAAGTCAAACATTACTCCATGCAAGTGAAAAGTCATAATAAAAGCTTCGAGGAGTCTAACCTCAGATTAACTCCAGAATCCAATCATGTCCTAAAAGATGCTAGATAAAGAAAAGATCTCATTGCACATCTGCAACAAAATGACATGCCAATAGTCCCCTTATTGTGCTTAATAGCAAGTGTAAGGAAATTGAACATCTTAGTATAAGCTGCCCTTCATTCGGGCCTCCACAGGGCGACTATTACCAGCCCAAGGCTAAGCCCTAAAGCCTGACAAATTGACAGCCTAGAAAAATGAATCTCTATCAGAATTAACATGTCACTTAAATTTTTCTTACATGCATTTCGTCAATTCAGCATGCTAAATAATCACACTATCAAATAACTGTCTATCACTTTGACATTCATTTGGCACAATGCTTTCGTAATATCTTACAAACGTAATACTAAATATACGCATTTACCACCCTTATGGTTCTCCAACAATTTTCCCATGAACAAAGTAAATTCACACTTTGAAACTACTTTAATTACAAAAGGATGCACATAGTACAGCATTTCTTAACATACATGAATACAAACAAACACACACACACGTACACAATAAAAAGATACAACATAAAAAATGCACATGCTAGAGCATTTCTTGCTATATATGAATAAACACGCACACACTATGTAGATGGAGGATTCTTACGAGATCAGACGAGGTCTGGACTTGAAGCCACCGCACGGAACTGCTAAGGCCTGGCTGTTGGACCTGTCATAGACATTAAAGAACTCAGCAATCACGGACCAAATCCAAGACAGCAAAGGCACACAAAAGAGTCACTCACAACGCGAGACCGCAGCTTGGAGATCAGCGAAACGCCTCGAAAGAACACCATACTCTCGCACCGATTCTCAACTGCAAACAGCGACCTAAATTAGACAAAAAAAACCTGCACAAAATGCGATCGAATTTGCGAGAGAAACGTTGAAGAGAAGAGGCGCGTGTACCTGAACTTGCGAGGTAGGTAGAGAGCGAAAGTGCGAAGGGGGGGGACCGGTAAAAGAGAGAGTCGTAAACGGAGGAATGGTGGGATCGTGAGGAGGTGACGATGATGATGAAGGAATAGTTAGCACATGTCTGTAATTCGCTCGCTAGCGGTCTATAATTTTTTATGTAAGTTTCCGGTCATAGCCTCGCTCCACAGTCGTCTGCGGCTGATTTGTACACATTTGACTTCCAAAAATGGGAGCCCACCTACCAAAATGTAAAAACCGCCTTCGAACCCGACCAAAAATGGGAGCTCAAAAATGTGGAATACAACCAACGATAAATATTGGTTAGCACGGTAAGACTCCAAATAGTTAAATTACAACCAAAATTTGGTTTTAACTTGAAAAACCAAAAGTAACCAAACCACAGCTCCCTTGGGTTCCAACTGAAATTTTTTAATTGAAATTCAAAATTTTAAACAGAAAGAAAACGAAAATTTGGTTCTATGTTAGGGTCTTATTCAGTTTAGTTGTATTAGAATAAGCGTCCCTCGTTGTGGCGACTTGTGTCTGGCAATGGTCAGGGGCGGACCTATGTGGTAACTAGGGGCGGCTGAAGCAACCCCTGAACTTTTGAATTTTTTTTTTGGCAATTGCACCTCACCTCTCAGTTCTCTCTCCCCCTGAGACCCCATCCCACTCTCTCACCTCTATCTCTCTCTAGATCTCTCTCTACGTGAGTCACTCAGACCGGTGATGGCCAAACCAGACGGCCGTGACCCGCTACCCCGTGACTCCGTGAGTTGTTACTCGTCAGTCGTGAGCAGTGAGCCCGTGACGCCGGTGATGGCCACTCGTCAGATCTGGACTGGATACGATCTCACCGGCCACCGAAAGGTCCGAGACACCGACGATGGCAACAGCCAACGAGCGACGGACTCGCGGACAGACGGACATTCAGATTTGGAACATTTCTCATTTTTCCGAGCTGTCCGGCTGACGGGCGACGGCTATGCCTGCGAAGCCGCGACGGGGAGGACTGAGAACTCTGTCAGCGGCGTTTGCAAGTTCCAACCTCTTCTCTACTCTGCCAGGCAGGCGCCGACGACGACGCTGAGATGACGAGGCTCAACAATGAACAACAGTGAACAGTCGACAGCAACCTTAATTTCTTGAATTTGAGGTAAGCTTGGCTAACTTCAAGCAATCTGATTTAGTTTAATTCTATAAATATGTATTTACATTTTAGTTTAATTTTAATAATTAATTCTATAGAAACATGTTTGGTTAATTTGCTTTGCTAATTCTCAATTGGTGATTATTTAGCTTTGTTGGAAGAGTTTGCCTTGATTATATCACAAAAATTATTGGTGATTTGGTAGAACATCTTAATTATTTGATTAATTTGCTTTGCTAGTTTTTAATTGGCTAATTGGGAGTCTAATTCATAATTTGGTGCATAAATAGTTTATAAATGTATTGGAATGTGGCGTTGAGCTTGAGCTTGTTTAGCTATTTAATTTTAGAATTGGGAGGTTGAAAATGTACTATTTTACTAGAATTTGATGTTGTGTTGAGATTGTGAGGTGGAGTTTGAGCTCGGAAAGTTGATCTTGGAATGTGATTTGTGTTGTACTTGTAAAGAGTATTTAATGGTTATCGTGAAACTTAATAATATCTTTTGTATGCTTTTTTAATGCATTCTGTTTTTGACTATTTTTTATTAATAATTTTTTTGATAAATTTCATATATATATATATATATATATATATATATATATATTTGCTCACGGACAACTGCACAGAAGTTGCTCGCGCAAGCAATGGATCACGACCCATATATATACCCCAATCCTCATTCCCATTATTGAACCACCATACAACACTACAGTCCCCCATCCCTCATTGACCACTAGTGCACCCCCCCCCCCCCACCGCCCCCCTCCCCCCCAATTCTCCCATCCTCCATCACTATTACCACCCACACTCATCACGATTCCCCCACATTTCCATCCCCCATCACATATCGTCCGTGCACACATAACAACCCACACGCACATATAAGATTTAGATCAAGCCATCTGACGCAGAATCAATTGCAAAAATCGCCACTGTCACCTTCAAAGGCCACCCCCCAAATCGAGATCAAGGCATCTCAACGCTCCACCATCGAATCCCCCCTCCACCATGAAATGACATGATTGCCCTTGAGACCAAATCCCTCCTCTCTCTCTTGCCCTTCTCTCTTCTTCCATCATCGTCAACCTCTCTCATTTCTCTCTTTTTTCCCTCCCTCTCTTCTTCCCATTCTCCCACTCTCCAACACCTCCTTCTCCCATTATATTAAACCCTAATATAATTTAGGCATCATAGCCAGAGTCTTATTTGAACCACTGCCCCGTGGGTATGCACTGTGGAAGATCACCCAGCTCACCGAGTCGCTGCACACTAGCCCTGAGCCCATCATCAGGTCCGCAAACTCGGCTGAGTCCACCCGTCACTCTTGTATGTGCTCAGTTCCGACAAGTTACCGGCGATGTCAGTCAGGGTCCGCCCCAGCTAGATCAGGTTCAGGGAGTCCACGTTTTGGTGAAATGACGGTGGTCCTGCATTGTGGTGGTATGGTGTATGGTTGAATTGCATGTGAGCCTTAGCGCCCATTTTGATCAGATTCACCCCTATCCCTCATTCCCTTCCTCACTCCTCCCTCTCTATGACTTTTCGACGGGACGCAATGTAGAGAAAGGAGCGAAGATGAGATATTTTATGGGTTTTAATTTCCATGGCTCACATCCAATTCAACTCTCACACTTCTAATTTGAAGCAAAGAGAGAGAAGCGAAGAGGATATATTTTGTGGATGTTCATTTTGGAGTATTGGGTAACATTGATTTGATTGGATTATGGAGATTGGGTGAAGAGAAGAAGGGGAGTTCATCGCCATCAGAAGAGGTGATTCTGATGGTTCTTTAAATTTTGTTGGTTGAGCCTGACTCCTGCGAAAATGGGTTAGGCCGTATCGGTAGTTATTGGTCGGTGGTATGGCCATATGGTCGAGTGGTGCATCATCCGCGGTGACACCGACTCAATCGCTATTGTCGCCAACGTCGACATAGACGTCTGCGGCAGTAGCAGAGGCAGCGGTGAGGGGATCTTTTTGCCGCCGTGGTCACCGCTAGACCGATTGTGAACGTGGCTGGTGGCGTGTTTATCGAATCTAACGGAGGATGAAACCTCTCTCTCTCTCTCTCTCTTGACGAAGGCCACACAAACAAGCATAAAAGAAATTTCATTGTTTTGACTGAAAAGAAAGAGAGGGTAGTATTGTCATTTTTAAAATATTGTATTGCTACATCAGCAAAAATCGTTAGTTTGGGTCACGGAACCCTAACGGTGGGCATATCTGATACAAAATTTTTACATTTTGGATACGATTGCAAAATTTTGAAACCTACATTTTTAATGTAATTTACCCTTAAACTGAGGGATATAAGTGATATTATCCCTAGTTAAAACTCATAAGTCGAATTACTTTATCATGGATCGGTAGTAAATGTAAGGTTTAAAAGAACACAGCAAACTAGTGCAAGTTAAGAAGTAAAAGAGAAGAAATTACTTGCACACACATGGCGCGTGGTATGTTTAGATGGTTAGGGCCCTTGCTTGCATTCATGCCCGTCTAGAGGCTCTAGTTCTGTAAGTCCCTAATCCTTTATTGCGCCCTTGCTTTTGCTGCAAGTCAAATCACAACTACAAAGCATTGCTCTCGGTACCAGCTTTCATGAAAGGTTTTGCCTTCGGTTGTAAGTTTAAATGGTGATATGTAAGATTATACTCCTGTTTGTAGCATGTTTTTGAAAATTACCAATTAAATCCTGACTTTTGTCCAAATTAATCAGTTAAACCATGGTCATACTTTTCGGCCAATTGACCCTATCCTATTAATTATTCGCCAATTGAATCCCATCCCCCTCCACGTTTTAACTTCAAATGATTTGTACCTTTTTAATCAAGTTAACCTTTTGGGTATATATTAATTAAAAGTTCAATAACTTAAAAAACCAAGTTTAATTATTTAAGGTTTAATTAATATTTGTCTTTTCTAAAGCCTAATCTTCTCCTTTCTTTTGAAATATCATCACTGCCAGTGGCGGAACCAGGATTTTTTTTCAAGGCGTGCAAAAAATATATGAAATTTATCAAAAAAAATTATTAATATAAAATAGACAAAAAACAGAATGCATTAAAAAAGCATACAAAAGATATTATTAAGTTTCACGATAACCATTAAATACTCTTTACAAGTACAACACAAATCACATTCCAAGATCAACTTTCCGAGCTCAAACTCCACCTCACAATCTCAACACAACATCAAATTCTAGTAAAATAGTACATTTTCAACCTCCCAATTCTAAAATTAAATAGCTAAACAAGCTCAAGCTCAACGCCACATTCCAATACATTTATAAACTATTTATGCACCAAATTATGAATTAGACTCCCAATTAGCCAATTAAAAACTAGCAAAGCAAATTAATCAAATAATTAAGATGTTCCACCAAATCACCAATAATTTTTGTGATATAATCAAGGCAAACTCTTCCAACAAAGCTAAATAATCACCGATTGAGAATTATCAAAGCAAATTAACCAAACATGTTTCTATAGAATTAATTATTAAAATTAAACTAAAATGTAAATACATATTTCTAGAATTAAACTAAATCAGATTGCTTGAAGTTAGCCAAGCTTACCTCAAATTCAAGAAATTAAGGCTGCTGTCGACTGTTCACTGTTGTTCATTGTTGAGCCTCGTCATCTCAGCGTCGTCGTCGGCGCCTGCCTGGCAGAGTAGAGAAGAGGTTGGAACTTGCAAACGCCGCTGACAGAGTTCTCAGTCCTCCCCGGCGCGGCTTCGCCGGCATAGCCGTCGCCCGTCAGCCGGACAGCTCGGAAAAATGAGAAATGTTCCAAATCTGAATGTCCGTCTGTCCGCGAGTCCGTCGCTCGTTGGCTGTTGCCATCGTCGGTGTCTCGGACCTTTCGGTGGCCGGTGACATCGTATCCAGTCCAGATCTGACGAGTGGCCATCACCGGCGTCACGGGCTCACTGCTCACGACTGACGAGTAACAACTCACGGAGTCACGGGGTAGCGGGTCACGGCCGTCTGGTTTGGCCATCACCGGTCTGAGTGACTCACGTAGAGAGAGATCTAGAGAGAGATAGAGGTGAGAGAGTGGGATGGGGTCTCAGGGGGAGAGAGAACTGAGAGGTGAGGTGCAATTGCCACAACAACAAAAAAAATTCAAAAGTTCAGGGGTTGCTTCAGCCGCCCCTAGTTACCACATAGGTCCGCCCCTGACCATTGCCAGACACAAGTCGCCACAACGAGGGACGCTTATTCTAATACAACTAAACTGAATAAGACCCTAACATAGAACCAAATTTTCGTTTTCTTTCTGTTTAAAATTTTGAATTTCAATTAAAAAATTTCAGTTGGAACCCAAGGGAGCTGTGGTTTGGTTACTTTTGGTTTTTCAAGTTAAAACCAAATTTTGGTTGTAATTTAACTATTTGGAGTCTTACAGTGCTAACCAATATTTATCGTTGGTTGTATTCCACATTTTTGAGCTCCCATTTTTGGTCGGGTTCGAAGGCGGTTTTTACATTTTGGTAGGTGGGCTCCCATTTTTGGAAGTCAAATGTGTACAAATCAGCTGCAGACGACTGTGGAGGGAGGCTATGACCGGAAACTTACATAAAAAATTATAGACCGCTAGAGAGCGAATTACAGACATGTGCTAACTATTCCTTCATCATCATCGTCACCTCCTCACGATCCCACCATTCCTCCGTTTACGACTCTCTCTTTTACCGGTCCCCCCCCTTCGCACTTTCGCTCTCTACCTACCTCGCAAGTTCAGGTACACGCGCCTCTTCTCTTCAACGTTTCTCTCGCAAATTCGATCGCATTTTGTGCAGGTTTTTTTTGTCTAATTTAGGTCGCTGTTTGCAGTTGAGAATCGGTGCGAGAGTATGGTGTTCTTTCGAGGCGTTTCGCTGATCTCCAAGCTGCGGTCTCGCGTTGTGAGTGACTCTTTTGTGTGCCTTTGCTGTCTTGGATTTGGTCCGTGATTGCTGAGTTCTTTAATGTCTATGACAGGTCCAACAGCCAGGCCTTAGCAGTTCCGTGCGGTGGCTTCAAGTCCAGACCTCGTCTGATCTCGTAAGAATCCTCCATCTACATAGTGTGTGCGTGTTTATTCATATATAGCAAGAAATGCTCTAGCATGTGCATTTTTTATGTTGTATCTTTTTATTGTGTACGTGTGTGTGTGTTTGTTTGTATTCATGTATGTTAAGAAATGCTGTACTATGTGCATCCTTTTGTAATTAAAGTAGTTTCAAAGTGTGAATTTACTTTGTTCATGGGAAAATTGTTGGAGAACCATAAGGGTGGTAAATGCGTATATTTAGTATTACGTTTGTAAGATATTACGAAAGCATTGTGCCAAATGAATGTCAAAGTGATAGACAGTTATTTGATAGTGTGATTATTTAGCATGCTGAATTGACGAAATGCATGTAAGAAAAATTTAAGTGACATGTTAATTCTGATAGAGATTCATTTTTCTAGGCTGTCAATTTGTCAGGCTTTAGGGCTTAGCCTTGGGCTGGTAATAGTCGCCCTGTGGAGGCCCGAATGAAGGGCAGCTTATACTAAGATTCAATTTCCTTACACTTGCTATTAAGCACAATAAGGGGACTATTGGCATGTCATTTTGTTGCAGATGTGCAATGAGATCTTTTCTTTATCTAGCATCTTTTAGGACATGATTGGATTCTGGAGTTAATCTGAGGTTAGACTCCTCTAAGCTTTTATTAGGACTTTTCACTTGCATGGAGTAATGTTTGACTTTTACTTTACATTTTATTGTAGGAACTTTTGTTTTAAATTTTCTTTTGGCAGAGGAAGGAAGGGGGGGGGGGGGGGGGACGGGAGTAGCGTGCTATCATGGGTTAGAGCTTTGGTCACCCAGGCTTGAGTTTCTTGCCTTTTTGTTGTTTGCACTCACAGGAGGGGTATCTTGGGTCCCGTATTGCTGTTCAGATCTTATGGAGGATTATTTTTGAGATATGTTGTGTATCTGTTGTTTGTGATCTGCTTGGCTGTGTTAAGACCTCTCTCGTGTGGAGGGATGGAGTTCGCTTATGAGGGAGCACTTAACTTGCTAGTCTCCATTTAGTTTATTTCAGTAGGCTCACGGGTACATGGGTGTTCCCACGCCACCCCTTTTTGGAGGCTTTGATCCAATAATGTTTTATGTGTCAAAAAGTTTTGGTGGTTGGGCATTTCAATGCTCAATTATGGTGGTATTTTTAGATGGCGGGCTTTGGAGCAATTGGAAACAAATTAAATGCTCCAGAAGAATCAAGTAACAATGCTGTTCTAGATTAGTAATATATGATTCTGGATAGACTAAGGGTGGGGCTAAATTTGCACCCCTTTTTACTAGTTCCAGAATCCGAAGTTAATTTTCATTGTGTTGACACGACACCTCCTCTCTCTATCTCCCCCGCTTTTGTTTTCTTCTAAGGCCAATCTCCACAAATCCTAACCACCACCGGGACACCACAATGGCCACATCCATACAAGTTGAGTAAACATCTACTGCTGAAATGTCAAACCCAGCATCGCTCCCCTTTACCTCTAAGCTCCCCAAACGAACTCCTTCGTACTAAAACAAAAAGGCCGATTGAAACTGGTGGTTCAAATCTGAGATGAAATTGGGGACAATAGGAGGGCTAGATTCTCTGTTTCCAAGATATGTCTGTCTTCCTATTGGATGAGAGAAAAGAAGGGAAATATCAGTAAATCTGGCTCTGTTTGAGTGTAGTTAATGGAAAATGAATACATTCGCTGTGTGATGGTCTTGACGGCAGGTAGCGAATAAACTTGCGCTGGATGCCGTGCTGCAATTGTCATTGCGCGAACTAGTTGAAACAATTTACAATGACTGTATCTAATGAAGATGGTAGTGTGATGCTTGGGGTAAGGATACATCTTCGTTGCTGTGCTAATGCACAAACCTGTATGTGACAAATTTGTTGTAATAAATTGACTCCGTAGTATAATGCTACAGAGTTTTATCTTTCCATTCTTCTTGTGACATGTGTGATAGACAAAGCAACACTATCTGTTGCACTCGATCAATACCTCCATTAACGTAACTTCGTGTTTGATCAGTGTGCATCTGTGATCAGGTAGTTAGATAAGACAACATAGACTGAGAAGGCAAAAGGTACTTCTGTATTTCGATAAACAACTACTTTCGACACAGACGTTGTTTTTGTCACCACATGTGCAATTTATGGAGTGGTAAAAAACCTGGGGCTAGGCATGGAAAAGCTCAATCGCCACTGTCCTCTCCCTAGGTTAGAAATATGGAGGTCCCTTAACCCTTATATGTTAGCTCTGTCCGTCACAGCTTAGCCACATAAGGTGCGAATAAGAGGTTCACTGGGACATTTTCTTCTACGACGGAGGGACGTAAACCAATATAGCTTCTGCAAAAGAATGAAAGTAGTATTTTTTGTTGCCAGGGTTCAGTACTATGAGGTTTTTCGCATAAGTGCTTCTGCTGCTAACTATATGGCATCTCACGTTGAAATGCATTGCCACAGTGGTTTGGTGTTCATGCAGTTGTCTCAAAATATTTATAGAGAAATACTTTATGCAAGTGTTCTAGCTTATGAAGTTCAATTTGCTACATCTATCTCCTCGTTTTATTAGTATACGTTCAGTGGATGCAACATGCTAGAGCATAGTACGATTATGCATCAGTGGGTTTTTGCGTCTATGTGGGTTGTAATTTAATCAGTACTAATATAGTCTCCTTATATGCAGGACCTTCATTCCCAGCTGAAGGAGTTGATTCCACAAGAGCAGGTAAATTTGACCAGATTTGACTTTGTTCTCTTTATATTTCAGGGATTTTTATATCATATATGTTCCCTTCTTTCCACAGTTCTTGACACCAGATTTATCATTTAGACCAACATATAAAAGTTCTGTATGCCTACATATGTCCACTCATATCTGTTGTTAACTTCCAGTTTTCTTGCATTTATTTATGGTCTGCCTGCATCTGTAAATATTCTTTGCACTTTTTGCAGAAAAAATAAATCTAACCTTCTACCCTTCTTTTGCTGATATTACGGCATAAGATATTGTTGAGGGTTTAGATTAAAATCTCATTCTGTCTGCAATTGATCTGAGGTGTCACTAATGCTTACTTGATTTTGTTACAGGAGCGCTTGAAAAAACTGAAGTCAGAACATGGAAAGGTTCAATTGGGGAATATTACTGTTGATATGGTACTGATATTTATTCTTGATTGTTATACTCTTCGAGTTCACTTTTTATGGCGGGATTAAATGGTATCAAAGCACACTATTTAAGTGGATAACTAATCATCATATAATGTGTTGCAACTTGAAAGGTACTTGGTGGGATGAGAGGAATGACAGGCTTACTCTGGGAAACCTCTTTACTTGATCCAGATGAGGTATGTATAGTGGATTGAGTATGTTAATTGGTGAATCCATGTTCCTTAAGAAAGTACAGTTGTGTGCTTAAACTCTCTGGGCTTTTCTTTATTATTATAGGGAATTCGCTTTCGGGGCCTCTCTATTCCTGAATGCCAGCAGAAGTTGCCAGCAGCAAAGCCTGGTGGAGAGCCATTACCTGAGGGTCTCCTCTGGCTTCTTTTGACCGGAAAGGTATTAATGCCGTCTGAAGACATTGTAACTTACCATTTAAAAGGGGGTAAGGGGAAAGGAAAAAAATAGAGACCATCCTATAATTTCATCTGTGAGGTTATGCTAGGTTTCAAGATCTCTTCAACCATGTAGTTCAAGCTAATTGTATTAGCCGAATTAGGCCCAATCTGGAAGTATAATTACAGGATAAATTCTTGTCTTTTGGTTCTCAATTGTTGGGAAGGACTGTTATTGGTGTATACCCCACAGGCCACCATTTCTTTGGTCTTTCTAGATTGGATATTGTAATCGACTATGTCCTTTTGAGATTCTCGCTTTTCTCTCTTTACATTTGATGTATGTGGAACTACATATGGAGACAAAGTTTAACCCCTCTTATTTTCGTCCTTCTTCTAGAACTTATTCCTGTTAAAGTGGCCTCTTGCCTGCACAGCTTGATATATATAGTACTCGCAAATTTGCTTTATTTAATTGGGTACTTCTTTTAGGCTTGACGTTTTTTTTTAATTCATTTCTATTAAGAAGGTTCTCCTCCTTATTATACAGGTGCCATCTGAAAAGCAGGTGGATGCATTATCCAAGGAGCTGCGAAGTCGTGCCGCTGTCCCAGGTTCTGTAGTTCAAACTCTATTCTGTCTGTAACTTCTCTCAATTTGTCACTTTCTGCATGTCGTTAACAAATGTTACACAATCGTTCTTACAGTACCAACCCCCTAGGTAGAATTTTGTTTTGATCATTTGCTCTTTTTCTTTATCGACCTTATCTTTTCGAGTGGTATCCTTTCGTCAGCACTCAGTCACTCTGTTCTTAATGACTAAATTAGAGAACCCCAGATTTTAATTAGGTCTCTTATCCTAATTTGGCCTTTCCATCTTGGTCTGCATTCCAGTATGTTGATGTAGGTTGGCTAGATCTTTGACGCCTTCTTTCAATTTGAAATCTTGCCCTTCTTTATCTCTCTTTTGTATCACTGTTTTGGTTGCAGATCATGTGTATAAAGCCATAGATGCCTTGCCTATTACAGCTCATCCAATGACACAGTTTGCAAGTGGTGTCATGGCTCTTCAGGTTGATTATAAAATTGCTTAATTTGCTACCTTTGTTCTTTAAACCATGTTTTCAGTTCTTAATGGAGGGTAGTTGCTACATTTGTACAAACTAGAAACGTGGTGTTTTTAATCAAAGGCGTGGTGAAATTAAGGGATGTAACAGCTGGACTTCTTTTCCTTGGGTAATTTTGCTTTTGTTGAGTTTATCTAAGTAACGCCAACTAAATGAAATCTCTCTTCCTTTTATTTCAGGTTCAAAGTGAATTTCAGAAGGCATATGAGAAGGGGATCCACAAGTCGAAGTGAGTTCTTTCTAAGCAATTATGTCCCAAAAGCATGTCTTTCGATCACTACTTCAATTTTGCTAAAATTTTTCTTTTTATCTTAGGTACTGGGAGCCAACATACGAGGACTCGCTTACCTTGATCGCTCAACTGCCTGTTGTAGCTTCCTATGTCTATCGCAGGTGAGTAATGTAGATCTTGGTTATTCGTGATGATATGCTCACAAAATTTATTTTTTAGGTATCAACAGCTGTTCTGATAGGGATTATCTTGTTTTTTTAAAACATAGTCAATCTACTAATCTGTTGTATATACGACTTCGTTCTGTATAAAAAATTAACATGTAGTCCAACATTCTGGATATGACACTTAATTGCCGCGTTACCACACGTGCGCGCAGGCCTGTCTGTGTATGTTGTCCGCTTGTCTACTTGTTTAATGTTTACACGTTCGGGTTACAGATCTGCCTTCAAGACTTGGATAGTGTTTGGATTGACTCCTTCCCTGTATTTTTATAGGATCTACAAGAATGATGAACATATACCCATGGACGACTCTCTAGATTATGGTGGAAATTTTGCACACATGCTGGGTTTTGATAGTCCTGAAATGCAAGAGCTTATGAGGCTTTATGTTACCATCCATAGGTGGGTATAGAATTTTTTGCAGCCATGCATGTAAAAATATATCTGCAGTACATCGAGTCATCGAGAAGAACTTCGTGTCCCTCGGTCAACTTGTGACACGTGCTTGCATTTTTGTAATTTATTGCAGTGACCATGAAGGGGGCAATGTCAGTGCTCATGCTGGTCACCTGGTAAGTTGATCATTACTAATTGCTGTAACTGCTTTATATAATGAAGCTATTTATTGAAGGATAAAGAATTTTGGCTCATAATATGACCATCTGATAGATAGATGATTGTATCTCTTCCTGCTGACTAACATCATGCTTAAATCAGGTTGGCAGTGCCCTTTCAGATCCTTACCTTTCATTTGCAGCTGCATTAAATGGTTTAGCTGGACCACTTCATGGTTTGGCTAATCAGGTAGTATCTTCTTTGCCCTATTTGTTTTTGGGCTTCTTTCTCTCTGGGAAGAAGATGCAAACAGCTGTCCTTGATGCAGAAATCGGATATTATTTTTGTCAACTGAATAACACCTTTCTTAATAGTTGCCTGGCAGGGGGGGGCGCTGCACTCCACTGTGGAGTTCTCGTCTTTCATTGCTATGTTGTGCGGAGATTACCCTTTCTCCCATCTCTTTTCCGATTTCACACCTCACTGCCACTTGACATAAGATTCGTCAATTTTCAGATACACACACATGCACACGCACACATGAGAGAGAGAGGCCCGAATGTCAAACGTTGACGAGAAGGAAAGAAGAAGAACATGGGAGGTTCCGGCAACCACACTGATACACGAGAAGGAAAGAACAAGAACATACGAGGTTCCGACACCCACAGTGATACACTAAGCCAACCACCTCCCCCACTCCCCCGAAATTTATTTTCCCAATGATGAATAGATTGATTGACAGATTCAGATGCATATACATAGGGGTAGTTATTTCGGGCAGACTGGAATTATTGAATTCGATGTCAATGATTTGCTACTATTTGCCTATGTTGAGCTAGATCTATCAAGGAAACTCGATGAAAGCAGAGAACGACGAAGATGGTGACCTTAGATGCAACATTGTAAGCTCGAGGTCAGTTACGGTGGCTAGTATAGTTTGTTTAGAATTCGCAATGCTTGTCCGAAGAAGAACATAGGAATGGTTGGGTCAGTGTCTGGGGGCCAGAAGAGGCGATGTGTGAAAGGGTAATCTTGGTAGTGTTTGATAGTAAAAATTGGAGAACCCCAAAGTAGTGGTTCCTTTCTATACGTCATGGGTCCCCGCTTAGTCTCATGATCCCTGTACATTCATTCCCCACGAACACTTGTCTTGGTGTGAGAATAAGAAATACTACATCAGAAAGGATGACAAGCAAACTTTTAAAATACTGAAAATCAGCAATGTTGTATCTTTTCAATCTAGTATTTCGTGGATTTCATGATTATCCGTAAGCAATCTTAGGATAAGAACATAGATGATATAAAACAAAGCAGGATTTAAGGCTAAAAGTAATGTTTTATGGAGTTAAAGGCCCTTTTTTTCATTCGTTACTCACTCACTTCATTTTACCTCTTTGTACTGAAGAGTATGATAGGTTGGACTTTTTTTTCTTTTCTGTTGTTTTTGCAATCACTTTCTTGGGTTTTCCTGTTACTACTAATTATAACATCAACTGATATCTCGGAATGTTACTTTACCTTTGATGAAAGGAGGAAATAAGAGTATCAAAGTTGTCAGTAGAGGAAAATTTGGTACTGTCGAAGTGATTGTTAAAACTTTCTAAAGATGATCTCTTACAATGTTGCTGGTATGCTGCTTTGTTGTCTTTTTTTTCTCTAAAGAAACTACAACAATGCTTGCATTTTTAATTTTTTACTCCATGTTACAGCTATATGGTACCAAGTATTTCTTCCTGCTATACTTGCTTCAGGCTTGAAAGTTGATTTTGGTTCCACTATGTGGCATCTTGAATTTTCTGCGTATGGGTTTTTTATGACCAAACGTAATATATTGTATTATGATAGTCTTACATAGAGATGACATTCACTGCCATCCCCGTACTTACTTTCAAAATCTTGTTGATACAGGAAGTTCTGCTATGGATCAAATCCGTGGTAGATGAATGTGGGGAGAACATAACCGCAGAACAATTGAAGGACTATGTATGGAAAACCTTGAACAGTGGCAAGGTAATTTGTCAATTGAATATTTTCATCTCTCACTCTCTCTGTCTATCTCTCTCACACACACACACACTCACACACACTCTCTCACTCACTCACTCACATGCACACTCACTATGTTTCTATATCTGTATATCATTAGGGAAAATATGCTAATCATTGCTATGCATAATGCAGATAACCGCCATTCAGTGGTTTCTGTAAAATGAACATATTTTAGTGTTATTTTTTTGTTTGTAACTGGATGCACACCTTGACCAATTCCTTCAGGAGGATTCCTACGTTCCTTTGCTCGAACTGCCATTCTGAGCTTTACTCTTTTTCTTTTTACTCATCTGGATTGCAGTAGGGTAGTACTATACTTCTCCTCCTCCTCCTCGTGAATTTAATTTGGAAATAATGCGCAGTCTATTCGGCAATGAAAGACAGATGCAATCTTCTGCGGATTTTTGCACATCCTTCTCTTGTTGTGTTACTTAAGAGGAAAGAGAAAGAAGAGATTCTCCAGCCTTAGATTCCGATATTGTTGTACACCACTGCTTGGGTTCCATTGCAATGCTTCCAATAGGAAGTTGTTTTATACTTATCCAGTTTTGTTTCTTTGGTAGCATAGAACTTTTTGCTTTCTGTAATATATATAGGCAATATCCATTTCATCTCCAAACTTCTGTTAATAACCATAGGTTTATGCCCACTAGCTGACGGGCTTTTTATGAAAGTTACTCGTTTTGTCTCTGGTAATTAATTGCTGTCTCTGAAATCACAGGTTGTTCCTGGATTTGGTCATGGAGTTCTAAGAAAAACAGATCCTAGATACATGTGCCAGAGGGAGTTCGCAATGAAGCACTTGCCTGACGATCCACTATTCAAGCTGGTTTTTCCTTAAGACTTGATAACCTCTAAGGGTGGGTTTTGCCCGCTGCACTCTAACAATTTGATGATCTAAGTTCTTTTTGGCGTACTTCTATAGGTTTCGAAGCTTTTTGACGTGGTGCCACCAATACTCTTAGAACTTGGAAAGGTATTTTTAGTTACTGTCCATTTGACAATGTAATTATTCAAATGGTTCTAAATTACCATGTCGAATTTTTAGTAGGGTAGTCCGCTAAGCCAGCTGCCAGTCTTGGTTCCCAATCCGTATCCTAGCACATTAAGTAACTAAGAATTGCTTTTGAATATTGCGATGCTTCTAGGTGAAAAATCCTTGGCCAAATGTTGATGCCCACAGCGGAGTGTTGCTGAACCATTATGGTTTAACCGAAGCAAGGTCTGCTTTTCTTTTTGTCTCAATCGACTGCTGGTAACGGTACTCTTCATTTAGCTGTTCTGTTGATTGTCATGAGTAATATTTTACGGATTGTTGACAGATATTATACGGTTCTATTTGGTGTATCAAGGGCTATTGGGATTTGCTCTCAGGTTCTTGAAGCTATTTCTTAAGTTCTTTTCCAGTTGATATTTTATGGTTCCTTTTCAGGTTGCCAACTTGTATTCTTTCTAATGTTTTCCTTACATATGATTTAGCTGATTTGGGACCGAGCTCTTGGATTGCCGCTTGAGAGGCCAAAAAGTGTTACAATGGAATGGCTTGAAAATCACATCAAGAAATCATCTTAATCTCAGAACTACACAGAGACACAGCAGTCTGTCAATTTTCTCAATAATAAATGCTGAAAGAGCTTTAGTTTTGTAGGGAGAAGGTTGGTCACTTGTTATACTGGCCATTTGATGTTCTGATTGTATACCTTTGAACATGAGGTCGAGCTACTGGGGTTTTTCTTTCCAGATTTTGAGTTTCTTGCTCCACCTTTCAGTCACTTATATTGATTCTTTTACCCCAAATGTGGTTGGTGTTGCTCTTCTTGGTAATTGGTTTGAGCATAGTGTATCAAATGCTAGACAATTCTGATTACCTCTTGGATGTTGACCTGTACTGTCCAGAATTGGCAATTGTTTGTGCGCGGTTCTTCGTCACTGATCTAATTCTGATTACCTCTTGGATGTAGACCTGTATTGTCCAGACTTGGCAATTGTTTGTGCGCGGTTCTTCGTCATGATCTTTTATCAAATTTACAACAGTAAATTGGATTGTTTTCTGGAATTTGTTTTTCTGAGGTAGAGCCTGGCTGCAGACTTCTTGTAGCAGGTGGTTGTAAATTCAGACTACCCACACTAGAGACTTGCGCCAAGGGAATCTGGAGGATGATATCTCATTTTTTTTTGGCACTTTGTCGCTACCAAGTGCGATCTGGCAGTAGGATTGTTCAGACCTTGTGGTGGTAAAACTCATGTTGACTTTTACGATTATGAACCTTGAAGGCAACCCCTTTTGCCTATTGATGTGGAACATCGATAATCCCATGGTTACTAGTACTTTGTAACGGAAAGCTGAGCTCTGCTTGCTAAAGACTACAGACCACAGTGCTTACATTCAAGATAATTGAAGCATGACCGGAGCACGGAGTATGGAGTGTGGACATTATAGATGATAGAAAGCTTATAGTACCATTTTGTGGAATTATAATTGGGAGTACTTCCCTTAAATATCCCTTAAGTTTGCACGTAACCCACTTTGGTACTTTTTCTTTCTTTTTTTATAGTTCCTACCAAATCTCTTTGGTAAAATATTGTGTCCTATAAAACATTATGCCCACTTTTATGGACGGAAAACGTCAAAGGGTGCCATTTGATCAAAGGACAAGGAAGGGTAAGACTTGAAGGTTCCTTTCTCCACCACTATCCATCATCGCCCCTCATCCTTGAACCCATCACTAATAGCTTTTCCTTCCCTTTCCCTCATCAAGGCAACAAACCACCAAGACTATCGGTCTACACCAACCTCAAAGCCACTCTCTTTGCACCATCACCACCTCCCTAAGCCTGCACTGCACTGCACTGTCGAATTCGCTACCCTCCAACGATCTTTTGGTCTGTGTTAGTGGCAGCAATAATGTATATTACTTCCTATTAATAGTGGAACATGATGGTCTCTAGTAGGTGTCGTCCGCAGTAGTAGGTGGCAGTGTGATGGATTCATGGTGGCTTATGGTTTGTGATGGCAGTGGGTTATGATTTGTGGTAACTGTGGGTTGACAGTGTGCTATGGTAGTGGTGGTTTACTGACATTGGTAAAGAGAATTAAAATATGGGTTGGGTTTGATGGGGGTTGCAGCCATGGAGTTGGGAATGGTTGATGGTAGAGTATTTGATGTAGATCTCTAGGGTGTGGTGGTGGCTACAGTGGTATGGGTGGCTAAGGTTGGTGGTGTTGCGTTTTGATGGGGTCGGCAGTTCCTTGATGGTCGTTGCGGATGGTTAATATATTGATGAGGGTATTGTTGGAAGTGATTACTGGTGGTGATGGTTTTGGTAGGGGTGGTCAAAAGTTTGATGGTATTGGTGGGTGGTGGTCAGGGTGCTGATGGATTTGGTTGGGGTGGTCATGGGTGTTGATGGTTACATATGGTGATGGGCTTGGTTGGTGGTGGTAATAGGTTACATTTTATGAGTGATTTTTCAGTCGTACGTTTGTTCTTTGATCATATGCAATATGTTTGATGTCTTCGTTCCATAAATAGGACATGATATTTAACCAAAGAGATTTCAAAGGTATTAGGAAAATAAAAGGGACTAAGTGGGTTACGGGTGCAAATGTGAGGGACATACGATGAATTACTCCTTATAATTGAGAAAGGTGAGCATGGAGTGCTTCCATCCAATAGTATAGTTTGAATTACCAAAAAACTCACATACAAAAAGAATGGCAATCATATTGACATTGATTAACGATCTTTATACTGTTATTTTAATACAGGATGCACGTCCAAGTGACAATGAATCATCTTAAAAAATATAAGTGATAATGAACTATTTTAAAAAATATTAAAACTCGCTGTGTGCTCGAACGTTTTGCAATCCAGAGCTTTACGGTACCAAAAATGTTTTGGCATCTAACTATCATTTGTGTTTTCATTAGGCAAAACTTTTTCATTCTTTTTTCTGGCCGGAAACCAAAAAGAAAAAGATTGCTCAAGGAATTCACCAATTTCCAAATAAAAGGAAAAAAAAAACGTGGCACCAATTCAGTGTCTCTACCAGAAAATATGAACCAGTATAAATAATTTAACTAGAAAAATCATAGTGCTTGTTGTCTCGCAAAAGTATCTTCCGGTGAGAAAACCATGGCCTCCGTCCTCTTTTCTGCACGTCCATTTCTCTCCTTTCTAGGGTTTCAACGTCAGAGTTGCAGAGCTGAACAAATTTCCATCAAGGCCACCAATCTTGAACCCAATTTTCTTCGGACTCCTTTAATTTTCAGGTACTCACTTGCAGCTTTACAGTCTCCTGTTGCTTCTTATCGATGCCTTTCTGATTATCTCAATGCATGTGCAATTTGGTTGACCTTAGTTCACTAGCAGATCTTCTGCTTCGTGGGTTTCAGTTTTTGAAGTCTAACCTCTGTGTGTGTGTGTGGGTGGTGTGGGGGGGATGGGGTGTGTGTGGAAGATGTCATTCAGCTAAAGCCAAACAACTGCGTTCAGTCCAAACAGAAGCGCATAACTGAATCAGTGACACTACGATCACCGTCCGCCTGTTCGAAACAAAGGGTAGTCAAACTCAGAGTCTCACAAACACCGGTGTGTGAGTTTTTTTACTGTATGAAAGTAACTCCCAAAATTACAATAACCACGCCTCACCCCACTATCTACCCCGCTGTCTACACAATTATTAGATCACTACTCAACTTCGTAAACACACTAGTAACACATTTGTAGGATATGCACCACTAACACATTATTAAGGCACCTGCATGACTAATGACCACTAACACATTTACTAAATAGTAACATCTGACTAAGAAAACAAAAAGATCAAGTTTAACTCCCTCCATTCCAATATATCTATACTATATATATTTGGATTCGAGTGATGCCTTCTTTACCTTCCAAATCTTGAATCCTATTTTTTTTAGAATTTTTAACATTTTCCAACCCATGAACTCTAACCATCCCAGCCCATGACCTCCATTCCTCCCTTTCATAATTAACTACCTCCCTTCCTGTGCATAACACGTGTTTTAGCTAGTTTGATCGTATTTTCATTTTGGATTGTCCCAAAGTTATTGCTTAGTTTCTAAATGTGGACTGAATTTGTTGCCACTTTCCTATTTTACCCTAAAGCTCTTGTACAACCAAATATCCGTCATCCCCTTTACTTCTCAACAGGACAGTCTCTCTGTTCTCTTTATTTCTCCATTCGAGCATCACCAACCCCACCGCCCCCTTCAATCACACCACCAGTCCACCATCTCCTCCTTCAACACCAGCGGCGTAGCCACCTCTTTCGACCACTACTGACGCCACCATCTCCTTCAACCACCACCATCACTACCGCCTCCCACCAGTGACATAGATGCGGCCTTTCAACCACCACCGTCACCGTCACGTCCCACTATTCACATAACCGCTGCCTTAGAAATCTATTTGTCAAAAATCCGATTTCGTTTTGGTTGTCGATCTTGGTTGAGATCTAGTTATATCTCGAATGTTGAAATTTGTTTAAGATGGTGGTTTTTGAACAATTAATGTGATAGTTGTGGGCGGCGATTCGTAGCGGTGGGGATGCACGGAAAAAAAAATGGTGATACTGTGTATTTTGAGTTTTAAAGAGAGAGACTGTATTTTTGGGTTAAAGGGGATGAAAGTCTAAGGGTAAAAGTGGAAAACTTAAATATCTAACCACTTCCTTAATGATTGTGCAAGTCAAATATGTGCAAATATTTTGGATCAGAGGGAGATTTATATATCAACACTTGCCCTTAAACTTGATCTTTGACTACAAGCAAACTTCTCAATTTGCTAAGCGCCTCGACTTTGAAGCTCGGTGAAAATACAGCAACTTGGCCTTGCGACTTCACGTACTTGAGCTCTACTTCCTTTTCGGTAATGCATTCTATGATGTGTTGATACCTTCTATTGATATGCTTGTTTCGATCATCTGAGCACCGTGTTTTTGGCCAATGCTATTGCCGATTCATTGTCAATAAAGATCTCAGTTGACTGTTCTTGTGGCAAATGAAGCTACTTCAACAACTATCTAAGCCAAATAGCTTGACAGACACATGATGTCGTGGCGACATATTTCGCTTCACAAGTAGAAAGTGTCACAATTGCTTGCTTTTTCTTACTCCATATGAATGTTGTATCTCCTATGAAGAAAACAACCCCAGTGATACTCTTCTATCTAAATCTCCGGTCAATCGCTATCACAATAACCCAAAAGCTTAAAGTTGCTAGATGGAGAATAAAATAACGGAACGCAATTGTACCTTTGAGGTAACAAAAAATTCTTTTAGCTGCTTTCATATGAGTCATGATAGGAGCTTCCATGTAGTGACTAGTAAGCCCAACTCCAAATAAAATTTCCGGTATTGTACACATCAAGTAACTCAAGCTTCTAACTGGTCTTTTGATAAGAGTTGGATCTACCTGCTCTCTAACATCTTTCTTTGGCAGTTGGATTCCACATTCCACGGGGGTGTTCACGATCTTGGAATCATCTGTCTTGAACTTCTTTAGAATCTCTGACACACCCTTTGTGGAAAATGAAGATCCAATCAGTCTTTTGCTTCACGTCAATGCCCAGGTAGTCACACATGAGTGAGATGTCCGTCATCTCAAACTCTTTAGCTATTGCATTCTTGAACTCCCTAAACATGCTTGGATTAGACCCTGTAAAAGTCAAGTCATATACAAACAAGCAAACAAGAAGTATGTCTCCATCACCATTTACTTTTGTGTAAAGAGCATGCTTGTGAGGAAAGTTTACCATTCCAAGCTCTTGATTCTTACTTTAACCCGTACACAGCCTTTTTTCAACTTAATTTGTCTTTTTGCCCTTTCATGACAAAGCCGATGTATTGCTCCACATACACCTCCTCTTCAAGAAAGCTATTCGAGAATGACGATTTTACGTCCATTTGATTGATTTTTCCAACCATTTGGGCCGCCAAAGAAATTAGAAATCTAATAATTTTCAATTGGGCAACGGGTGCAAATACCTCATCATAGTCAATGCTATGTCGTTTGTTACAGCCTTAACCAACCTCGCTTTGTATCTTTATGCTTCAACCTCTTGCATTCTTCTTGGCTTTATACACCCATTTGACTCAAATTGCGCTTTTGTCTGTTTGGAAGTGTGGTTAGCTCCCATGTGTTGTTCTTCTCTATGGCTTGACTTTCTTCATGCATTGCATTTTTTACTTCTTTTCTTTAGCCGCTTCCTCAAACCTCAAAGGCTCACAAAAGACAAAAAAGAGTCAAATCACCAATTCTTTTGGTTGCATGTTCCATTTCTTCATATCTATCGCGAAGGCTCCTTGTGCGACCTGGTGGACTTTCACTTGAAGTAAGTGAAACTTGCTCTTTTGTGGATACTTGAGGAGATGATGGTGGAGAATGACCCTTTTCATGTCTTCGTCTTCTTGCTCCTCCCTGTCAAGAAAAGAGAAAGTATTATAAAATTCTTGTGGAGTGTTCCATTTCCATGCACTTTCTTTTTCATTTATAACATCTCTACTGATAATATCTTGTCATTCCTTGGGTTGTAGAGCTTGTAGCCTTTTGGACCTCGAATCATAGCCAATGATGATGTACTTCTCACTTTTGTCATCAAGCTTGGACCGCTTCTCATCTGGTATACGCGTATAAGAAATGCTAACAAAAATTTGCAAATTAGAGACGCTTGGCTTCCTTCAACGCCATGCTTCTTGGGGTGTCTCACGTTGAACACTTTTAGTGGAACAACGGTTCAACAAGTAGACTGCACAGTCAACGGCTTCTGCCAAAACTCTTTGGGTATTCTTTTGGTCTCCAACAGATTCTAGTCCATATGGAAATGGTTCTATCTTCCTCTCGATGATGCCATTTTGTTTTGGGAACCTTCGAATTGTTAAAAGATGACGAATTTTATTTTCTTTGAAATACTTTTTAAAAGCATTTGATGTCAATTCGTCTCCTCCATCAGATCTTATAGCCTTGACATCATATCCACTTTCTCTTTAAACAAGAGCCTTATGCGTCTTGAAAACATCAAACACTTCTGATCTTTCTTTAAGAAAATAAACCCAAGTCTTGCGGCTAAAATCATCAATGAACAAAAGGAAATATCTGTTCTTACCAAGTGAAGTGGATTGATTGTCCCACACGCTGCACGTCCAAGTGAACAAGTTGAAGCGGCTCAGAGTCTCTTGAATTAATTTCCTTTGGAAAACTTTTTCAAAATTGCTTAAAAAAACCGAAAACGCATCCCTCACAAAGAAGATTCAGTGGAAAATGTGAGGCAATCCTTTTACCATCTCCTTCTGAGACATAAAACATAGTCCTCCGCAATGCAAGTGCCTAAGCCTTAGATGCCAAAGCTAGGATGAATTTCTAACACATATCTTCAACATTTAGCCACATCACTCCGGATTGTTAGCAAAAACATCCGTTTTCTTGTTATAAGAACGTTTGTAATCAAATTTTCAAATGGGTTTTTTATGAAAAGAGTATGATTTTTCATAAAAAATTTAGAGCTTTTCTTGAGAGTTTCCCATGCTCGAAATATTATTCCTCATGGGAGGCACATAGTACACATTGGAAATAACTTGGTGCTCACCGTTCTCAAAATGAATCAGCATGTTATTTTTCTTAAAACAAATCAACATGTTACCTTTCTGGAAGATCAAGACACGAATCTGCCAAGTAGGAATGCTCTGGCTCTAGCTTCTCTCTAACTTTCTCTCTCTAAGAGAGCTGACGGGAGAAACTTGAAGATCTAGCGGATTATTGATCATAGAATGGCTCCGGTAACAACCTCACAGAGATCCTCTCGCCTGCGAGGTGCTGTGAAGGATCCATTCTCCAAAGATTGCAGTGGGAAAGAGTGGTTACAAACACACAAAATCAAGAAACCGGAAATTCTCACATCAAAATCACAAAATCTAACGGTGACTTTGGGAACTTTAAGATTTATGGATGTTGGAGATGTACGACCTGGAAATGGGATGAATTCGAGTTGTGATTCGGACGAAGACTTTAATAATGAAGGAAACTATTGTTCAATTGAAGATGCAAGTAGAAAATATGAGAAAGGAGAATGAATAATTGCGCAAGAAAGTTGCTGAAGTTCATGATTTGGAGGAGATGCGTTTGATGGAGGTCCAAAGCCAGACAACATTGTGCTTGGGGCTTGATCTGGATGAATTCAATTTGGGGGAAAATGGGGAAAACGCAGGAAGAAGATTGGAGAAGAAAAGACACTTTGGAACTACTTAGCCAGGTGGATGCCATGGCCGATATTGATGACCAATCAGCTTTCAAAAACAGGTCTTTTGAAAGTCTGGGAGAATTCCCGCCAGTACCTTCTATAAACCATAATCGGATCAATAGGAAAATTCCCTTAAAACCTGAAAAGAACAGAAGAGGTAAAACGTATGCTGAGATGATGAAACCTAAACGGGAATTTACCCAAGAAAATAGCCTCAATTTTGTCGTCCCACAAGAAATTGACGGACACAAGGGTGTTGAATTTACTACTGAAGATGTGGCTGATGAATTGACAACATGGCAATTTGCAATCATTGCATATATTTGGGAGCACGATTTCCGGTGCATGTAATGAAAGATTCTTGGATAGGAAGTGGAGACAATTTGGAAATTTCACTGTTAGTTTCCCGAAACAGGAGTGTTCTTAATCAAACTGGAATCCATGGATGCACAAAATCAGATCATGGAGAAAGGGCCATGGTTCTTTGATAATAAACCAGATGTCACTAGAGAAAGAAGGGTTAAGTGAAATCCCTGTGTGGATAAAACTACCTCTATTACCTCTACAGTTCTGGTCAAAGACAATTCTCAGTAGAATTGGAAGTTCAATTGGGAAACCACTGTTTATGGACAATATGACAGCTTCTAAAGAGAGGTTGGGATATGCAAGGATATCTGTTGAGGTTGATGTGGAAAGTACATTACTGAGTTCATACCTTTGAAAGGACCTGGTGAAAATATCATGAACCAAAGGATTTGTATGAGCGACTCCCAGTTAAATGTGTGCACTGTAAGGTGCTTGGACATCAAGTTGCAAAATGTTACAAAAAACTACAAGTTAAGCAAATCTGGCAAGAAAAGCAGCACACGAAGGATACTAGTGAAGCTAATGAGAGAGATGTGGAATCCAGGAAGGAGAACACTGTGGTATTAAATGATAAAGAAGCAATCCCTCAGCAAAAGGCACAAAAATCAGCAAAAGTACAACAGCAAATAGCCTCTCAGCCTTGGAAATGCTTGAAAACTTAGAGAAGGAAGAAGAGCAGCTAAGTCTAGTGCAATAGGCCAGAAAGAGCTATTACAACAAAAGACTCCTAGTAATGCTAAAATGTTAGTGCAAGGAAGGAGGCTAGAAGCAGCGGAAAGAGTCCAAAATTTAAATGACTGTGATCTCTAGCTGGAATATAAGGGGCTTTAATGACCCTGTGAGGCAATTTGATGTGAAAGAAGTCCTGAAAAAAGAAAATGTGGAAATAGTGGGATTATTGGAAACCAGAGTCAGGAAGGAGGGGATAACTGCTATCACCTAGAAATGGAGATTTGTTTATAAACAATGGAGATTTGTTTATAACCTGAACAACAAAGGAATGTCAAGAATTTGGGTTGGATGGAATAGCAGTAAAGTAAATCTGGTGGAAATTCAGAAATCCTCTCAACGCATAATAGAGAAGGTAATACAGAATGGCGGTACACCTTTAACCTTTATATATGGGAATAATAAAGGTGAGAAACGAAGAGCTCTATGGCAGCAATTGCAAGATCTAGCCATCACTGTGGGACAGGTGCCATGGATGGTTGTTGGTGATTTTAGTATAGTGAGATATGATAATGAGATACATGGTGGCAGTTGTTTTCATAGAAGTGATATTCAGGAGTTCAACAGGTGCTTATATCAATCTCACCTTGAGGATATGCCTACCACTGGATTACAATTTACAATATACTTGGTGCAACAAAAGAGAAGATGACCTCATCTTATGCACACTAGGCGGAGCCCTACAGAATGAGGGATGGATGGATATATTTCCTAACTCTCAAGTGGAAGCTCATGTACTTAGCATATCTGATCACTCAGTGCTCACCATTGAAAATTTTCATGGACATTATCAAGGCAAGAAACCTTTTAAGTTTTTTAATTTTTGGATGAAGCACAATAGTTTCAAGCAAAAGTTGCTGTCTATATGCAATGAAACTGTGGAGGGGGATGCCTGCTATCAATTGAGAGCTAAACTTAAGAAACTCAAGCCTGTACTTAAGACACTGAACAAGGAGCAGTACAGTAACATTTCTGGTAGAGTGAATGCCACTTTCAATGACCGTAAGGACATTCAAGCCCAAATCTTGCTACAACAAGATTCAACACTAGTACAGAGAGAGAAGGAGCTACATAGCCAGTGCTATCAGTTGGTGCGAGCTGAGGAAGCTTTCTACTATCAAAAAGCTAGAAAGAAGGAGCTAAGTCTGGGAGATAATAACACTGCCTATTTTCACAGGAAAATGTAAGTTCATAAGTATCATAACAAGATATTGACTATCAAAACAGTGGAAGGCGATCAAGTATCTGGAGCCAAGGAGGTGCATCAAGTGGCTATACAACATTTCTCTAAGTTTTTGGGAATACCAGTTCAATATCATCAGCACACAAAAGCCAAATTAAACAAAGTAATAAGCAGACATATATCAGTTCAGGAGCAAGGAATGTTGATTGCTTCAATCTCTGAGAAGGATATTAAAGAAGCTATGTTCTCATTCAAACATAATAAAAGCCCAGGTCCAGATGGTTTTATCGCTGAGTTTTTCCAAGAAAATTTGGAGGTGGTCAAAAAGAATGTATCTGATGCAGTGCAAGAGATTTTCAACATGAACAAAGGTATCAAATATTTTAATAGCACATCATTATCACTGTTACCAAAAATTCCATGTGAAGGATTTCAAACCCATTGCATGTTGCAATGTGATCTATAAGCATGTTTCCGAAATCCTATGAGCTAGGATTAAG
Organism: Escallonia rubra; assembly: GCA_033065855.1. Taxonomy (NCBI): domain Eukaryota; kingdom Viridiplantae; phylum Streptophyta; class Magnoliopsida; order Escalloniales; family Escalloniaceae; genus Escallonia; species Escallonia rubra. Next base: position 129,454 of record JAVXUO010000919.1, on the reverse strand, counting down.
ACAGTCCTTCCAAATCTAATCAGCAGAAGACAATCTGCTTTTGTGGCAAAAAGAAACATAGCTGACAATATATCGCTAATGCAAGAGATGGTAAAGAATCATCACAAGACTGGAGGTTTACCTAGATGCGTAATGAAAGTTGATATCCAAAAAGCATATGTTCCAGTGGGGTGGGAATTTCTACAGACAGTCATGGAAAAACAAAGTTCGACGCAATGTGTTACTACTGCTAGGTTCTCAGTCAGCTTGAATGGATGCATGAAAGGATAGGCAAGGGGCTTAGGCAGGGTGATCCTATATCACCATACCTGATTCTCTTGGTTATGGAAGCTTTTTCAGGTCTTGTTGATTTCTGTGCTGCTCAGCTTGAGTTTTCTTTTCACCCAAAACGTAAAGAGCTCAAAATCAATCACCGCTTTGCTGATGATCTGTTCCTGTTGGCTAAGGCAGACCAAGTTACAACCAGTCTACTTAAACAAGCATTGGATAAACTTAAGCAATTATCAGGTCTCTCTCCTAATTTGAGCAAAAGTTCAATATTTCTAGCTGGTGTGGATGAGGATACTGCTGAAAATTTGGTGAATATTACAGGTATTCCAGCGGGGACATTCCCAGGTACCTACGTGGGAGTGCCTCTAATGTCTACAAAATTAAAGTATAAGGTTTGTGAAGTCCTTATTGAAAGATTGACCAGCAAATTTCTAGCTGGACAACAACATACTTGTTTATGCTGGAAGAGTGCAATTAGCTATATCTGTGCTGCTAAGTATGGAAATACTATCTTCATTTTGCCTAAGAAGATTATTATGCGAGTGGAAAGCAAAATTAGATCCTTTATTTGGCATGGAAAGGACCAGAGATGCACTGGGGCTAAAGTGGCATGGAAGGAGCTATGCTTACCTAAAAAAGAAGGTGGTCTTGGAATCAAAAGGCTGGCGGAGTGGAATAGGGCTGCCATTTGCAAACATTTGTGGGATCTGGCACATAAGAAGGATTCACTTTGGTTGAAATGATGCCATATGTATATCATAAAAGAGAAACACCTATGGTCTTCCAAGCCACCAGGGTGACTCTCTTGGACTTGGTGTAAGATACTTAAAGTGAGGGAGCAGTTTCACAAATTCTTTATAAATATGATTGGTGATGAGAAAATGACTTGGTTATGGCTGGATAATTGGATGAGTGGAGGCAGTTTAGTGGAGCAGTATGGACAAAGAATCATTTATAATTCAGGCATGGAAATCACAGCTAAAGTTAGTGAGATTATTCATGGAAATGAATGGAGGCTTCCTATAATAAGGTCACATGCCTTAAGGAACTTCAACCAGGTACTGCAGTCAGTGCCTAGACCTAATAGTGAGGAAGTAAATTGTGTGAGATGGTCTTTGCATACTACTGGTATATTCAGCATAAATTCTGCTTGGAATGGTATAAAAACAAGGGCTGATATGGTTCCCTAGGGAAAACTAATTAGGTTTAAAGGGAACATCCCTAGATATGCAATGATACTATGGCTTGCTTGTAAGGGTGGATTTGGAACTAAAGTCGAGCTGAAAGCTTGGAATCTTACTCATGATGATAGATGTGTCTTGTGCTTTTTACAGCCTAAGACATTAGATCATTTGTTTGTACAATGTCCCTATGCTCAGGAAATTTGGAAGCTGGTATTAGAGAAGGTCCAGGTAGTGATGCCTTTAAACTCATGGAGTCAAGTTCTGCAAACTGCATCCATAAAATTCAGAGGGAAGAGTATAAGGGCAAAGCTGAGGAAGCTAGTTTTTGCGACAACAATGTACAGGATTTTTTTATCAGAAAATGACTAGTACTCAGGGATGCCTATCTGTTATCACACAATGGATCAGATACAGAGCAAGTAGTAGGGATAAGGTAAGGTACCTGCTACTACAGAGAATCAAGAAATATGTGTAAGACGGGGCATCAATGAAAAGATGATATTGGAATAAGGCAAAATCAGGATGGAGATCAGGATGAAATAGGAATTATGTAACAATAAGATGTGCTTTGGCTGACGTATAGTGGATATGTGTAGGTTATTGAGAACTCAATCAGTCAATTGTATCAATTTTGGTGATTAATACAAATAAGGACTGGTTACCAAAAAAAAAAAAAAAACATGTTACCTTTCTCCTTTACTGGAAATTGTGATGAGTCGCCAAAAGTAACTTTGTCATTCACTGATTCATCAATCTCCACAAACATACTCTTGCTTCCGCACATATGGTTGCTAGCCCCTATGTCAAGGTACCACAAATTCTTCTCGCCGCTTTCTTGTCCCTTGTATGCCAATAATAAAGTAGGCTTCATTTTTGTCATTTTCACTACTATTAACATAATTGGCTCCCTCTTCAACATCATTAGCATCATATCCACTTTTTGAAGCATAATGACCATAATTGCTACATTTGTATGTCTTACCTCCTTTTGGAATAATTTCCTCTACCATGACCTCTTACTTGCTTTGAGATTTGGCCTTTTCTTTCTTTATTGTTGGAGTGACAATTACCTCCTTCTCCTCTTCCATTCCCTTGGTCACGACCGCAACCACGTCTATCTCCACCACATCATTGAGCCTTTTGGCCTCCTTCTCGCTTTCTTTCTTTTTCCTTCAAAGAAAGCTTTATTTGTAGCACATGCTCCAAAGGCTCTTCTTCTTTTTGCTTAACCTTTCTTCATGTGCTTGTAAAAACCCCATGAGTTCATCAACGGTCATGGAGTCTACTTTTGTAGACTCTTCAATGAGTACAACAATGTAGTCAAATTTGGGATCTAGTTTTCCACCGCTCAAGTTTTATTTAAATCGTCAAAATTTCTCTTAATCTGGTTGACAATGGCCAAAACTCTTAGAGAAGTAATCCAAAACTAAATTGGATTCTTTCATGCATAAGGCTTTAATCACCTCTTAAGGTTTGGAGACGAACTTTCTTAACTCCACTTTGAGAAGTTTGGAGAATCTCCCAAGCTTTCTTGGAGTAGTTGCATAAGCAATCTTTTGCAAGATCGCGTCATCCAAGCTTTGATTGATGACTGCAGGACCTTTTGGTCTTTCTTTCTAGAGGCTTGTAAGGCCTCCTTTTGAGAAGCATTTAATGTTGCTCGACTTTGAGGCTCCACAAAGCCTTGCCTGCCACCTCCCACACATCTTGCTAATGCACCAATTATCATGATTGTATTTGGTGAATCGCGGGATTTGAAATGGAACCATATTGCCTGCCATCATTCTCTCTCTCTCTCACACTTGAGCACCACATAGCTGGTGCTATGACACCACTTTGTTGGAGACAAAGGACCACTCAAAGTCACACTCACATATACGAGGGGGTTACGGAGAGATCTTTGAGGGAATACTTACATTCCCAAAATTGCAATAACCAGACCACTGACCCACTATCTACACAATTACTACACCACTACTCATCTTCGTAAACACACTTGTAATGCATTTATAACATATGCACAACTAAGACGTTATTAACACACCACTAAACGTGACTAATGACCACTAAAATGTCACCAACACACTTAGTTAGTAACACGTGACTATGAAAATATAAAGATCAAGTTCATTATTACTATTTTAACACCACCAACCAAAGCAAAATAGATTTACACGTCTGTGTTTTTTTTTTTTTTTGGGAGGGGGGATCGGTTTTATCAAGCTCAAGAAAAACCACCAGACCAAATACGCGGAATAACTCGAGGAAAACTGAATGAGTTATTAGGCTGCAACTACTAACTACCTAGCAATAAAGGACAATTACTATCATACCATAACATCAGAAAAAATAACAAGAAAATAGTGGCAACTTTGATCATTTGCATTAACCTAATTTTTAGTTAAAAATAGATATTCCTGAAGCAAGGAATCAACGTCTTTCCCTTGCTTATGGTTCCTTCTTTTTAACTAGTATAGAATGAGATAGCAAGCCTGTCCTTTAGAGCTTGGCTTTAGACCTCATTATTTTGTGCTGATGGATAGCGTGATCCAGTTCAGCTGTCAAGTGAGAAGCAGGCATGCCCAGCTGTAGCCTGCGCCAGATTGTGTATATTTTTTAGAGTTTTAGAGAGATTAAATTGAAATGCTAAAGAATGCAGTGATGCTAAGGATCAAGAGGTGTTTTATAATGGCAAATCTAACTTATGACAAACTACCAACATCATAAATGTTGTGAAATCTTTTAGTATTTTGAGTCTTATCCCCTCGCACCTATTTAGGTGTCTCCCAAATTCAGCGTTCCTACTCCAACAAGGGAACTCGGGATTTCATCTCGGGTGCTGCCAAAGATGTCTCAAGAATTTCTTTATATGTAGTCCCTCTTAATCCCATTATGTAGAATACCCTTTAATTTGTAATATTTTTGGGAGCTCCGTCTGAATGAAAAGACGCCTTTCTTTTTGTACCAAATGATAATTATAAGATATATGGGTACTCCTAGACAGTTCAATTGAGATAATGGAGATATAATGTCAAAGGGGGGTAATGGGATAAAGGTAGTAATAAATACAGATTCGATCTAATAATACTATCAATAATTTGATCTAAACTTGCAAGTATACACTCTTAAGATATTTTGAAAACTATAAAGCGACTAGAAGAATGATTGAACTTCGTCATTTCAAGGTATCACTATACTCAAATTGTATGATGATGTGCATCGTAATGGTTTCTTCAAGAAATTTATATTGAAGGGGCATGCCAACTGTTGATATCAGCTGTGGTTCATAATCCATATCTGGCTTTCTAGTTATCTTTCTGATTTTTTGAATCTTATTTTTCATGCCATGTCCTTGTAGAGCAACACGAAACAGTGCGGGTTGGAAAAGCTCGTGTCATCGCTGTGTACTTATACCTTGGGACGTTTTGAAAATTGATGTTACGCTTTTCTTATATTTATTTCTGTCATCTGAGTAAGTTAGAAATTCAGATATTCACGGCTCAGAATTTTAATCAGGTAAAATCCGGGGCACAGAGAATTTTGATTATAAATTAGTAGTTTCTCGTTGAAGAACAATTTTTTAGGGCATTTGCAACAAGGGGAAGTTTTTAATTAAGAAAGACTTTTCAACCATGGCTAGAATATCTGCTGGCAGTTACTTCTCAGAGAGAGAAAGAACTAATTGAATACACCTGCAAGGATGACATTTCTTGCAATGGTTTTTATCTGAACAAGGAGTTTGGAATTGTCCAAGAACCAAAAGAATAGGGGTATGAATGGTGGTCATATTCAGATCAGGCAAAAGAAACAGCAACCATTACTCTGTTTACAACTTTCATGTCATTATCTTGTGTTGGCTGGTGTTCGTAAACTGTAGTGCATCATATGAGTTGGTTATACGCTATAATCCCTAATCGACCAATGTTCTCTCAGTTTCAGGTTCAAGAATGCCATTGGATTGCAAGCGACACAGAGGTCCATTGCTGTTTTTGCGTCAAATACCAACCCTCCAAACGGAAATTCCCTTGAGGAGAAGTCAGATGGGTTTAGAACTGGTGATGGTTCCACCGCACCAGGCCCCCCATTTCTTACAATTCTGGCTGGTTTCTTGGTCCTTTTGCTCGTTGTTTGGATCTTTGGATCCATTGTAATGTGGCTGATTAGTCTGATAGTTAATGTGCCTCCATCTAAATAAAGTCCTTTCTTTAGGCACTATTGTACCTCTTCTTGGCCTCGCATTTGGATTGCTTATCAAATTCTGATCAGCTTCTTTGTTTGCATAGGAGGATCATGTATGCTACTAATACGCGTCCTGGATCTTGAAACCAAGAACTAGACCCAAATATAAGCACTAGCACCAATAGAGGATATAGATACTAATGCTAAAAGAACATGAGAACAAAAGCAACCTGTCAAAAAAATAAAAATAAATAAATAATGAGCTTGTAGCTTGTAGCTTGCAACATGCTACTCCGAGGCCTGCTTCCCTTTTCTGGTATCTGGAGGATGATGTTTTTTTTTGGTACCCCAGCTTGCAGTCCACAGACAGATGAGAAAATGTATGGATCAACAGATAAACCACGCTAAGAAAGCTCTTTCGTGCTTCCCAAATCAATGAAAATGATCAAGGACAGGGAAATTTGGGGGTCGGTCTAAAGAAAATAAACATGGATCAAAGACACATGAGCGTGCAAGCACACCACAGAGAGGGCAAGCGGCAGAGCATGAAAATTTAGAATCTGGATCCTCTAGAGTTGCTAAATTAACTCAAAATGCCGAAAATTGTGATCCTTACACTCTTAGTTGTGGGATGCTGTTCCTTACATTCACCGCAAAAAGTACTAAAATATGGGGTCAGCGGTAAAAGTGCATCTCATGTAACAAACTAGTAGGATTATTTAGAAACACGGACAAAGTTAACTTTATTGCAAGAATTAACTGGAATTTTTCCCTTCCACCTCATGAATATCATCTCCAATTTTATTTTTAAAGTTGCGCCTTTCATCAGAACTAGCAGTAACGACCGGCATCCATACATCCGCAGTACTGCTGAGCAGAGACTTGATCTGCGGGTCTGCAGCCATAGCTGATGATATCATCTCATCCACATCATCCAGCTTTGCCGATAACTTATCCAGCTCCTTGGCTATCTCTAGCTGAGGATTCAAATTATAATATGGTCACAGAACCAGGAAAACACAAATTTTAGCTTCAGAAGTTCAACTTAGAGTCAAAGGTAGAAAGATTGAATCTTGCTGCTAGATAACATAATTACTACCTCATCAAGATTCTGTGTAGACTTTGAAGGAACTTTTGTAACTTCTAATCCAAGGGCTTCAATTTTGGCACGCAACTCAACTTCTTCTTGGTTGGTCAGTGCTTCAACCTGCATGAACTCAGTCAGACACAGACAGTAAGTTCCATCAAAAGGGCTTTCATAGTCAGAATTATTATATCCCAAAAATTGGCTATATTACAAATTATCATTTCAATTTCCCTTTAGTGCGTTTGTATAGAAAGAAACCCTCTTCTCCATTCATTAGTTATAAGCTTTGCACTAAAACTGGCAGAAGAGAATAATAAGGAAAACGACAAGTGGTGCCTACAAGATAAATTTTCACCAGACGTAAAAATAACCATTGGATCCAGAAAACGACTTGTGGTAAAGCAGCTTTACCCCCTCACAAGAGGAAGCATTATTGACGTTTACACGAGTATATACAAAACTTATAATACAGAACCTCTTTCAAGAACAGCTAACGCAAGACCTGTTTACAAAGGACAAAGGAACTACGACATTTGGTCTTCCCTTGGGTTTATTTAACACCAGAGAGTCTCTGTTCAGGATTTCTAAGATTCAAGTCTAGTCACCAGCATCTCTAATGAACTTTCTGCCTGGCATAGTATATATATTTGTTAGATTACTATTCTCCTACATTTAAAAGGGGATTCTTACGTCGAATCAATGATTAGACCTTTTTAAACCATCAGAAGAGAATTCCACTAAAACTCTTACAAAGAATTAAATAGAATAAGAACCAACAAGAGGAAAAGAATATGACAATTGGATGCCTAAGGGCAATCTCATAGATCAATTTGGACATAGACTTAGATATGACTCTGGAATGGAAGCTAATGCCAAAGTAGCAAAAATCATTGTGGCTAATCAATGGTGTTTACCTCAGCCAAGATCCCCAGCACTCAGGAAATGGCAAGATGCCATGAGATCAATACCTAATCCACAAGGAGATAGAGAAGACAAGATTATATGGGATATGAATAAACATGGAGGATTTACAGTAAGCTCAGCCTGGCAGATATTGAGGACAAAGAAGGCAAAGGTGCCATGGTGCAAGCTTGTGTGGTTTAGTGGTAACATACCCAAGTGTGCCTTCATCCTGTGGTTGCTCTGTAAAGATGGACTCAGAACCAAAGAGAAACTGAAGAAATGGAATTGCATAGAAGATGATACATGCTGTTTGTGTCAGATGCATAAGGAAGATACAAATAATTTATTCTGGAGCTGTGATTACTCAAAGGGGATTTGGAAAGCTGTTAGTGACAAACTTATGATCTCAGGACAGTGGTCCACTTGGAAACAATTCCTGAATTACGCTACTACAAATTTCAGAGGCAAAAGCTTCAAAGCTAAGGTCAGAAAGTTGGGAATGGCAGTCACTAAATATATGATTTGGTGGGAAAGGAATGAAAGAGTATTCAAGCAACAAGAGAACACAAAGGAGCACACCCTGCAATTGATCAAAACATGGATACAGTGGTGTGTTAGAGGCTGGAAGAGAGTACCAGGACACAACATCAACAGAAAGCTATGTGATAACTGGGAAATTGACTATGGCATTTTATTTTGAATGCTGTTTTTGTTCTATGTAAATGTATACTGAATAGGATAGTTAAGCAAGATTGATAAACTGCACAGAATTGTACACATTTTTTTGATAATAATACAATGACCATTACCAAAAAAAAACAAGAGGAAAAGGAGAATACGCGAAAACAACACATCGTCAACAAGCTTTCCTGACAATGCACAATACGACATGATCCAATAAAGAAGCGCACAAGAATGAGAATATGATTCTTCGCTGTATACGCAGTCCATGTACAGCCCCTCACAAATGAACAAGTGCTCTCAATAAGAGTACTTCCTTGATCATGGAATAAAGTGTCCTTATCCTTGTGAACAAAGCTGAGCTACAAACTCAATATTAGTACCAAGTTGCTAGTTCCAGTCATGAAAAAAACCTTACTAATCTAGGTGTGCCACTATCCCATCCGCAGAACTGATAGCAAAGTCAGAAGTAAAGCCTCCTTGTCCTTTGTTAAGTTAGCAACACCCTCCTCCAAATAGTATTAGCATCCATCTCAATGACATAAGTTCTTGAAGAAGTCATTTGCCATCCACTTTCAGCCCTTCAAAACTTAAACTGTGCCTAATTAGAGCACTGTTTCCTTCCTCTCCCTTAGCATAAACAAAATGCTCTTTGGCATTCCAATTAAATCTTGTTAGTAATGAGAATTGAATTACCATCCAGATATATCATGAGCAAAAACGCGGAGAAATCCATGTATATGTGCAGAAGTTATCCGAATCTACCCCAAGAAAGACTATTTACCAGGACCCTGTCCAAGAGAACCAACAAAGTCAAGCATAGGTCTTCCCTCAAAAGGACTCCAATAGCATTAGAACCTCAAAATTTGCACAAAAAAGAGTGAAGAGATTCCTCTCTAGCCATATCTACAAACTAAGACGTAGGAGTGCTGTCCTCCACTCTGATGCTATGAATTCCCATTTGCAAAAGGGTCTTCAATGGCCAATTTATTTCACTGCTAGAGTCAGGGCAGAAAATACGATTCAGATTTGGGGCATGGTGCACATTGCTATATGCTACATGTAGCGAGTTTTGAAGGAAACTAGTAATTTATTTTAGCTTTCTTGTGCAGTTGATCAGCAGGAAGAGTGAATACACCGAACACTTCTGGATTTTCCAAAAACCTAGGTACGAAACTCCTTTCAGGTCGGAATAGTTTACGATGAATCCAAAATGAAACATGAACTTTGCACCTTTTTTGCCCTGTAGTGAAAATTCTTCCTTATAAGCTGAACGTAACAAACACTAAGATCATCTTGCAAGGCTGATCATGGACTTATACTAGTTCCACAAAAAATTGTGCAGATTTGACACCATACCTGTATTTAATAGCTAGGTCTTACAGGAACAAGAAGTGAACAAAACCCGTGAAGATACCATGCCAGAAATAGCCCAAACATGGCTGTCAGAAGTTTACAATAAACCTTCCCATTAAGGTATTGAAAAGGGACAAAAATATTGTAACTGATCGATTGCCAGTGAATAATGCATGTAACAGGATGTCAGATCACCAAGCATCCCGCCTCAACAAGCAGAATCATACAGACCCGAATCATAAATTGATTGCGTAATCATTAAACGAGAAAAACTGGATATAGTGAACGAAAAGAATCTTGTATATTATCCGTGTGGGTAAATTTAACAGTAGTAAGCTTAGAGGTTTCTTACCTGCTGGAGAAGATTGGATAGGAGCCCAAAGAGCTGAGCATCTGGTGGTGGTGTTGCTGCTGCTGATTTACCATCTTCTTCGGCCATATTGGATCCCTTTTCTGCTTGTGTGGGTATCGTTGATTTGTTGGTTTTTTGCTCTGCCGTTCGGCCTTTGTTACAAAGCTGTTACTGGAAAGCTGTTACTGGAACAGAAAAAGTCGCGCACGTTGTTACTATTAATTAAGGTTGTCTTTAGTTTTACGACTTTCTACCGGTAATAACACGAAGTTGGGTGGGTGTCAGATTAATCTTTTGAGATGCAGAATTTCATTCAATTTTGTCACCACTATATCTATACATATATAGATACTTTTCACGTGTGCATTTTACATTAATATTTCAATTTTGTCACAAGTCACCTTACGCTTTTCGATTTGTGTCCTACTCACCAATTGACGCACTAAAATTCAATTTTTCGAGCGTCCGTTAATTTCTCACGGCTAATATCGTAACTTCAACCCCTCTCATCCATCTTGGTGGCCACATCAGCTTATTTACTTCCCTCATACAACCACCCCCCCCCCCCCCCACCACCACCACCCCCCGGTGCCACCATTCATACAACCGTCAAATCCCAAAATTGTCACCACAAAATCCACTATTGCTAGCTTTATCATACCAACACCACCATCAACCCCATTGCATAGCAACATTAAATCCTAACCGTCATAACCTCTTTGCTATCAACATCAATATTACCACCACAATAGCCTCGCCGCCTTACTTCGCCAACCTTATAACCGATTTAGTTTTGGGATTTTGTTTTTGGTTTCAATTTTGGAGGCGTTGGTGGTGCGATGGTGCGTGGCGTTAGATATGAGTTTGATTATAGTTAGGGCATTAGTTTTGGTAGCTCTAATTGATGCGATGATTGGGGGTGGTGATGGTTGGTACGAGGGGCGTGATGGAGGCTTGGTGGCTTTGAGGAGGGTGTCGAAGTGAGGGTTGCCAAAGCGGCACAAATAGAAGGCGAGCATGGCGTCGAGGACTCTGGGGTCCACTAGGGAGCTAGCTTGCATGTCGAGTTCGAGTGGCCTGCCGGAGATTATATCAATATTCTAGTTGGGTCCTCGTGGGCTACGGGAGGGGGGATACGGGTGCTGCAGAGGGTTTGAGGGAGCTGTGGCAGAGGAGGGGGGTGATGAGCTTGGAGGCCATAGTGGTGGTGCAAGGGTTTGGAATTTTGGGGTTGGATATTTACGGTCAAACAATTTTTTTTAGGCCATTGGCTTCCTTATGTTAGGCGTTGGATTTTTACGGTCAAAGAATTTTTTGGGTTGGGTGGTAATGATGTGGTTTGCACAAGTGGAACATTTTGATTGGGACAACATTTCATGAGGTGGCGATATGGTTGCAAGTGTGGATTGGTGGATTGAAGTTATGAATTTGCCCCTGAGAAATTGATGGGAGTCCAAAAAAATTGGACTTTAACCCGTTAATCGGTGAGTTGTGCACAAATTTAAAAGCTTGAGGTGAACTATGCCAAAAGTGAAACATCAAGGTCAAATTCGCGCCTGCCCTCTAAGTATAAGGTTTTATGGGCAAATGATGGTATATAATAGAAAGTTAACCAAAAAAAACAGAAAGAAAGATGCTTGGTCACAATTCTCATTAAAAATGTTATTAAAAATAAGAACACAAAAATATGAATGGATCAACAACAACAAAAAAAATTGGTTGCAAATAGAGTATACAATATACAACTAGGGAGTTAAAGTGGATGACATGCTCATGCCACAAACTACAAAATTAAGAGTAAAAGACAAAACTGGATGACAAGCCCATCCAGGAAGGAGCTTACAAGACTAAATGTGATGAGAACTCAAAAGGCTATAGAAGCAAAATACCATAGAGGAACCCACAAAATGCATCAGCTTAGGTCAGACTAGGGTAACAACATCTTGTAGAAGATCTATCCACTCCCCCTGAGAACTTGTACCTGACTGAGAGGCAAAAAAAGCTAAGGCAGATGGTAAAGCCAAAATACTGTCTTTTCCTCGGGCAATATGGATAGTTATGTCACAAACTAGAAATAGGTCTAAAACTATGAACATCATTCGTGATCGGACAGGTCATCTGTGTCAGGAGATCAATGTGAGATAGCAGACATATAACATGTAAATCACAAAGAGAATTAAGCTAATAAAGAGCTAAAGCAGAGCAGATGCCACCACACTGAAGAAATCCTCCTAAACAATCAGATCAATACAAGCAGCAAAAGGTATCCAATTGATTTAAAAGGACCATACCTATATCAAACCTCGAACCCAGCACCAATTCACAGACACGACACAGAAAATAGGTGGTGAAAGTAAAGGACGTGAGCATTTGTCAGAGAATTGAATAGGCTATAGGGGAGGAATAAAATGGTTAAACCCAACATGAATCACATCATCATCCAGACGATTATGTTTCAATGCTTTTGCCATTCTTTGCTTAAACTGTTCCGTGGCTCACACTTTGGCTCACACTTGATTAAAGGTAGAACGCACACAAACTCGAATGAGAGTTAAAGAAAATGGCAAATGCTGGAAGATAGAGTCATTTAGAGCTTCCCAAATAAGCCATAGCATCATCACAATCCGGACAATACAAGACAAGTCTTCCACATGAGAATGAAGAGGCGAAGCCGTCTTAGTGGCCAATCCACTGCGGTTGTGAAAGGCTATGGACATCTTCTGGTCTTTTTTGTAACAACCATACATTCCATAAATCCTTAATACAGTGACAGTCCAAGAAAAGATGACGACGAGTTTCAGATTCGACAGAGCATAAAAGGCAGATATCCAAAATAGGGTAGCTTCTTTTAGCTAGTTCAAAACACAGAGGTAATATTTGATGCACCAATTGCCAAAGGAAAATTCAAGTTTCTCAGGTATCAGTAAAGTCCACAATTTTTTTCAAAGGCAAGGAAGCATAATATGAGATGGAAGGTGCAAGTCACTAGACTTATCATGAATGTATTTATAAGCATAACTAACTGAAAATTTCCCGTTCTTAGAAAATGACCAGTGAATTTCATCAGCAGAATTAGAAAGGAATAAGGTAAATTTAGAAATTTGGGCAGCAACAACAGAAGAAAACAACCGAAGGATACCGGCCATATTCCATGTACGAGAGTGCAGGAGGAACAAATTACTGACCTTTCAATGTGCATTACGATTATAACAATAATGCATCAGCTCTGAAGGTGGAACATTCAATAACCACCAATTCATCAACACTGAGATCGAGCGGCCATCCCCAATATACCATTGACCTCCCTAGGTCAGAACTCTGTGACCAACCAGTACGCTACTCCATACCCATGAACTAGCCCTAGGACGTCTAATCTGAAGAAAATTAGGTCTCCGAAAATATCTTCCTTTAAAAACTTGTAAAATTGAGCTATTAGGCATGGGCCAGATTCTCCACGGTTGTTTAGCTAATAGGGATTCATTAAAAGTACGAAAACTACAAAAATCCAGTCCGACAAAAAATTTAGGCTGACATAAGTCAGCCAGGCTATCCAATGGATGGATTTATGGGATGCTGCACCAGACCACGAAAAACGTGCAAGTATTTAATCTAACTGCTGACATACCCATATTGAAAATTTATACATCGACATATAATGAGTAAGAAGTGAGGAAAGTACTAAATGTATGAGAATGGCTCTACCAACTTTGTTTAAGAGTAACCTATCCAGTGGGCACATTTGTCTTAAACACAGTGGATTATACCAATAAAAATTTCTTCCCGGTTAACATCCACATCAAGTTGTATCCCCAGATGCTTTCCAAAACCCGGTTCAATTTGAAAAGCAAGATCCCGCTCAATTGATCTCAATGTGGAGTAGAGGCATTAGGACTGACAGATAAGCTAGACTTAGACCACTTGATGCTTTGACCTGATATACTACAGTAGAAGTCTAAAATTTGATGCAACTCCTTGACCTCGTTAGTGACATTCTTTTTAAGACGTAGGAACAAATAAATATCGCTAGCATACATCAAATGCGAGATTGAAGGGGAAATCACCCCAACTTTAATTCTTAAAGTTCGTCCAAGGTTTTCTGCATGGACTAAAGCAGCATATAGCATCTCAGAACACATAATGAAAAGGAATGGCGAGATGGGATCTCCTCGTCTAATTCCGCAAGAGGGTAAAAAATGAGGAGCCGAAGCGCCATCGACTAATACAGAGAATGAGACAGTGGTAATGCAATGCATCATCAGTCGTACCCAATTAGAGGGAAATCCAATTCCATGGACATCTTGGATAAAGTCCCAGTGCAATCGATCAAAGGTCTTGCTCATATCCAATTTAAGTGCCAAATAATAAAGCATCCTTTCGATCGCTGCCAGACACAACCTATAAGCTCTTGAGCCAGAATAACATTGTTGGAAAGACATCGCCTAGCAACAAAGGCATTTCTAGAAAGGAGAGACAATGTCACTAAGAAGAGGTTTCAGCCTATTAGTTATGACCTTAGAAATAATTTTATAAATCATATTACACAAGCTGATAGGCCAAAAATCTGCTACTGCCTTAGGGGTGACAAATTTGGGTATAAGAAAGATGAATGTCACATTAATTTCACAAAGCATTTGCCCAGAATTAAGAAAATAAATAACTCCTTTAGTGACAGAGGGCCCCATCAGAACCCAACATTTTTCAACGACCATGGCCAAAATTCCATCTGGTCCCAGAGCTTTAAGAGCACCTAGCTCAAAAGTAGCCATTTTATTTCTTCGAGTTTTTGTCCTTAATAATTCATTTTTAATACTTAATTACTCCATTTTGAACCTTATTTACATATCTACCCCACTTTTGAGAATCATGGTTCCAAACAGAGATTTCAAGGGAAGAAAACATGATTTGAAACAACGTTTTCAAAAGAAATTTTAATTCCCAACAGATATTTCATTTCATACGTTGGCACATTGAAATCTCTATTTGTAATCACGTTTTCTTCCCTTAAAATTTTTGTTTGGAATCACGATTACCAAAAGTGGGTTAGATAGATAAATAAGGTTCAAAATGGGGTAATTAAATAATAAAGTATTAAAAATGAATTATTAAGAGCAAAAACTCTTATTTCTTCAACCGCCTGATGAAGATGCTGAATATGTTGAGGTAGGAGAGGCCGAATTGGAAAAATTCAGACAGCACACAGTATGGGTGACCAACATGTGGAGGAGCTAAAAGTGGAGTATACAAGCTATTAAAGTAAACCACAATAGCCTGAAGAATATTGTCCTCTCAGAAATCAGCAAACTGTGATCATCTTTAATCGACACTATTTGGTTATATCAGCGACGAATGATCGTAGAGGCATGAAAGAATTTGTAATTACGATCACTCACTTCGAACCACCTTATTTTATCACGTTGAGTGCAAAAAAGCTCTTCACAAGTGAGTAAAAAATCTATGTGCCTACAAAGACGGAAGTCTAGCAGGCATTTCAAAGGATCTTGTTCAACCACCTACTGAACGAATTGCCACAGCTGTTAATACGTGTATAAGTCGTGGCAACTGACCAAAATGAGCTAAACCCAGGTAGTTAAAACCTTAAGTAAGGTTTAAAAAAAAAAACGGATACGAAATATATGTTAAATAAAAGGAAAGGCCAGTTCCACTTTCTAATAGGCTAATTCAACTCCTTATTTCATCTAAAGGTAAATACGTCACATGAACACATTTTTAACAACACTAGTCAGCTACCCACGCTCAAACCTTCCAAGTGAACAAAGATAGAGTGAAACAAAAAAAATAATTAAGAAACATTGATATAAATTTGGAAATCCAAAACCTACATATTATAAATCGATTTATCTTCATCCGGAAGTCCAATCAGCTCTCGGGAGTGGATTGCTTTTTGAGACAACATATGATTCACTTCCATCTATCTAAGCGCTAAGCAAGATTGGGCAGTTGAATCGCAGCTTCGGATAGAAATGGATCAACACACCGCATATTATGAGTCAGAAATTCTTGGATTTCTCGCAATATGATAGTCTAGCCGACCAACTGGTAGGCACTCCAAAGTAGGAGAAATTTCAAAAGCAAAGGCACAATAACACATATTCACTAATGTTGATATGTCCTGCAACAGGGACGTAAGAGCATCAAGGTACCTTATCAAAATTTTACCAAAAATCAGAGGGAGAAGAAATTTTTTAAAAAAAAAACTCCCACAGTTTAAAACCTCCAGCCAGATTTCTGTATCAGCTAACTAATCGTAGCTCCCTAGATGCATCTGCTGCCCCAAATTGCATAGAATCTAGACGGTGATTTACCATGTCATTCGTCTTGCTGTTGCTTAAAGCAATCTGCATTAGAAAGTTCATTACCAAAGCATTTAAATGGCGATCCGCTCTTTAACTAAAGACTCAAAAGTACATCTTAACAGAAGAAACTATCTAACACTGCTTATTATATGATTGCTAGGATGATAGAGAAAGTGAATAATAGTTAAAAAAGAAACCCAGAGAGGGGGGCCGTCCAATTAAATTAGAAATCAACAAGAACCTAGAATCTATCCAAAAAGTGCAAGAATCATATGAACAACTGACTCCCCCGTAGCGTTTTAAATCAGCAAAACAACTACAATCTGGGAAATATAGCTACCAATTACAAAATTAAAAAAAAATTGAGAACAAAAACAATATTTTCAAGGCAAATAAATTCTCAAAATGAAGAAGAAAAAGAAGGAGAAGAAACATTTTGCATCAATAGAGAAATTTCATAAAATTCAAACTCAAAAAATCAAGAAAGCGAGACAACAATCAGAAGAAACCTCAAAAAATTAGCATAGACACACAAAAAACAGATATATTACATACATATACATATCTACCTAAACATAGCAGCTAGAATACTCGGTTTAATTTTCCGAGATCCCAATTCTTTCCACCACAAAGAGATCATCACATGTACAACATTGGGGAAATACAAGAAAGAGGCAAACGAATTAGCAGAAACCAGCCCATGAAAAAAATTAAAAGCAAAGACCTAATCAGCTAATTAAGAGAAAATATGATCAAACTATTGCTACAACCAACTTGTATAGCATTTTAAGTCAAAACTATACCTTCCAATTAAAAGCAATTCACATACACCAGAGCAAGTGCCATGGTAACAAATGGAGGTCCAACTTGGAGCTGAGTAGCATTTGCAGTGAACTTAAACAAACTAAATCATCAACTTCGAAATAACCTTGTAAAGTGGACGAAGTATATAATGGAGAGATACATCCAAGTGATGAAGTTTAGAACATCTTTACATATAAGCCGATTAAGCATCAAAATATCTTCATGAACAGTTCCAGAAAATCAGATGAAAGCAAAGAATAGTCACTCGCACACATAAGATAGTGCCCAACTTGCACACCTAAAAGAAACTGACTATTATGAAAACTACCCAGTGTGGAAAAGCAAGAATTATAAGGATAACATTTTATACGAACTGGGTTTACAATCACTACATAGCATCTACGATAAGCAAAGTAACTACTTATTTTTTTTTAATGATTTCATGTATGAGGAGGTATATGACAAATTCTTAATATAATGTGAACATACAAGAGGCCAACCCTATAAAAGAAACCCATTTTACAGTGTGTAAAGCCTGAAGGCTTTGGACTAATAAAAGTTTAAGGGGAGTAAAATTCGACTGTTTTGAATGGACAAATCTGGATGAAAGAGCGACAATCATATTTATTATCTGATTTTTAATTGAAAACAGTCGAACCAGAACGAATGAACACAAAATTGTGAACAATAACAGCAGAAACATCCAAACGAATGGGCCGTAGAACAGAATCATTTTATCCAAAACTTAAGAAGCCATCAAAGAAACATTTCCCTGCCCTCCCCCCTCAACACCCAAAAAAGGTGGACACATCAGGCTCAAAAATTTCTAACAGTTGCATCTGGACCTATTTAAACAACGGCACAAATTACTTGGGACATTGCTGTCGGTGCCACCGAACATTAATGATCAAAGGACAAAAAATGAATTATCGGGAAAACTTGTAACTTGTAAAAACCGGAAAGGAAACTCATGCATTCATTAACAAGGGGAGATTATAATGCACATGTTGGAAAATCTTTCAGCATTTCAATAATTGAAACCAAAAGGCGATCAAAGGCTTTTTAGCTCGTTCCCTCAGCCCCATTAAAGGCATTTTTTTAATCCTGAGCGTGGTTTCTCCTAAGATTTCCACTTTAATTGTCAAGAAAGCTTGATTGCAACTTCGAAAATGGATGAATTTGTATAAGTAAATAAAAATGAAGGTAATATACTGAATAAGGTATCTATGAGAGAATTATTAAAGTAATTACCTCTCCTTTGCAGTTGTTTAGCGGCGGCAAGAAGGTGGTCTAGCCCTATGAGACTGTGGCAGAAATTCTTCTATTTCAGCGTGTCCACTGCATTTCAAGATTCATCAAGAAGTGTCGGTCTTGCACTCGATATTCCAGCTTTTCCGACTTGATGAGAGGGTGAAGGAGGAGAGAGAGAAGATATCGTGACAAAAAGTCGGATGAGAGGATTGTGCATGTGTACCGGATCACATGTTGCCAAACGAAAATTTCTTATCAGATGATGTTTTGCTGAACTGGGTAATGGAGAAGGAGGTGGGGCTATGGAAGCGGCGGCGGCGGAGCCGATATCCAAGGATATGAACGGGATGCAATTAGGGGTTGAAGAGGAGATCAAAGCTGAGGGTGGGTTTCTGAAAAATTAGGTGGGTGGCACGGGTGTAATATAATGTAAAACTGTGGCCAAAGTGCTAAAATGGTGGGAGATCAACTTAATGCCTTATATACATGTGTATGGACAAAGAGAGTGAAAAATCATCAAATTGGGAAGGAAATAACATTTTCCTAAAATAAGTTCACAAAGTGATTTAAGTTAAATCATTAGTCAGTTTTTGCCAATTTTGCTGATTCAATAATGGTAAATAGTCATTTTACAAGTAAAATTTATAAAAGCTACGTCTTTTTAGAACCATGCCTCGGGGAAATTTGCCCAAAGCATAACAACACAATCGCCAGCTTGTAGTATATAGCCCAACACACTCCAATCAAAATATATTCCAAAACATTTTGGTCACAAGTTGAAGCAATAAACAGCTACAAACATAAAGCTTTTATTAAGAGCACCAAATATTGCCCATATAGTCACTTTTTGCTTCGGAAGATGGCTAAAGCAAAGAGTGTACATCATCAGCTCAGCTCAGCTCAATGGGAGATCCAGCCCCCTTACAATCAGCATTAAGCAACGATACCACCCTAAAGGAGGTGTACTAAGACGAAAATAACTCTATTACAGGAGATGCCAACAAGTCTACGCACTGATTATTCTCTCTACCCACATGGAGGCAACGTGTCCAATCTCGTTCCAAGAATAAATACAGCTCAGTTCCATCAAATTACTCGTACTTACTGGCAAAACAAACAAACCCACACAAAAGAAGAGCTAAAGATAAACTAACCTCCACATCAGAAAATTATGTCCTCATCTTTTGCAGTTGTAGTCAATAAGTTATGGGCTGCATTCATTGAAATCCCTTTCTGCATAGAAACTTTCCCCACAACCTGTTCTTCTGCAAAGTGCTTAGCAGCTGCAACCTGTCTTTCCATCTCCCTCTTCTTATAGCCTTGTATTTTCTTTAGCCTAAAGAAATCCTCTCTTTCCAACTCATCCAGCTCTCCTTTGATATAACTTATTGTGTTCTCTAACCTTGGCTTCACGACATTCTCCAGGGCGTTGACCCTACGGTTTGTGGTCTTGATTGCATCATCTAGTGTCAAAAATGATGTCTGCAGAGAAGCAAGCTCAACGAGAACCTCAATTGCTTTCACATAGGCACCACGACAAGCTTGCACCTGTTGGCCACCTCTGGCCAAGCCAGTCAAGTCATTTTTTGTCTCCCCTTCAGTAAAATACTCAAACTTGGGGAGCTTCACACCTGCAACATTCTCTGTGCGGGATCGAACTTTAAGAGAGGCACTGTGGACATTTTCAAGAACCACATGTTTGACATTCTCGCCAGCCACATATTTGGCCTCAGTGAGGGCAAAGGAGGAAGATTTCATGATCGTGCCCATTGATTCTTTTGTCGAGACAATCTTCTTGAGAATCTGACGGAACTGCATAGTTAGAGCATCACTTTTTTTCTTGAGAAGAGCGTGACCTCTTGTGGCACCAACAAGGCGCGCTTTAACAACTCCTAGCACCGTAACAGTGGGGACGACATTCAAGCGTTGGCTTTGACCGGACATCTTGCCAGGGATCTAACCTAAAATGAAAAAGTGAAGAAGAGATACCTGCGGACAAAGCATAACAAAATTAGTTGTGAAGTTTATGTTAAAAAGGAAATTTGAAATAAGATGCAGATCTATGGTTTACAAGTTGAGGGTAAGCAACACAATAATAGGTATGCTAAATCACCCTCTCTCCCCAAACGGTAGGGAAAGGTTTCCTTTCAGTCAAGCTCAATTGCATAGAACCTACTTCGTACTTTCCAGCCTCTTTCACTCCCACCTGCACTATACGGCTTTTGGCACGGAAATGAGATCCCCGATAGCTGGACCGGAGAAGTAGTACAGCACCATGGCCGGTTTCAGATATAGTTGTAATTGCTTATACAGTCATATTCCCGCTTCATCGTTTATAACTGATGGCTAAAGATAGATGTATGTGCCTTACCGAGTTCGGTCAGAGACTAGAAAAGTCCGAAATCCTGCTATTTCCATTAAGACAAGAGAAGTCCTCTCTTGGATTCAGTTAATTGACTCAATTCCATTATAGAGCATAGGATTTTACTGAATAGCTAATAACATAGATTGTGGCTAAAAAGCCTTCGGAATCTATCTTGGCTAAGCAAGACAACACCAGGAACATAGACATTGGAATCGAATTCTTTCAACGCAATGATTTCTGTGCTTTCTTGCTCAGCGAGGATAAAACTCCTTTCAGATCCCATTTCCGAGCACTGAGCGGTCAGCGGAGCCATTCCAGCCCACCGTGGTGCCTCCCTTATCCTTTCATATGGATTCTCAGGTCCCGTTGCTACGGAGTTTTTCCTCCGTCGCGCCTGACTGACACAACTCTTGGAAGTCAGCCTCAATCTCCCGGAAATAGACGCCGCCGCCTGAAGCACGGCTGCGGCACTTTGGCTGAAGCATCAGCACCAGGTACGCGTCGGGTGCGGGTGAGGCGTGAGCGTGTGTCCGTATTTTTTATCTATCTTTTTAATGTCTCGGATCTGTGAAATCACAAATTTCGGGCAGATCTGTGACTACCGGCGACCACCGGCAAGGAATCTGAGACGAGAGAGGGGAGAAAAGAAGAAGAAGCAGCAGAAGGAGAAGGAGAAGGAGACGGGAGAAGGACTCACCGGCGATCCAAGGCGGCGGGCGGCGGCGAGAGGTCGGCGGCGGGATGCGGGCAGCGGACAGCGGGTACGATTGCTTCCAGAGATGAAGAAGAACAGGGAATCGATGTTGGCCGGACTTTTTGACTTTTTAACGGCTTATATCTACAAATTTGTTATTTTATTGAAGTATCCGATAATTAAAAGGCTCTGACAACATTTTTTTTTTGTTTTAAATTTTCAAAAAACAATAATTAAAAAAGTAGCTTAATTTTTTTTTTTTATAAAAACAAGCGGGTGTTTGATAACCCAGTTTTTATTTTGGGTGTTTGATAACCCATTTTTTATTTTGAGTATTTTTGTGGTGGTTTGCAGTGGCGGTGGCTGGTGGTTGCCGGCGGTGGTGGCCGAAGTTGGCCGCCGGCGGTGGTGGCACCGGCCGGCAGTGGTCGCCGGAGGTGGCCACCAACCGCCAGCGGTGGCCGACGGCCGGCGGTGGGAGGGTGGTGGTGGTGGTCTCGAAAACAAAAAACAAAAACTGAAAAAAAAAAAAACTCATTTTTTGAGTTTTTTTTTTCTTCTTCAGTTTAAAATCTGATTTTTTAAACTGAAAAAGAAAAATAGTTACCAAATGCAACTTTTTTTTCCAGTTTCCAAAACTGAAAAAAAATTTAGTGTCAAATAGGGCCAAAAGCTATCGTTTGGGGGTGTAGGTCATTGGTGGGGGTGGTGGCGGTCAATGGATATTGTGGTTGGTAATGTTAGTGGTTTGGTGTTCCTAGGTGATAGGTGTTAGTGATGAAAATTGAAGAGAAAAAGAGACATAAAATGTTTCCAACAAAAGTTGAAAGGTGGATCTAAATTTTTTTTTTTTTTAAAACTGAAAACTCCAAAATAGAGTTTTAAAAAATAACCCCACTTAGAAATTTGGTTTATAAAACTGAAGGAAAAAAAACTAAAACAATCTGTCAAACGACGATATATATATTTTTTTCCAGTGTTTAGAATTGAACAAAACACTTGTTCCCAACCTACTTTGGTCGCATCCAAGGGCCTACCGGGAGTCCTATTTTTTTCGACACGTCACATATTTAACGGTCAATTTTTTAACGCTTTCAACCGGTCAAAATGCGCACACTCAAGTCACATGCATTTTTCATTGACTTTTTGTGGTAATTCATGACTAAATTTATTTTTGTCGCCAACATAGTGACTTTGGCGCCACCAAGACTTTAAAAAATGTGCAAAAATGGACTTGGCGCAACTCCCACCTAGGGATGGCAATTTAAGTCCGATCCGGCGGATATCCGCCCCGCTCCGCCCCGTTAGGAGCGGGTTTTTTTGACTTTGATCGGACTACGGGGCGGGTATGGTATTTTAAAAAAAAACCCGTAGCGGGTTAGGACCGGGTATGGTATTTTGCCCAACCGCCCCGCGACCCGCCCCGCCCCGCCCCGGTATACTTACCCTAATATATCATTTGATCTTAGCCATCCATCCTGTACTATATATATGTTCTTTTCCTCCCAAACCCTAAATCTGTCCCAACTTCTCTCTGGCTCTCTCACTCTCACGATCTGGCTCTTTCACTCACCTTCTCTCTGGCTCTCTTACTCTCACGACCTTCTCTCTGGCTCTCACTCAGCCACCGACTCAGCCCACTCTCCACCGCACGGTGACGAGCTTGCGACGGCTCCAGCGAAGGCTCTGCCGAAGGCTACGCCTGCGCCGCTGCCTTCTTCTCTGCCGATGGCTACGCCGGCGCCTCTGCCGTCGAGCTTGCGACGGCTCCACCGAAGGCTACGCCGACGCCGCTGCCGTCGAGCTTGCGACGGCTCCACCGAAGGCTACGCCGGCGCCGCTGCCTTCTTCTCTGTCGAAGGTTACGCCGGCTTCGCTGCCTTCTTCTCTGCCGAAGGCTCGTGTTTCAGGGGTGAGGGGTACAATCGATTCAGCGAGAGCGGGGCAGGGCGGGGCGGGTGCGGGTTTTCCACATTCTCATAGGATCGGTTATGGTATTTCACATAAATAACCCGGTGGCGGGGTGGGGCGGGGCGAAGTTCCATGACTAGCGGGGCGGGTTCGGATTTTAGAAGATCCACATCCGACCCGCCCCATTGCCATCCCTACTCCCACCTTAAGGGGGTTGGCCACCTCCCTTAACCGGGGGGGGGTCGGCCACCCCTACTATGGGGGCTCTCGGCCACCTTTTTCCTTCACTCATTCGAGCACCATATCCACAATGCTCGCCCATCACACGCAACCGTACAACGCCTGTTATAGTCCGCGCGCCGTCGTCGCGACGACCGTCTCCCGTGGCCTCGCGCCGACTCCACGGTGACTGCTCCCCACACGCCGACTCCACGACGCCCATCGCCTGCGGTCGCTCCATATCCGTGACGCCCGCGCGCGGACTTTGCGGCGCTCGTCGCCTGCTGCCACACTCGCGCCGTCTTGGCGATGCCCGCCATCGCCCGTGCATCGACTCAGCGACCCCTGTCGCCCGCGCTTGCGCGCCTACTCTACGACAACCGTCGCCCCCGCCAGTGCGCCGTCTCTTCGACCCCCATAGCCTGCGATCGTGCGCCATCTCCGACACACTCCGCCGCGCCTATGCGCCGCACCGCTGATACAGTCGTGCCCCATTTCTCTCTGGCACACTGCCATGCCCTCGGCACCATACACACTCCATCGTGCCCCATGCGCCGTGCCGCTGATACAGCCGTGCCCATGCGCCGCGCCGCTGATACAGTCGTGCCCACTCGCCCGCGCGCCATTTCCATGACATGTTCCCCGGCACCAGTTATTGTCTCGCAACGGTTGCCGTCGCGCCCGTGCGCCAGCTACATAACATGTGCTCCTGGAACCAGGTATTGTCTCGCTATAGTCATCACCGCCCCGTGCGCCATTTCCATGACATGTGCCGCCGGCACCAGGTATTATCTCGTGACGGTCATCGCCAGGCCCATGCGCCATAATCATGTCTCATGCAGTTGGCATTGCGCCCGTGCGCCACAATCATGTTACATGCCCCCTGGCATCACACTCATTCACCACACCATGCGCCTCGCCATGGACGTGGACCATGCTTCGACCCACTCTCTGGAGTGTGCAGCATTCCGAGGGGCTCCGTTCATAGTGGTCTGGCACAAGGACCTTTCGCAGCGGGATAGGCTCGCTACCACAGAAGCTATCGCCGCCTTCATTCCGGGGGGCTCAGTTTGTAGTGCTCCGGCACGAGGACCCTTTGCAGCGAGATAGACTCGCTACCACAGAAGCTATCGCCGTCTCCATTCTGGGGGTTCCGCTAGTAGTACTCCGGCACGAGGACCCCTCGCAGCGGGATAGGCTCGCTACCACATAAGCTATCGCCGTCTTCATTTTGGGGGGCTATGCTCATAGTGCTCCGGCACGAGGACCCTTCGCAGCGGGATATGCTCGCTACCGTAGAAGCTATCGTCGCCTGGGGTGACTTGCATGACACTTGGCACGTCTGAGCTACAAACACGTCCACTCACGTTACTGGTGATCATTGGTGCCCCCAAGACGATGACCCCCGGGTCACTTCGAGATGGGAGCAGGTCTTTGGAGGGCATCGCGCCTAATCCACCTGGTAGTTGGTCACATGGACTTTCCCTCACCGCTGTCAGGTTCTCTCCGCGTCTCTCGACGCACACTTGTGGGATTCAGTAAGGGCTTGGACTGATGGCTAGGGCCACGGGCTTACTCTGATCATACCGACGCTGTGTGCTCAGTCTTCTCAGACAGGTAGATCGACGTTGTGTGGGGTAAGCAGCGTGAATTCAGGAACCGACGGTCCAATGGAGAACCGGTATTTTTTGACCCCCTGGTGACGTGTCACTCCCAGGGGATGACACGTGTTAGCTAATGACACCCTGATAACAAAATAAGGGACTTTGGATTTCATTTTCAACAGAACTCTCTCGTTTGACAATTTCATTTTCTCACTCTAGAATCCAAAAGCTCTGAAATTCTAGAGAGAGAAACACAGTTGGACCTTGACTTGGACCCTAACTTGAATTGTCGACTGCCGGCCCTATTCGTCTCAGCCTTATCTCCACAGCACTGGTAGGCCTCATGGCCTGTCTGGGGAGCCTTGCTCTCTACCCTTACCTCACCCTCATTGCCTCTCATTTTGTACAGTTGACAGCTGACTCGGATTGCATCATTTGTGACACCTCCGCGTAGGTACGAACCCACTTTTCTTGACATCAAAACTGAAAAGAAAGACTGTTTCTAATAATACCTAAGATACAAATAGGTGTTTCGAAAAGGGGACCATGCATCTAGCATCTGACATTGAACCTAGGAAGAGAAACCATGAATCTAGCGTTGAGAGATGAGAAATCTTCTAGGGGCGCACCATCAATTCATTAAAGTCAACGCCAAGAATAATGATGGTATACTTTTTTTTTTTGAGGAATAGTTTTGTCCAAAAATGATTTAGAGCCATCCACACTTCCATAAATACGTAATATATATCTAAAGTTAAATTACTTCTTTCGTGCTATTGTAAATCAGTTTTAGAAAGTATAAATTAAAGTTCCATAACGAAGGAAGAAAACCTTTTAGTTGTTGGCAATAGGACAATATTGTCCAAAGCCTGAAATCAGTAGAACTGAATCAACTGATGTGTCCTACTTACTATTACTGTCCAATCCGAATTACCAAGATAATTCAGGAATAAGTATGGTATACTAATGCTGGTCCAATTATTGGGGCCTCTCACGTCAACCTCTCTTTCATGGTCATGTTCTTATTCAACACACAATCTCTATGAGATTCTCATTACTGGAAGAATGTAGAAATTGCTGCACTAAGCCGGATCATGATGTAGTAGTTTTCCAGCTCCAATAATTCAACATTCTCTTCCAACTTTTTTATTTGATGGATGATGGCAATTCACTTTTTTCTCTTTACGTGTTCTTCACTTCTTCAAGTTCAAGCTACTTGAGGTTGAGGTTTGAGAGGTGCCTCCCCTGTGGACCACCTTGTAGTACCATGCCATTTGGTCCTTAGAGTTGATGCGCTTAATGCGCCCTTTTTTATAATCAAGGGCGGACCTTAATTGTGTATGGCCGGAGAACCATCGTCTCTTGCAATATTTATTACTGAAAGCTGCTTAAGTACCTACATGTCATTTAATCCATTCCACGGTTGAACCCCCACTCCATTTTTCTTACTAAAAATTTAAAAAATGTATTATTAACAAATGTCACTAAAAGCCATGTGGAGTTCATGAGAGTTTAAATTTAAACTGAATGAAAAATTTCCTACTTGATCTGATATAAACCCAAAGGTTGACTAATACTTTTTCTCCGTACTCGATCTATCATTTATAATTCTCATACATGTCTGCTTGACAGTTACGAGTGAATAACATTTAATTATTTTATTTGTGTAATATTGTGCGTGGAAAAAAGAAGTAAGTGGGGCTAGAATGTGTGCAAATTTACTAACCTCCTCATAAATGTGATATTAGTAAATGCGCATAGACATACATTTTTTTCTCCCGATTTATGAGATTGAAGACTATGAAGGCTTCAAGTTTATTAAGGGTTGCTCGCCACACCAAAAATAGGCTTCAAGTTTATTAAGGATTGCTCGCTACAACAAAAATAGTATCACGCCTGACGTTTGAATATCAAAGACCATAGCCCTAATTCAACTCGGCCTAATGCAACTTTGTGATTTCTTGTTGTCCGGACTCGATCGATCTGGTATTATAGAAATGAAACTCTTTAAAATTTTAGAACGATGAAAGATAACAACGAAAAGATGATGAACACGTTTTTATAAGAAAAAATAAATCAAACAAGTTTGTAATCCGCTACGATTTTTTACGCTTATAACAAAATAACCACCACACAAGAAATTATCTATCTATCGGTAAAAATTAAAATTAGAAATGTGCTACTGCAAACGAAGCAAATCACAAGACGTCTTTCTATATAGTTATCCTTAAAGGTTTCAACCTTTGCAGTAACCAATGTTTAAGGTCAAGAGTGGGAGTGTACTACACACGTAATAATCATTCATCAGTGAAGTGAACAGATCGGACACACAAATGTCGCTTTCCAACGCATGTGGCGCCTTTCTTATCTTTCAAGTCCCAGTTAGGTACGCCCGCACCCCCCACAACAATTTTATTTTATTTATTTAATATATACAAAAACAGAGGCATCAGATCAGAGCACCACTTCCCCGCTTCTTCCTCCTCCTCTTCCCCCGCCCGCCTCCCTCTTGTCTACTACACACTAGTTCTATTTCTTACCCAAGTTCTATTTCTCTCTCTAACACACACACGCGCGCGCCCGCACTCACACACACACACACACACACACTCGAGTATAGATGTTGATGTTGATATATGCACGTTAGGTAGTACTAAGTGTAAAAACTATTGGTGCTCCGTGGACTTGGTCTCTCTGCGTCAGCACACTGCTGAAGATGATCTTTGTGTGATGGGAACTCACTAGGGGTCTCCTCAGTTGGAACTTCGATCGTCCTGTGATCGTTTTCCGTAAGTCAACATGCTCTGCTTTTGTATGTCAACGTGCTCTGCTTTTGTATGTCAACGTGCTCTGCTTGCTCTCTTTGATTGCTGAGGAAATGGAATGAATCCGGAACGGCGCCTTCTGTTGGCTGTTGCGAAGATTGAGGTCTTTCTGATCGATTGTTATTGTTTTTGATCGGTTGAATTGGAAGGAACTTCGACATGGCTTACAACCGGCGAGCCGGCGACCAGCAGCCGCCGAGGCGGATTATGCGGACGCAAACCGTCGGAAGTTTGGGGGAGGCTATGATGGACAGTGAGGTGGTGCCATCGTCTCTTGTGGAAATCGCGCCGATCCTGCGTGTCGCCAATGAAGTCGAGCCCAGTAACCCCAGGGTTGCTTACCTATGTAAGTCCACTTGCACTTACCAAGTACCAACGTACCGACTTTTTACGAATTTCCAAGAATAGAATCTCAGCATGCAAGTATCGATACCTTACTGGTTGCTTTTGAGCTAGTTTTGACATGTCAAACAATATTATTTGGTCTCTAATCAATATCTGAGTTGAATTCAGTGTTCAAATGCTAGCGAAAAGTCAGAAGGGGATAAAGGCTGTGATTCGGGGGTGTATCTAAACGCTTTGGCAATAGACTTACTATTTCTATCTCTCTTTATAGATAACATTTTCCGTTAGGGCACGCGATAGGCACAGGACACGAGGCTTCATAAACTTTCTAAGATGTGTTGTGTGAGTAATTATGTTGTAAATGGTCTTTGGTGTTTATGAAGCAAAGAGACGTTGGTGCATACAGATTAACCCTTTTGCAAGGCCGTGAGGAGCAATTGTATTTGGGTTTAAGTTACTCTATTTGTCCGTAATCCATTGGGTAGTTTCTTAAGGACCTCTGTTTCTGAAATGTTCCAGTGTAGTCAATTGTCTTCAATTTTGTTAACAATCAAGTCTAATCATTAATTTGGATCGTTAGGTGGTAAGACTAAGGGGCAAAAATGGTCAATAAACAAGAATTACACTAATGGTCCTTTATCTATGGAATTAGTGTCTAGAACATTCTCTGTCTACGAAATCTTCAATGCCGTTCATATCTATGGTTTTTTTTTTTCCCCTCTCTCAACTATGCAATCTTGGAAGCATGAAGATTTTGCAGCAAAACCATCCACTATGGGGAGGTCTTAGGACTGTCAAATGGAAGTGCATCCTTTTTTGATGCATCGATCACCGCGCCTTGAGGAGTTTGAGCCTAGGTGGAGTGCAATAGGCATTGGGATGATAAGAGGAGTATCTCGTGGGAAAGGTGGTATTATGGCTGGGAGTTGGGTGGCGGTAGAGGTGATCAGATGTGCAGAAGCGACAGTTGGGGAAGTTGCGGAGGACCTCTGGATATGAGGTGGTGGGGATGGATGTTGAATGGGAAACTGAAGATGGACTCTGGATTTCTAGTTTGATTTTGCTCAATAGACACATGTTTACGATCTTATCCCTCATCTTGACTGTTCAACGGTCCAAATGGACGATTTCAATTTAATTGCTAAAATCAGTCAGAATGTTGGACTACTTTACAACAGTTCATAGATAGATGACCTTTTAATCAACAACCCAATAGATATAAGATCATTTTTTGCATCTTGGTTTGACCACCTAACATTTCAAATTGACAATTTGGACTTGATTGTTAGCGGAAGCGAAGATAGTGGACTACATTGAACATTTCATAGATAGAGGACATTATGAACACTATCTGCATGTATAAAGTTCGACTAGAGTAGTTTATCATTGTACTTATGTTGTACAGCGTGTTTGCTGGATATGCCTAAGGATGGTTTTGTTAGCTGCCAATGTGAAGGAGTCTGGTTTTACCCTTGAGCATTATGAGCATCAAAGTTTCAAAAGTAGGCAGTAGAAAGTTCCAAAGTTCAAACTTCAAACCGTTGATGAGTGAATCATCATAAAGACAAACCCATGACAAATAAAAAGCATAATTCTTCATCAAGTATCTAAGGAGTCCTAGGCTACAACATCTTCATCTATCTATCCATCACCATCATCCATAAAAGTACGGCCTCCAACTCTGGCTCATCAAGTGAAAGCTCCGCAACAGGAAGAACACCAATTCGCAAACGAAAAAATGGGTGGGTGGAGGTGGAGGATTTGGGTTGTCGTTCATAGCTCCAAGTGACAATCGAAAAAATTGGTAGAGGCGTAAAGCTTGTCTGGAAGTAAAATAAAAGATAGAGCAAACGAGAGAGGAAGATGGAAGACTTACCTCTCAGTAAATGCTGCCGGAGGTGGCGGCATGTCGTCGCTGCTTCTTGCCGGTGGTCGCTTTCGTGCCTTGTTCCCTCGCTGCCGCATCTCTCTCTTCTCCTCTTCAAAGCTCAGTAACAAGATCTGTCCTGTTATTAGCTTAAGTATATCTTCTTATAGTTATCATTTGACCTCCGAAATTTCCGTTTTATCTTTTGACCCCTAAAAGTTCTATTGGATATGCATCTAGCTGCACCCTGTGTTTAGGAAATTAAAAGAATAAATCAAAATTGCCGGACACGCACCTGACGCGACCCTCACCCCATGCGCACCAAATGCCCGTGCTTCACCCAATTTGGCGCACCGGTGCTTCATAGGCTATGACCATGAAATGTTTGTATGTGGGCTATGACCATGAACTGTTGGAAGCTTAGGATGGTGCGGTTATGTAGGAATATTTTTATGCGATTGCCCTTTACTCCTTCTGATGCAAAAAAGCAATTATGGATATGACTAGATCTCAATGCGGCTTGACAGGCCCAAATGCCTACTTTGCAGTTTAAGCAATGCATCGTTTTAGAAGTTACTTGTATGACGAATTGGCTTTCCATGCCAAAATTCTCTCAAGCTACTGTCACTAACACCACTTTATTGCTCACTGTTGCCACCAAGGTACCACAAGAGTCATGACCAACGATGTCATGACCCTCTACGACCGACATAGTTATACTAATGACTCTAGGACTGGTTTCTGTTCATATGTTATTGATTAGAGTAGTTAGAATGAGCTAATTAGAGCAAGGTAAACACGTATCGTAAGTTTGTATTGAAACTCCTTGAAGAGGGTTCAGTGTACGTAGTGATTCTACTGCAAATGGAGTCACGAGGTTCAAGGTTACAAGGTGCCGGAAAAATTGGAACAATTTTCATTCCTTGAGAGATTACTCAGAAGGATGATGCTCATAGAAATCAATCATCAAATGTTAAGTGGGATATAGACGCAACAACTTGATGACAACAGCATGCTATAATCATATGACATTGCATAGAACAACGGCTGCAATCTTCTCCATAATATTGTCATAGTAACATATATTTTCTCGTTATGTGGAGGGGATTTTCTTCTTAGTCTTCCATAATTCCATTCGCTAAGTGTGCTACTTCAGCTGACTTGCACTGATAGACTCCTTTGCAGTGGAATTAGGTGCGCATCTTTTGACTGTTGCCGACTAATCTTTTAAAAGGTCGGTTTTCGTCTGTGTTAGAACATTTGTGTGAATGCCAGTTTGATCTAAGTGGCCTTATTCGATTCCAGTGCTAGGACGCTTGCTCCTCGTTTCTTTACAAATTTAAGAGTATGACTGATACGATCAATTGGTTCTGTGCAGCTTGTTACTCTTTTTCACCCCCTTGCTCTTCTAATAGTATTCGAACTCACGCTTGAAGTTCCATAGTTATCCAGCAATTAAGTTCTCACCATCTTTCTTTTTTATTTATTCCCACTTAGCCACGAGAGCCTTGTTGAATAAACTCAAGTTTCAGATGCCAGATATCACTTTAGGCGGAGCAGAAAGGTGAAAGAGTTTTCAGGAGCCCGACTGTCACTAACTGTTTCAACTTAGGAGGCAGGAAGGCTATTGAGACTGTTAATGATGGACGCTAGATACTAAAATTTAACAGCTGTATAAAGATCATTGCCATCGCATGCCTATTTCTTTTGACTGCAAACTACTTCTAGTACACTTAGAGAGGAGAACTCCTGATCCAAGCTGATAGATCAGGAAATTAGGCAACTGAGTACTAGTCCCAATGAGAATGTATGCTGGCCTTACGAATCAGAGGTTACCTCATCTGCTTTTCTTTGTTTGTTGTTACTGCTGACATATCTTTTTCTTCTTTTTAGCATTTCTTTTCATTTGTTTATTGCCTTAGTTTCTTATTTTCCCCTTTCTTTTA
This sequence comes from Escallonia rubra, assembly GCA_033065855.1. Lineage (NCBI taxonomy): Eukaryota > Viridiplantae > Streptophyta > Magnoliopsida > Escalloniales > Escalloniaceae > Escallonia > Escallonia rubra. Next base: position 97,297 of record JAVXUO010000919.1, on the reverse strand, counting down.
CCGTAAAATCTCAAGGTGTATCGCAGGTGCCTCTGCTAGATAAGGATCTGCTCTAAAAGCTTAAGCTAGCAGAGACTGTGCCGGAGAATTATTTCATGCTTTTAACACTTTTCCTGTCGTATGAGCCCCCCATTTCACATGGAAAGAAAACACAAAGGTTCTCATCAGGCAAAATCAACATGAAAAAAATGCTCACACAGGCAAAGATTTAAGGGGATCAAATGCGTGTGTGGGGGCCACGAACTCAAGATCTTGCCAATTTAGTGCTTTGATACCATGTTCAGTTAGAGAATGGGTTTTGTATATTGCGTTCTAGCATAAGACCTCCTTGTCTTTTATTTGCTTGTATTTTCCCTTGCTATCAATTCGTCCTGTTTTTAGTGGTGCCTCATTCAGTATTGACTGTGTGATTCTTTGTCTTTTTTTGTTCTATTTTCGTCAGACCTTGATTTTTACCTTCACCACCTAACTTAGCCCATATACTGAATGTCATGGTGCATTCTGTACATCTATAGAAGACGTTTGGTATATGACAGTCCCCAGAAGAAAATGCAATATGGTAATTGCTATATCATAATGGACTAATCTCAGATTTGATCTTATATCTGTGCTGAAATCAGGTCGATTTTATGCCTTTGAGAAAGCTCACAGACTGGATCCTACATCAAGTGGGCGTGGAGTTCGCCAGTTTAAGACTGCCCTTCTTCAGCGTCTAGAAAAGGTACGAGTGTTTTACTTCCTATAGCTGTCATCTCTTATCCTGTTGTTGCAAGATGTATCTACAACAATGACTTCTTCCCTTTCATGCATGGATTTGATCTGTAATATTCCTATCTGGCTTGTGTACTTCAATTTATATTGAAACAACGAGATTTTCTGTGCTTTAGGACTACAATTTACATCGTATGGGTAGTCAGTTGGTATATGCTAAAGGAAGTCTTATGTTGTTATCTTGTTACTCACCCCTGGCTTCCTTTATGGGGAGATGATACTTCCGCATAAATATGGCTTCTCTGCTTTTAGGTGTTTCAGCATGATGTGGTGTTGTAATACTTGTCTCTGCATCTGAAAGGGTTAGAGTAGGATAACATATTATACTCAAGGTAGGATTACATATTATACTCAAGGTTCACTGTTCTAAAATAAGAGCAATTTTCGCCAATAGTACAGTTTGCACTATGACCCTAAACTTTATCTACTATTTGTACCATATATGAAGCTCTAGGTAAGCCATAGATCTCAGTGTTGTTAATAGTACCGGATGTAGTTGTGTGTTTGAATCAGTAGCCTTGTTAGAAGGGTATTGGATTAAGGTGGCATAAACTCTCTTTAGATAGCTGTAAGTTCATGTTCTTCGCTGGCTAACTTGTCTAATGCATAACTAGTCGCTCTAGATCAGACTAAGTTATATGAAAAGGATGCATAATTATAGTCTGTTGATTGAGACCATACTATTTGGCTCATAAATTGTAGTCTGTATTCATTATGGAGTCAATGATCAAGAAAGAATTAGATTTTTATCCTTCATAATATAGGCAACTATCCAGTTTGCGAGAGTTTTGGGAGCGTGTACTGGTGTTATGGGAATATGTGCGCAAATTTGTTTGCCTAAGATTTGGATGCCAGAGTTGTCATTCACAACTTTTAACAAATCACCAAGCATTGGACCTATAACTTGTTTATTATGTGGCTAACTGAGCGAGTGTGGTGATAGAAAGGTTAAAGGTGAGAGGTGATTTTTTGGCAAAAAGTAGGGCCGTCACTTCTTTAGTTATAAGAGTTGTTCCCCTGAAAGAAATGTTACATTGATTCTTTAGTATGCATGAAGTACTTGTATCGGACACTTAAGACTTGGACATGGGTATGTGCGACACATCTCATGGGATATGCCATTATGAACCCTATCTTCTAGTGTTTTGTGTAATTTGTTATTGCTTTGAAACGTGACAAGTTGTCAATTAAAACCAAGTGCATCCTACAAAAAACATTTTACCTTAGAGATAACTGAAAAGCAGTTATAAATATGAACGTTTTGCCGTGTCCAATGCCTTGTGTTTTCAGAATTAGACGAATCCGACACTTGGACACGTATCCATCTGGACAATCGTACGGAGTCCATGTAAAATAGCCTGAAAGTTATTGTGTCTTTATTTTGCCCATTTATAGTGGTATAAAAGTTTCATCATCCTTTGGCATCTTTGTCCTTTTTAATTACAAAACTAAATAGGAAAACTGAAAAATCATTTCGTGCCTTATATTTTCTGGTTGTGATGTCTTGAACAATGGCCGGCCAAGGAAACTAGGACGTCAATGGTTCAGTGGCCTTTCCGGGGAAGGCATAACCGTTTCGGTTAGCATCATCATCTATAGGCCTTTCTCTCACACTATTTGGGGTTGGCTACATGAATCCTTTTCTTCCATTCCCTCACCCCTATCAAAGCACATACTCTGATAAATTCCTAGCAATCAAGTGATGATCCCTAGTCTTTTCTTCAATTGGGTCAACCCCTTTGTTGCAGATATCCTCATTTCTTATTCAGTCCCTCCTTGGGCGGCAGCACACCCACCTAAGCATTCACATTTCAGCTACACTTATCTTATGCGTGTGCTGTTTTTTAGTTCTCCAACATTAAGAACCATACGATTTGCTAGCATCACTGGTGTCCTATTGAATTCCCTATTCAACTTGAGAGGAATATTATGATAACACAACACCCTAGAAGCAGACCTCCACGTTAGCCAACCTCCTCTTTTCCTATGGGCAACGTCCTCGTCAATCTCTTCCTCCTACGGCATCTTGATCCAAAATTTCCTAAAGACATCTATATTAGGCACTTATTGCCCATCAACAGTTACTTCCTCCTCTACCTCCTCCTATTTTGCTAAAGAAATCATTCTAACTACTCCGTCTTAGCCCTGCTTAACCTAAACTCTTTGGATTCTAGAGTGCTTCTTGATTAAGACTATATCATCCAAATAACAAACACAACGTTACTCGATCTAGGATATCAATTAGTAAGCTCCTTCATAATCTAAGCTAAAGATATGGGCTTAAAGCTGGCCCTTGGTGATGTCCAATTGTGATTGGAAACTTACTAGTCATCCTGTCGGTAGTTCTCTCACTAGTAGTTGCCTCTTCATGCACTCCTTTCTTCTCTAGAGCCCACCATACAACTTTACTTGGCACCTTTACCTTATGGTCTTTTCAAATCTGTAAGTATCATGTGAAGATCCTTTCTCTTCTCTCTAAATCTCTCCATCAATTGCCTAATCAAGTAAACAGCCTTTATAGTGGATCTCCCAAACATGAAACTAAATTAACTCTCAGGTAATTAAGTCTCTCATCTTTGGCTGTGTTGATTAACCCTCTGCAAACGCTTTCTAGTGTAACTCTGATTTTGATCCCTCTATAGTTGTTGCAACTTTGGATAGCTCCTTTATTCTAATATATATATAGGGGTATCCAAGTACTTTTGCATTATCTTGTCAAGCAACTTCTTGAACCAGTCTATGCCCTCATTGCCCAAGTTCAGGAATATTGTATGGTTCAATAGTCTTGTTTCTCTCCATTCCTTCAAAAGCTTCCTTCACCTTGTATACTTGATTGCTACAAAATAAACCTCCGATGAGTATCATGAAATCAGGTACTAATGATTTTCGACTGGGGTTCCTTAACGTCATTTATACATCATCTTTATGATAAGGATTCTTGTGCCGTGCTTCCTTTCTGATGTAGGCTTTAACTTCGTTACTCCATTGATTATTGAAACTTGTATTTTAGTAGCAAACATTACGTCCACTTACCCACTCTCTGTTAATAAATTAAAGGATGTGTGGTAAATATGCAATGAGTCTATGAATAAGCAGCCATTAGGAACCTTAGAAGGGAAAACGTTGCATATGACGTATATTTATGCATATAAATATATATGATGCATGTGTATATGTATATATATCTGAATCCACAGGAGGTGAACTACAGATTATGGTGGTCTAAAATATTAAAAGTTTGAGACTAAACAAGTCCATGGATTTCCCCCTCCCCTCGTTTCTTTCTTCGTTATGAACTTCATGACTTAAGAAACATCTTTTTACCTTTGCTTTTCGAGTTACGAAGCGGTTTTGTATGGAGAACTGGTGGTTGCCAACTGTTTTTCATCTTCCCAAAACAGAACTCATCGTGTCGATTATTCGCCTAATATATTGTCGTGTTACCAATTTCTTGCAGCTTGTCTTTTTTATGGTTCATAGTTTCATAGAAACTTAACGTATATTATTCTTGTCAGGAAAACGAAACAACATTAGCAGGAAGAACAAAAAGTGATGCTCGAGAAATGCAGAGTTTCTATCAGAACTACTACAGGAAGTATATTCAGGCTTTGCAAAGTATCGCCGACAAAGCTGATCGGTAACATATGTGCCTACTTTATATGTCCTTGTTACTGTCTGCTTGGAGGTGTATTGTAGCGCATACTGCTTCATCTGAGAGGTCTAGTAACTTTTTCTAAATCAGTGCTCGGCTTACAAAAGCCTATCAAACTGCTGCTGTTCTGTTTGAAGTTTTGAAGGCTGTTAATCTGAATGAATCTGTTGACGTGGCAGACGAGGTAACACCACAATTTTTTACATTTCTCAAGTTTGCTTAGTTCATAATTTATGGTGGAAAAAACCAATTGCCATTAAAGTAATTTCACGTGCTAATGTTATATGCATGCCGATTATCAATAATTATTTTTTGCATGTGTAGATCCTGGAAGCTCACACTAAGGTTGCAGCGAAAACGGAAATATATGTACCTTATAATATACTTCCCCTGGACCCTGACAGTTCAAATCAAGCGATAATGAAATATCCAGAGGTTGATTAACTTCTTATCTGTTGTTTTTGTTTCAACAAGATTCTAGCTATCAGCATGCTTTTTAACGCATTGGTTGTTTATTTGCAGATTCAGGCTTCTGTTTCTGCACTCCGTAACACCAGGGGTCTCCCATGGCCCAAGGAACAGAAGAAGAAAGAGGATGAAGACATTTTAGATTGGCTGCAGGCTGTGTTCGGCTTTCAGGTGGGGAAGGGGCTGTGGCTAATTACTACTAAATTGATGTGTCGCGATGACGCCATATTCTGGTTGTTTCAATGTGCAGAAGGATAACGTGTCAAATCAAAGGGAGCACTTGATTTTGCTACTGGCAAATGTGCACATTAGACAACAACCAAAGCCCGATCAACAACCTAAGGTATTATAATTCATGTATAAATTCTGACTTCATTTCGCAAATTACTTAGCTGCTGATATTTTGATGTTTTTGGTTAGTTGGACGATCGTGCACTTACTGAGGTTATGAAGAAAATCTTCAAGAACTATAAGAAATGGTGCAAGTATTTGGGTCGCAAAAGTAGTCTCTGGTGAGTGGACGTCCCAAAGCCAAAGTTGAAATTAAGTGTGCAAAAAAAATTTACTTGAATTATTTTTTTCTTCGAATGCATGATAGTGCATGTGGTAGTACCTTGTGGTTCTAATCAGTTGCATCTAGATGCAACTAGAGAGCAAATCTGCACAACTGTTTTATCATTATGCTTATTCACATCAAACCTTAACAATTTTATCGAACCGATATCAACACCTTGATAACCCTTAAGGGAGACAGTAAGAAGCATAGCCTTAGCTGGTGCAGAGTTACATTAAGGCATTAAAAAAAATCCGTTGGACTGGTATGAAAGAAAAAAGAAAATTGTTTGTTTCTTCGAAGTGGCTGCACTGAACTTGATCAGGTAAAAAGCATGCAATAGCATATATCAATTAGATTTAGAATCTGAATTTCCTTTGAACCTACAATGGCTGTGAAGAACTTTTTACTGGAATATAAAACAAGGTAATGAAAAGGCAGGCTTTCCGAGGTGTGAAGTGGGAGACAAGGGATGTCATAACCCGGGGCCAGTTTATGAGGCTCCCTCTAGCCAGCTTTGGGTAGTGCTGATGTCTGCAGCCACTTCTTGTGGAGACTTTTTCTCGTGTTTTGAACCTATGACCTGTTGGTTTTTGTCCTAAACCTACCCATGTTATTGGATTGACGTTATTTCTGGATTTAATAACACTGCATGTCTGATGCTTATACACGGAAGAGATGGATGTAATTGTTTTACGGATGTAATTGTTTTATCCCTATATGCAAGATGATTTATGTGTATAAAGATGCTTATACACGGAAGAGATAAATAATGTGATACATATAATAAAATAACTACGTTTACAACCTTAGATGAAATTGGAGAATTCTTCTAGTAGGTTGTAGAGCTTAATGAGAAGGTTTAATTTGACCATGAGTGGAGACTTCCAAGTTTTGTACAAGTGCAAGCATGAGTATATGTTGAACGGGATCAATGTGAATAATATTTTATCGTGTTACTGTCTGAAAAAATTCTTTTCGTACTAATACTAGTTAAATCAAATCAAATCCAATATACATTGCTTTGGTATTTCAATGAGCGCGATTATTATTATTATTATTATAATGATCAATACCTTGGCTATTGGGTAATGTGTTAGGAATGTTAAGAACATTATCCTATTGTTTTGAAGTTCTACTTTTGCTTTTAAGAAGACGATAACTGCTTAAGTTTAATTCCTTGTTGGTTATGAAACTTGGCTAGGTCTTCTAGCAAGGTATTTTACGATAAGGCTGATACAATTTATTAAATCATTTGATGATTAAGGTTGTAAATTAAATACTTAAGGATTATATATAACTCATATAAGGGATAATTCCATTTCAATTCCTTGTATTTTACCTATTGTTTTAATTTGGTCCCTGCAATCTCGAAACTGATCCATGTACTATTCTCCGTTATCAATTAAGCCCCCATGTTAGCTTTTCCCCTCCAAAATGACCACGTGACATGCATCTGGTCACTTATTTGGTGGTACTCTGGTCATGCCATGCCAATTGATGGAAAAATTGTTTTGTTTCGAAAGAATGAACACCGTTGTTATAAATCACCACCACCACCATGCAAATCGCTGACGCCGCCAACCACCACCATCCAAATCTCCGACGCCGCCAACCACCACCATCCAAATTGCTGACATCGCTAACCACCACCATCCAAACTGAAAACGTCGACAACCTCCATCATCCAAACTGAAAACGCTGCCAAACACCATGATCCAAAACCCGCCACCCTAGCCACCACCATCATGACCAATGTCGCTGCCATCCAAACCATTCAAGGAAACTAATTTGTGTCCAACCCAACAACACCACTGCTGCCGATATTGCATCCGCCACCAACCACCACCATCAGAACCGAAAAATCTCATCCAATCCAACCACCAATTTCCACCAACAGGTAACAACCATCCGATCTTAATATGTACACACACAAGCACGCGTGCGGGCACATACACTGCAACCAATCGCTCCGCCTACCGCCACCATTAACCCGTCATCCCACCTCAGCCCATAAAGATCACCACAACCCCACCACCGCCGTCGATCATACATGTGGCTCGTGGAAATGGATCTCGGTGGGTCGCAACATTAGTCCTCAACGGTGGTGGATTCCGCCTTGGCTTGAGGTGGCAAATTTGTGGACTGCGGAAATGGATCACGGTGGGTGGTGGGTCACGACATTGCTTCGTGGCAGTGGTGGGTTCGGCATTGGCTCGAGACGGCAGATCTATGGACTGTGGAAATGGATCGCGATGGGTCGCGACATTGGTTTGCGGCTGTAGTGGGTTCGACGTTGGCTCGACACGGAGGATTTGTGGATCGCGTGGGTGGAGTGGACAAAAATACGGTTGTGCTGGACAAGGCTTGGGAAAATTGTTTAGGGCAATTCTTCAAACAGGTTGGAAACCAGTTGGACAGAAATACCCCAAAAAACGTGACCCATGCCTGTCATGTGGTCATTTTGGACAGAAAAAGCTACCAGAGGGCTTAATTAATGACGGAGCATAGTATGCGGACTGGTTTCAAGGATTTTGAACTATAGGGACCAAATTAAAAAAAGGGGTAAAGTACGAGGGACTGAAATGGAATTATCCCCAGATATAAATGCTTCAGAACTAATGTAAATTGATTTTGATTCTTTTATGAGTATTTTATTGAGGGAAGTTGTGCAAATAATTAGTAATAAGGGATTAAACTATGTTACCTGGACTCGGTGTCGGTGTCCGGATCAGACACGTGTCCAAGTGTTGGACTCGTTAATTTATAAAATATCAGCACGCTGGGACACAGATCAGTAGTCGGACATGGACATGAACACCGAGACATGTTTGAACTTAAAGGGTTGAGTTTGAATATTATGGATATATGTGTAAGGTTGTGAATGTTATATTGGTCAAACAAAGTTTTTTTACCTAATTTGGGTTGTATTTTGATAATCGTATGAAACTTGGAGTTGAGAATGATATTTTCCCTAAAAGAAAAAAAGGAAAAAGAAACAGTTGAACAACTCTTAGATCTGTCAACACTCTACAGCCTCCCACCTCCTACGTGATAAAAGGTACATCCGCTCTCTCTCTCCAGCTCTCTCCTGTCTCCTCCTCCTCTTCTTCTTCTTCTTCTTCCACTCATAACTCTCTCTGCTCCCCCTCTCTCCTCCTCCTCCTCCTCTTCTACTACCCTTACGGACTAGATCTGCAGCCCCTTCTTCTTTGATCTTCTTCCACCGGAATTCTCAACGTGGCATATCCGTCAAGCAAATTATGAGTCTGACATGGATCCCGTATCGATGTCCATGTCGCGCTGTGTCCATACCGCCCCTTTACCCCAGTTGTACAATGATTTAGTAGTGCTGAATGTAATTAATATGTTTCTGAATAAGGTTATGGGATAAGCTAATGACTCTAGAAGGAAACCCACGAGGATTTCCCTCCTAGCCTTAACTGTGACCTGATTAGGAGAGAGAACAATTTAGACATAGTGATATATTGAAGTCTGGTGTCAGATCCAAAAGCATGCTCAAGAGTAGGAGAAGCCCACCAGGTATAAGAACCAATCGCAAACCCCATGTATGGTTGATGTGGGACTTGACACACGTCCTCACGCGAAGTGTGAAATAAGAGGTGATCCCGTTGAGCCGAATGGGGCGCCATGGACCTAGCTCTGATACCATATACAAGTCTGGTGTCCAACCCAAAAGCATGTTCAGGAGTAGGAGAAGCCTACCAGGTATAAGAACCAATCCCAAACCCCATGTATAGTAGATTTGGGACTTGACAATATAAATACTAGGCCTAATCACATTTCTTTTTGGTGTGCATGAGAAAGCAGTTTTGAAATTCTCTCTCTCAGTATACAGTCTGTAAAAGCTTCTCCAACACGAGGGAATATTTAAGGAGAAGCTCAAAGCATTGTAGCCACTGTTATAACCTATAATTATTCGGAATTTTCCAACATGACCTGTAGGCAAAATGAAGCAACTTTACCTTTCATACCAAGGCTCCCCTAAAACATTTGTAAAAGACTATAAATCTTCAAAGTCATGGAAGTACGTAACATTTGATTTAAATTTTGATGTGAACGTCTAATTTATCAGCAACAAGGACTCAATAACTCCCCAAAATCAGAAACAACTTTTCATATTGTTCAGTAGATTACATGAAACAGTGCAATCATGATTTATGAATGTCGACCCCCGACACCCCCCCCCCCCAGCTCCCTCCTAACAAATACAATAAAATTCGTAAAGTTCCATCTACAACCCCTAAATCATGATAAGGAAGCTCAACTGCTGAAAATGGTGATGCTGACATGGATAGCAGAACTATAAGCGTGAAGCTAGGACAATCCTTGGTTATGGCGCCGCTGACTGTAGGTTATGGTCGTTCCTTCCTGCAACAGTGGATTACATGTCTTAATGGCATCAATAATGGGAGATTTGTGCTTATGTTAGAATCGATGCCTGGGGATGAACTATTTAAATAGAGGGATTACTTCATTGCTATGTGACATGGACTCAGTATGAATGTTGGGTTCAAATGCGTGTCTAAGCACTTAATTTATCTAGTTACGAAGACTGCTGTCACGGGGACATGGGAAAAGGATCATATTATTTTTGTTGTTTTTCTTTTGTTTCTACGGAAGCTACTGTTTTGTGTAACATAGATTGTTTAGATTGGATCCTTCTTTCATCTTGAGAAAATGAGAAATAAAAGAACCAAACAGAAGGAATTTCCTCTGAGAAATATTAGACATATCTTAAACCCGTGTCGAGGTGTTGAGTACCCAACATAGGTACTTGGAAGCATTTTGGAGAGTCCATGCAACATAGGCACATCGAAATGCCTAAAGAGTTGGGCCTTTGGCCTATCCACCTGTCTGAGCTCTCAGGTAGGTCAAAGTTGTTAAGCATGATATTCATTGTTAGCCTATTTTATAACAGCTTAAGCTTTTAGAGAAAATGGACGTGACTGGTGTTCGAGCTCTTGTTGAGCAAGGTCTTGGGTTTGACTATTCCTGCTCGTTTTGGTACCCAACGCCCTATTACAGTGCAATTTGGTTATTAGTGCACTTGATGGTGGTGCACCTTGATTTACTATCTCATTTCTCTGCACATGCCGACGGGGGTTTGCATACGAGGGGAGTGTTAAGCATGATATACATTGTTGAGATTCTCTAACAGCTTAAGCTTTTAGAGCCAATAGTAATTCCACAAACGTATCCCCTATTTAGAAGGTTTAGAAGAGAAACAAAATGAATTCTGGATGGTCGCATGGGAAGCAGCTGTGCTCAAAGTTTGATTGTCAGTATTTGATTGTCCTTGGCTGAAGATTGTAATTGGTCAATGCCAACGGACCAGACGTATATCATTTTAGGGAAAATGAGAAACTTGTGCAAATATACGTGGTGCTTTATATATTGCAATGTTTGGAATTGGCCTGTATTTTCTTATTTGAGACGTTACAGCCTAGGCATCATGAAGATTGTTATCCTTAGACTCGTAGGTTCTCTTTTGAATATTTCTGTTATTCTGCTTATGCATTGTTCTTTTGGTTCTCATGCACTTGCAGGCTACCAACTATTCAACAGGAGGTGCAGCAAAGAAAATTACTATATGTTGGTCTATATCTTCTGATATGGGGTGAAGCTGCAAACTTGAGATTCATGCCTGAATGCCTTTGCTACATCTATCATCATGTATGCACTAAGAATCACTATTTTATTCGTAAAAACTGTAGTCTCTTTCCCTGTTAAGATTCCATCTGATTTTCGACGTACCACTGTACTGTATCTAAACAATTAAGATATGTTTTTGTAGTCTTGATCTTGATCATGTTAGATAAACACGCGTGTGTCTGCGTATTTTTATCTGTTCTAAGTTCCAGGATAATTTTGTCAGGAGAAGATAAAATAAAAAAAATTAGTGAGTGCTGTTATTAGAAGTAAAAATCATTCTACAGTAACTTTTAAATGAGTATTTCATCATTTGTTTGTTGTCCAGCATTGTATCTAAAAAAACGAAAGCATTTATCACATAACGTCCTGGCATTTCTTTCTTCCTTGTCGGATGCTCCTTTATCTCCATAGCATTTCTGTTGCATTCTATTCTGTTATAGCTGTGTGCCTTGCATTTAGATGGGCTGCACGTGGCAAGAAAACTGATACAATGATAATCATCCTGAATAAAGGGGTTTGTTTCACGCTAGTGGGACATTGTTTGGAGTATGCTATATTGAGAACTGCCAAGTAGTTCACGTGCCAAATTGTATAAACACGAGATTTTGCAGAATCTGCAGGCAACTGAATTTAACATATCCATGAAAGAAATATCAACTATTATCTCCAAAATAAAGGAATCTTGACCAAATGTGAATTTACTGAGAAGCTCATGAAAAGATCTAAATCAATGATGTGAACTCTGCCGTAGGAAGCTTTTATTCCTTCAGAATGCCTTCCGTCCATCTTACTCCAGTGCCCCACTGTTGGCATAACGGGGATAACAGGTCATCCCTACTTTGCGTAAATAGAGTCATTATTCACAATCATAGTCATCACCCATGAGATTTTAAGAAATGAGAAGATGGTAACCCAACTCCCATGTTACCGACGATAACTCCCAAGTTACTCACTAATGGAGTGAGTTGACATTTTTCGTCCACTTGTTTGCAGAAAAGATGAAAATGGGTTTTGAATCTTTAGCACAATCCAATCCATATATTCAGAATCATAACACGGGTAAAGCTACGTAGTTCAACCCTCCCCAGAGCCTGAAATCGCGCCAGCCTTGTGTTCTGGCGCCCACTTTCTGCGTTTGCACATGACAGTATGACATCCCAGTTCAGAAATTTCAAGGGTTTAGCTTTTTCCTAAGGCTGTGCGATGTTGAAGGAAGAAAACCTTTAGAGGCATTTGAGTTCTAGTATAGTTTTTGATTTTTCGTTGTTCTTTATGAGTTGTAGTTGTTTTAGTTGACTGGTTTTATCCCTCCTGTCAGATGGCATTTGAAATGTACCATATGCTGGCTGGGAGTGTTAGTCCTTTGACTGGTGAGAACATAAAGCCTGCTTATGGTGGTGAAGATGAGGCTTTTTTGAATAAAGTGGTTACTCCAATCTACAAAACAATAGAAAAGGTACCGAATCTGCCTAATCTCTCGAGTCTAAAAGGTTTTTATCTTTTTATTCTGATTTACTGTTTATAAGTCCACATTGTTTTAAATGACTTGCAGGAAGCTATGAGGAGCAGAGGAGGAAATTCGAAGCATTCTCAGTGGAGGAGCTATGACGATCTAAATGAGTACTTCTGGTATCATGCTTTTTTGGTTTAACTTGCATTTTCTTTTTGCTAATTCATTTATTCACATATTAACTGACCAATTTGTACAAACTTCTAGGTCTGTGGAATGTTTCCGGTTACGATGGCCAATGCGTGCTGATGCCGATTTCTTTTGTGAGCCTATCGAGCAGATTCGGTCTGAGAAAGATGGTGTAAGTATAAAGACGTAATTTGTTTCTGTAATTACTTTTCAAGTGGTTGTTTTCATGTTTCTGATTTTTTGGTACAACTTGTTTTGAAACTTTGTTTTTAACATTATTGATATGTCACGAGGTGACTGGCATAGGCCAATCACCTCTGACTTGAGGCAACGTCTCAGTGTCGCGAGAAGGGAGTACCAGGTGTGCTTCTTGACCAAAAGCTAGGCAGTGGCAGTTTCGTAATTATACAGAAACGGATTTTGATGTGCGTGTGAGGGATGAACATAGACATCAAACGGAGATTGTAGTGGATCGCTACGAGCACACAGAGCTTTACGGCATGCGATTCCAACGTGGTTTGAGTCTTCAAAGGAGCCATCACGACTCCTCGAGCAGGGTAACGTCTACTATTGTCACTTCGGGATTTCCTCTTAAGGGTACTGTAAGGGGGAGCATGGTAGTGCGCGCCTGCATACTCCACCACTCCATGTGTGGTCAAGGGAAACCATGGGGCATCAAGTGAGTGATCAAGGGAAATATGGAAAGTTTGAAAGCATTGGAGATATGCTTGAAAGCTTCCATTCGAAAATGTTCTTCTCGGTGGACACCGTGGACGATACGTGCTAGTCTTTGGTCAGAAGCTGAGGATACAAACCTGCTATGCCCTGGATTATACTCAACAATATTGGGCATGCATATTTCGGCGGATTGGGCTATTGGTGTGCTTGCACACCATGTGCCAAGGTGATCATTGTCTCGGGTCTGACACGCTCACCGAATGGACGGCAATGTAGACATGTTTGGTGATAGCATGTTGTGCTTTACGTACGGGTTGGCAAAGTACCGCTGTTGGCATAGTGCTAAGGTTAGTTACGTCGATGGCGGTCACATTAAGACAAGCAAAGCGAGGCTCAAAGCCAAGTTAGACACGTGGGCATGTTGCCGTGCACGACAGGCATAATGTTGGGCACGCTAACACATCGCTAGACTGAGTTGTCAGACAGCTACTTAGGCTGGCACGTCGTTGGGGCGCAATGGTATATAGCTACTGCACAAAGACACGGTAGACAGACCGTGTGCACAGAGTGTTGGCTTTGCATGCTAAGCACGATGAAGGGCACCTTAGTGCACTGAGTGCGACGCGTTATAGCGTCGGGCGCTGTGGGCGCACTTATGTGGGGATCCCGACCAGACTTATGTGAATAGTCTCTTGATAATATACCGAGATATTGCTATTCATCTAAGGTCATCAGTATGCTTGGGCATGGTTTTTTATACGAAGGCTGGTATTAGTGGGCTTCAGGGAAAATAGTGTTGCCTTGTATAAGAGTCGGCGGTTCATGACATCATGCGTAAGTAGGCTGTGAGTGTCATGAACCCTCACAGCCCCTTCGCTGCTGCACGAAAATGTATGGGCGGCTGTGGCACCTTGGATCGTGGCGGTGACCGAGGAAGGGGGCCGTGGCTGGTGGTTCCCTTCTGAAGAGAAAAGATCCAGATTTTTTTATGTTTCAATATTAGTTTTTGATATAATTTCTTCATATTTTTGACAAATTTACCCCTAATTAGGGACCTAATTGATCGAGCTCCATTATCAATTTGGATGGGAAACTATATGGGGTACGTACTTATTGTCTAAATGAAGAGTCGTGTTTTTTAGCGTCAAAATTAAACACTTGGATACTTAAGTGACACTTTGATTTAGTTTCAACGTACTGAAGTGTGTTTTACCCGTTGTTCTTTTAGGCTAAATTTTGAACCACTTATCTGATGTGGGAAAAATATAACAGTATGCCCCCTTCAGCCTTAGCGACCCCCCGACCCCACTCAACTTTATAAAACCCTGCCAAGAATTGAGAATATCTATTTGTCAAGCTCTTTGCGATGCCCTCTTGTGGGCTGTGGTTCCGGGTTGTTACAGGTGGTATCACAGCGCGCTTTCAATAATTTGTACCAGTCTTCCAGTTGGGCTGCTGGCGGTGCTTGTTCTTGGAATCCAGGGTTAAGTCTGACAAGTCACAAGGTTAAGCTTGGACCTCGGGAGGAATGATAAGGGTATAGGAAGTAGTAATATTCCATGTGATGTCGGATATACTAAACTCTGATTTGACCCTAAAAGTCCCTACCTGAAAAACTTAACGTCACCTACTGGCTAGTCCTTTCAAGTGAGACCACGGTCCTGGTTTCTTCCACTCCTGACAATTCGTGTAGTTAACAATTTCCTTTAAGTTTCTTATAGCTAATTTTAGGCTGCAATTCCTTTGAAGAGTGGGATAATAAAGTAGAACCGGACTACGATGTTATTCTGACTGGATCATTTGAAGCCTCAGAATATTTAGGTGTTAATTCTGACATCTTTTTCAGCATGATGCATGTGACCACAACAAGTGTTTTTTTTCTTATGACTTAATTCAACGCTAGAACCTTTGCAATTTCCTCTAAAAATTTATACCTAACTCCACTGTAAAACCTTTTTCATTCTAAAAATTTTAAGTTTTGGCAATGTCAACTAGTAAAGCAGACTCAATATGTGCTGTTGACGCGAAATTGCGAATGAAAATTCTACCCCCTCCCTGCCTTATGGTAACTTCTTGTTCCATCCTTGTCTTGATATGATCTGTTACCTTTCTTATAGTGGATGTTGATAATTTCAGGAGATTAAATCA
Source organism: Escallonia rubra (assembly GCA_033065855.1). NCBI lineage: Eukaryota > Viridiplantae > Streptophyta > Magnoliopsida > Escalloniales > Escalloniaceae > Escallonia > Escallonia rubra. The sequence continues at coordinate 81,712 of JAVXUO010000919.1, read as the reverse complement.
GCTGCTGGGGATCGTTGGTTAGGCAAAACTAATTTTGTTGAGATCCGCTCATTTTGGCATCTATTTAGGAGTTTTGATAGAATGTGGACCTTTTTTATTTTGTGCTTACAGGTAATCGCTGGCTTTTGTTTTATTTGTTAATTATAAATTGCATTTTAGTAGTTGCTCTATTTTCTGTCTGAACTTAGTCATGTTTGACATAAATTGTCAACTTAAGGCAATGATCATCGTTGCATGGAATGGTACGGGGCAACCAAGTTCTATATTCAAGGGTGATGTTTTTAAGAAAGTGCTGAGCATCTTCATAACAGCCGCAATTTTGAAACTTGCACAAGGTAATTTGATGATATTTGTTGTCCTATGATAAGTTAGTGCAATGCCTTTTTATTTACCACTTTCAATTTCATTTCAGACATTCTGTGGCTCTACTTGCTAGACGTATACACGCCCCTAAAATTTCTTACAAGGCATTGAAAATTATTTGAATATCTGGATACACTTTTCGCTAAGACGCTAGTTACAACTGTAATAAGTACTTATTGACTAATCAATTGAGTGTACCTATGAAGAATAAACAAGGTTAGCCATATGAACTGCAAAATTAGAACACAGTCAGCCAAAGAATTATACGAAATCAATAATAAGTAGAAATTGGTGATAGTGGAAGTGGACGGATGTTGTACGAACCTTGTGAAAAAATGCTTCCTACCGTAGGAAAGCAAGATACCTCACTGGGAACATATAAAAATACGTCATGAAGCTCTGTGGCAGATGACGCATTGATACATTGGTATGTTCCTAAGATGACTGTAGCCATGACGAAAATGCTGAGGTGGACGTAGACATGCGAGGTTTGACAGATTAGGCGATGAGGACAGTCCGCATGAAGAGGGGTTGGCACCAGTTCAAGAGTTGATGAAGAATTTTATTTGATGGGTCGTGTCGATTGAGAATCTTCAGGACACAGTAATAAGCACATTTGAACTTAATTTCTGAAAAGTTCTTCAGGTTCTATAAACTCAAGTAGCATTGGCAGTTCAACAGAACGCCTGCCTCCATGTGAATGCAAGTTGGATCCCAAGATTCGTCAGCACTCTAATACTTTTGAAGCACACACGTACCTCTCCATGATTTCGAAAAGTTTCATGATACATGCTTCTTGGACTCTTGAATGATGCTTCTCCGATATATGAGAACATATCAGTAGCAGAGATGGATTTGGTAGGTCTTATACAAGTGCATCAGAACAAGCTGAATTTCTAGATGCAATTGAGATTCCAAAACATATTACTCTGCATCCTTGGAGCATTCCAGAAAATTGTGAGTGGGAACTATATATAATAAGTATGAGATTGGATCTCTCTCCTAATCTATGTAGATACATGTCATTCAGTATAAGCTATTAGTTATGAGATTAGATAAAAAGATGCTGTCAGCTTAGCTTGTCTGAGATGGAGCAATAATTTTATTTCCTTCACAGTAGTTATTTGCATTCGTTTCTTTAGCAATGTTTTGCTTAAACTGATTTGTAAATTTATTATTGCCCTCAAATTCACAGCCATTCTTGATGTTATTATGAGCTGGAAAGCAAGGCGCAGCATGTCGTTGCATGTCAAGCTAAGATACATTTTGAAGGTTCTTTCCGCTGCAGCTTGGGTGATCATATTACCAGTAACTTATGCTTATAGTTGGAAAAATCCTTCTGGATTTTCTCAGACCATTAGAAGTTGGTTTGGCCATAGTAGTAGTTCGCCATCATTGTTCATTCTGGCAGTTCTCATCTACTTATCTCCAAACATGCTTTCTGCCTTGTTATTTCTGTTCCCGTTGATCCGCCGGAATCTAGAAAGGTCGGACTATAAGGTTGCTGCCTTGATCATGTGGTGGTCTCAGGTATGAAGGACCATAATCTACAGAGTTCCTTTTAATTAGTGCATATTTGTGGCCTTTAATAAGAGAATCTATTGTCATGCTGTGGAATATCTAAGCTTCAGATGTCCTCTGCCATCTTTCTTCTCTTTTTCGTCTTTCTGATTTTGCCTGACATCCTGCAGCCCCGGCTCTATGTTGGGAGGGGGATGCACGAGGACACGATTTCTCTTTTCAAGTAAGACTGTTGGGTTGGGGTTGTCACGTGCTTATGATACGATTTAGATGCTCATCACTCTTGCTGATTATTTTAGCTCTCTTCCTCTTTCAGGTACACTCTGTTCTGGGTTCTCCTTATCGTGGCAAAGCTTGCATTCAGTTACTACGCAGAGGTTTTCCTCTAATCAAATGCTGTGATCTCTTTAGTTGGCTTCTAGTGAGAAATTAACCAACACCGAGTTGTATAAAAGTTGCTATGGTTATACAACACTGACTTTTGTTAAGTTCTATTTACATCTTTTCCATGACCAGAAGGAATTAATTCTGAGATGGACAAAACAAGAAAAAAGGGCAATTATGCAGTATTGGTACTTGTTATGTTCGCCATGTGGGTAGATTGCATAGAGACCCTAAGCTGCGTTTTTCCTTTTGAGTGCAGAGACTTTATGCACAAGTACGCTAACAATTAGCTCTATCTCCCAGTCTGCTACTCATAACATACTGCGGAGGTGCTACCGAATTTGTGTAGCCTCCTACAGACGATAAAAAACAACAGTGAACTGAACTCAGTGAACTATTACTTTACGGGGTAGCTAAAAAATGGACAGTGATTTAGTTGGTAAAAGCAGCATATGAAGTATCCGAAAAATTGAAGTGCGATAAGTGTGAACAGAAGGGGAGTTCTAGTCCCAAGGCCATCGCATGTTTGAACTGACCTTTTCTTTTTTAATCTTTTCCTTTCCTCTTTTTCTTGTCTTTTCATTGAAATCCTAATTTTCTTGAAAATAAAATTCTGCCATGGCCTCCCAAGTCTGTAGTCAGACTTTGGTCTGTGGAACACGTAACTTATCTTCTTGTTGCAGATAAAGCCCTTAGTGGGTCCTACGAAAGCGGTTATGCGGGTTCACATAACAACATACGATTGGCATGAGTTCTTCCCAAAAGGTACTCAAATGGATAATATCCTTTTGAATACATGTAATGAAATATTAAAATGAGTTGGTGGTGTCTAATCTCGTGTCTTCTTTGCAGCCAAGAACAATATTGGCGTTGTGATTGCACTCTGGGCTCCTATTATTCTTGTATGCTCCTGTTTATGCCATTTCTCAATTGATCCTAAATTTTTTCCTGGCTAAAGCATTATGTATTTATTGTTTACAGGTCTATTTCATGGACACTCAGATTTGGTATGCTATTTTCTCCACAATTTTTGGTGGCATATATGGTGCATTTCGCCGTCTTGGAGAGGTCAGTGGAGCTTCCAACTTTCTAGCTCATACTTAAACCAAAGATTGGCCTGTTGTCCTCTCATTTATTCTTCATATATGGATTGTTTCTCATCGAGATAAGTTGTAGATAACATGAGGTTTTATGAACAATTATTTCAGTTTTATGATGCCATGTATATGGTTTGAAGTATAGGTGAATACCTATATCAGTCATGATTTGTGGTCGACGGGTCGTATAAGTGATGTTGGAGAACTGTGGGGAAGTCTCTTTTAGAAGCCATAATACCAAAACCTGAGATGAAATGTGAATCGGGTTCCTGGTCCCGATTTTTCTAATACTTAATGCTGCATTGTTTCTATAACAACCCACAGGGATGCCACCTACACAGGCGTTATGTAGAGCAAGACCAAGGTCCAGGGTTCTAGGGTCCTGGTTTTTGTTAGTTGTGGCCAGTTAGTAGGGAAGGTATTGGGTTTTCAGCGTTTGTTCTATCTTGGTAAACATATCTGAGAAATTTATCTCAACTATTCGATGACAGCAGATACAATTATGTATCTAAACTGAACAACGGAATCCCACTTCATAAATGGGGATACCATTAGGATGACCTGAAGGAAATTAGTAGTGGTTGAAGCTGTTTTATCCGATTTGAAGTCATGTTTCTCTATTCGTAAGCATAAAGAGAAGTTATGGTTTAAGCACCTTCTTATGGGATTTGATGTCAAGCGATTGTAGTGAGTACATGGGTGTTAATACCAGTCCTCCTTCCAGTATAATAAGTTTGGACGGAAGCTTGTTCCATGTTACATAAAGGTTATCATATTTATTTGTTAAAGCATGATATGCGTTGTTGGGCCAATCTCTAATAGTTCAAGCTTTTCAAGGGGAAGGGCAATGGAGTTAGTTTTCCTCTAATTACTGTTCATAATTGGTTACTCCAATTGTAATTATTCTGAGTTTTCTTTGCTTTCAGATAAGAACATTACGGATGTTGAGGTCCCGCTTTCGATCACTGCCGGGTGCTTTGAACGCCTGCTTAATTCCAGGGGAGAGTAGCGAAAGGAATAAAAAGGGACTGAAGGCTACATTATCTCGCAAGCTTGTCGAGGTTTATTTATTGCTTAGTGCTTAATTGTAGTTAGAGTATTTTACTGCCTTGTTGCACTAGGTAGAACATTTAAGTGCAGTGTCATTAAGTTTAGTGAATCAATTGCCTTCTTTAGATCCCATCTAACAAAGAGAAGGAGGCAGCAAGGTTTGCTCAGTTGTGGAACAAAATAATCACTAGTTTCAGAGATGAGGATTTGATAAATGATAGGTAATACAAGGTTGCTGATTTTAAGAAAAATTTTCCCCCATGTGGAGGGTATTGAGATGCTCAGTTTGTCTCCAGGGAAAGGAACCTACTACTAATGCCCTACGGGCTGGACCGTGATTTGGATCTAATCCAGTGGCCTCCATTTTTACTTGCTAGCAAGGTTTGATATTCTAGGTCACTTTCTTTTTCGACCTTCTTTTACTTATCTATACATAAGTACGCTAGGGTTTATATGGTAATAAATATGTGTTTCATTCTGACCATCATATGTTGCTGATGTAGCTTCCCATAGCATTGGATATGGCCCAAGATAGCAATGAGAGAGAGCGTGAGCTGAAAAAAAGGTTGAATGCAGACAATTATATGCTGTGTGCTGTCCGTGAGTGTTATGCTTCATTTAAAAACATCATCAATTATTTGGTTTTGGGGGAACGCGAAAAAGTGTAAGTTCATTACTATCATAAACTTTTGAGAGAAGGGTGGCAGAAGTGGTACAGATTTTAAGTTTTCTTGTTATTTACATTCTGTCTGACTAATTCCAGCGTTATAAATGAGATTTTCTCCAAAGTTGATCATCACATACAGCAGGATGATTTGATAAATGAGCTAGATATGAGCTCTCTCCCCAGCCTCTACGATCAGTTTGTCCAGCTTATTGAGTATTTGGTAATTGTCTAACATTTATACTTGTATGTAACTACTACTGATGAAATGGGCTGCTACTGAGTACTGACTGCATTAGTTTGAGTTCTTCAGAAAGAAAATAAAGCAGAGGACAAGGACCAAGTAGTGATTGTGTTACTCGACATGCTAGAGGTGGTGACCAGAGACATAATGGATGACCCACTCCCTAGGTAGACAACGTGGAAGCATCATCTTCTTTAATATTTTACATGCTGCTGTGGCTTCTAGATTTTACTATTTTCTCGAATAGTTTGTTAGAATCAAGCCATGGTGGATCCTATGGAATGCATGAAGAAATGGCATCCCTTGAGAAACAATATCGATTCTTCAGCGCTCTTAGTTTTCCGGTTACCGAAGATACGGAGGCTTGGAAGGAGAAAGTAAGTTGCATCTATACTATCAGTATAAAACAGTGCTTGAGAAATTTGTTGGAACCAAACTATTTAGCTGGTTTCTCTCTCTCTCTCTCTCTCTTTCTCCTTTTTTTTTTCTTTTTGACTGCTGCTTTTCTTTTATTCATGCATGAATACCCCATGCTTTTTATGTCTGCAGATTAGAAGGCTTCATCTATTGCTTACCGTAAAGGAGTCAGCAATGGACGTGCCATCCAATTTAGAAGCTAGAAGGCGCCTTTCTTTCTTCTCAAATTCTTTGTTTATGGACATGCCTGCTGCACCTAAAGTTCGGAATATGCTTTCCTTCTCGTAATATTTCTTCCCATCAAACTATCTTTTGAATGACGGATGAAGTATTAGAGACGTTCTTATAATCTGCTTCTGGAACGTTTTAGATTTAATGATCAGGTTGATAATTAATTGGAATTTTTCTTCTTATAAGCCGTCTTTGCTACAATCAACTTTGTAAATGTGTATTCAGAATATAATATTGATTGTTCACATCACCATGCCCTTCAACTATTTTGTCTTTACATCTTGAATTGAGTCTACCATATTACAGTTGCTTAAGGAAAATTCATCCTTCTGTTAGGAGTTTACGTAAATGCATGAAGTTTGCTCCAGGAAACTTTGCACAAATGTGTGGGAATTTGATCATTGTGGTGGGTGACATATAAGTAGAATCTAGTCTTTTGTTGAGAGGTTAATGTGAGAAGTACATATATAATCTTAGGTTTTGTTTCTTTTTGAGGCCTAACATGATACTGAAACCCTCCTGGTTCTTAACCACCTATTGGATTTGAAATACATAAGTTGATGAATTCACAGAAACACCACTCTTACGATACATGCCTGCCCTCTGCCTGGTGCCATTTGGAAGCACGCTGTACTTTCTGTAATGACCCAATTCAAGTAACCTTTATCATACAGATCCTTTTCTTGGAGTTCTATTTTTGCTTAAAATTACATATCCATTTAGGAAGCTCTGGGGTCCAGTAGCAATAACGTGATAATGGTAATCTGGTATGAAATTTTTTGACTCAGGGTACTGGAGACATTAAGTGAAAAGAGTCATTTAAGGTGACAATGTTCTGTTATACTGGTTATCACAATCAGGCCACATGCAGAATCTGCTGTTTAGGACTTGGGTTAAGATATAATCATTTTGCAGTTCATACCTCTTCTTTTTTCTTGCAGTGTTTTAACTCCTTACTACATTGAGGACGTCCTTTTCTCTATTGATGCCCTGGAAGAGCAAAATGAAGATGGTGTTTCTATCCTTTTTTACTTGCAAAAAATATTTCCAGGTCATTCTTTTCCCTCATTGGACGTTGTTTTGTTGTAGCATCTTGGATAACATTATATGCTTCATCAGTACATATATAACACTTTTTACTGAATGGACGTATTACAATCAGATGAGTGGACAAACTTCCTTGAACGAGTTGGTTGCAGCAATGAAGAAGAACTTAAAGCAAAAGTTGATTTGGAAGAACTTCGCCTGTGGGCATCATATAGAGGCCAAACACTAACGAAAACAGGTATAAGATTCAACTTGTAACTTTCCAATTTAACTAGGGTTTTGCTTCTTTTGGTTAATAATAAGTCTATGCATAATTATGCTCCTCTTTGAACAAATAAGCACGAGGTATGATGTATTATCGACAAGCTTTGGAACTTCAGGCCTTCCTTGACATGGCAAAGGATGAAGGTACTTAGAGATATTGATTTTAATTTTAAGTCACTACTCCGTTGTACGGTGCTTGAGAGTTTCTCTGTGTCATGCTTTCCTGTAGAGTTAATGAAAGGTTATAAAGCTGCTGAATCTAATACCGAGGAGCACCTGAGAAATGAGAGGTCATTGCTCGCACAGTGTCAAGCAGTAGCTGATATGAAGTTCTCATACGTTGTGTCATGCCAGCAGTATGGCATTCAGAAACGATCTGGTGATCCTCGTGCCCAGGACATTTTGAGGCTTATGACCAAGTATATCTCCAAACTGATGTTCCTTTGTATGCCATTCTAGTCTGCAGACAGTGTTTAGATGCCTGTCTTCTTTGTTGCAGGTATCCTTCTCTTCGCGTTGCTTATGTTGATGAGGTTGAAGAAACTAGCAAAGATAAATCTAAAAAGATGGTTGAAAAGGTTTACTATTCAGCTCTTGTGAAGGCTGTACCGAAGTCTGTTGATTCATCTGAGCCAGTTCAAAACTTAGACCAGGTATGATACTTATAGTCGTAACCAGAACTTGGTTATTGGAAGGGATGTATCACTTGGTTTTGATGAGAACTTCCTCTGCTTATTTGTGTGGTGGGATACCTTTCTTTTTCTCTTTCATATGTATGTTTGATGGGCAGCTTAATTATGAGCTTGAAGATAACAATGATCAATTACGTCACAGATGAACACTGAAACACTATTCTTCCTTTGTCTGGTTTTCAAGCTTGAAGCATTATACATTCTTCAGAAATCATTGCGCTTTTCTTCAAATTTGCTAAATCTAGACAACGAGAACACAAAAGTAGGGTTGTTAACGGTCCAGAGACATCTACATTTCTTGACTGGTTTCTGTTGAAGTGCGGTTGACTTGTTCGGAGTAAGTTATATTTTCTCAGTGCGGCAGCTACGGCCAAAAGGTTAAGCGGGGCCCTTGCTTATATTCCCAATATCACTCTGTTCCATATGACCTTGAAGGGAGAGGCAGTGACATATTGAAGGCCAAAAGACCCCAAACAGTTCTCGTTATTCAGGTCAAAGAGGGAGAGACTGTAGGTTGTGCTTACCATAAAAAATAAGAAGGTTCATTACGTGAAAAGTGTGCGTGACGCTTAATTAGAGGAAATGGGGAGGAGCTGGGGAGAGAGCGAGGAGAGGGGGAAAAAGTATAGGCGTCTATGAGATCTATGGTTGGTAATGCCTTAATAAATAAAATTTCAATTTGCCTTTTCTGGGGAAAAAAAGGCCTTGACCTAAGTACTTGGGGCATGCCACTTCAATCCAGCATCTCCTTACCTTTTTCACCAGGAGGCTAGGATCTTCATTCTCATCTTATTGTATAAGAATTCCGGGTTTTTAAACAAAATTTATCAACTCTATAACCTCCGTTCTTGCAGAAAGCTTCCTTGTATGAGAAAGGAGTCTTCCCTTTTTTTTTTTTTTTTTTGTGGTACTCAAGGAGTCTTCCCTTGAGACGGTTCTTTTCATCGATCTTGTTTGATTGCCTCATTCTAGTGAATGACCCTATCCTTTTAATCTTCGAGGAAAGAGATAAGTCATCTGCTTCCCAAAATTCCATAAGACCTTCATGAATCGTCCATCCATAGTTGTCCCTCACAAACTGAAGATGAGCGGAAATAATCTCCTGTCGTGGTATTACAATCTAGCTTAAACTAGAGTTAATGTCAAATGTCTATTTTAGACAACGTGAGAAATGTCTTCTATGTTCTGAAGTAGTCTCTTAAACCTTGATGTAAGGTTTCAAAGAACCTCCAGGTTTAGATGGAATTGCAGATAACAGATAGATTCAGTGTTCTAGGAAAAGTTTGAATAATTGATGTTTATCGACTATCGTACATGCAATCAATTTGTAGCTTAAAGGGGATATCTTTTGGAAGATACAAAGCCAGATCTGTTCTCTTGAAATCTGTTCATAAAAATTAATGCTAGCAGCAGAAAAGTTGAGATGGAATATTGGTAGAGGAACGGATACACATGAAGACTCAAAGTAGCGCTAGTCGGAAATATGAGGGAAGATCGCTGCAATGAAGACCGCAAATACCGTGAGACTAGTAATGGGTTCAGTTTTCAGTTAGGAATGAGGTCATTTTAAGTAACATGGATATTTTTATACAGAGAAGTTTGTGAGATGGTTTAGAGATACATGGGGCATATACCGCAATAGTTTGGAGATATAAATTGATTGGCACATATGATTAAGTTTGATGCTCATGATCACTATGACTGGTTCTACTGGACAGGACGTTATAAACTGCTGGAGAGGAAGCCCTAAATGAAGATATAGTCCGACATTGAAAGACATGATAGCTTGGGGGCCTTATAGAAATCATGAACCCAGATTAAACAGAATGCCATAACAGGATTCAGGTTGCTCACTTCAAGTAATTGAAACAAGACTGTTTCAATTTGAATTGGGTGTTTAATTCTTGATTTGAGGACATCAATATCTTATTTGATTTGCTATCCAAAAAGTAGAATTGGTTTGTGTTAAGGATCGTGTTATGATGTCTTGTACCCAATGTCAACATGCCAAAAGTCTCGAGGCAAATTATGGGGCCCCTTTTGAATTCTTCACCACCCCCCCCCCCCCCACCCCAAACAACCCCCACGGCCCGGTAATCGTGGCCCGTTTTGGTTAACGCATTGATATACATTGTTGGACCCATTCTCTAACAACTTAAGCTTTTAGAGCAACGGATAACTTGACATGGAATCTTAGAGCTCTACTTTTCAAGGTCTTGGGTTTGATTCTTCCCACTTGCATTTGATCATCTGCTATGTTAGTGCTATATGGATACTCTTGATTTGTGCACCTGGTGGTTGTGCACCTTGAATTGTCTCTCCACATTGCAATTGGCGGCTTGCATGTCAGGGGAAGTGTTAAGCATGCTATACATCTTTTGGCCCATTCTTAACAGCTTAAGTGCTTGGAGCAACTGGTAACTTAACAGTTTCTTGTATATGATATTCATGCCGCATTTCCAATTCTAATCTTCAGAATCTCTTGTTAAATTGCATGGTTCAGGTTATTTATCGGATAAAACTTCCAGGACCTGCTATACTGGGTGAGGGAAAGCCAGAAAATCAAAACCATGCCATAATTTTCACGCGCGGGGAAGGCTTGCAAACAATAGATATGAATCAGGTTTTTTATTAAAACAATTTCTGCCGAGAACTTTTGGATTTTCAATTTCTAATAGAAAAGTAAGATTGGTAAAGGTCTGACTAATAGGATAACTACATGGAAGAGGCCTTTAAAATGAGGAACTTGCTGCAAGAGTTACTTATAAAGCATGGTGTGAGGAATCCAACAATACTGGGATTTAGAGAGCACATATTCACCGGCAGGTACTGTGGTTAGCTGTTATCATCTAGACCTTATTCTGGTTGCTAGAATGCTGTACATTATAACCTCCAAATGTTTGTTTTCACTCACAAAACGCGATTCATTATCCTTATTTTCTTTGGTGCAGTGTTTCTTCTCTTGCATGGTTCATGTCAAATCAGGAGACTAGTTTTGTAACAATTGGGCAGAGATTGTTGGCTAACCCTCTGAAGTAAGTTTTAATAGAGAATTAATTCCGGTATTCACATGAGGATTATCGTCTAAACAGAAACTTCTTTAGTATTTTCACTCAGTCAGTTATCCATCCAAAAGGTTTTGTTTTTTTGAAGGGATAATCAAGCAAGTTTATCCCCAGTGTAGATTCTTAGTATATGATTCTAGGTTTTCTAATATCAATCCACATTGGCACTAGAGGTTGAACTTGAAAATTATTTTTGATTAACTTTTTTGTATTTCTTTCTTATTGAAATTACACTACCAGAAGGCTACATTTATAGGGAAATGAGAAGTGCCACAGGCTGGCAGATTAGTTGATATCTGGCTATACAAAAGGAAACTAAATCACATCCTATAAAATAGGAAACAAGAAACTAATTCCCCTAAATCAGGGATCTTTCACTAATTATAAAATCTGGTAATTGACAACTATTTATAGCCTAATAACCTTGATATTCCTGGATCCAAATCCGGAATTCAACACTCCCCCTCAAGCTGGGGAATGTATGTCGATCAGTCCCAGCTTGGAAAGATGTATGTCAAATGGACCTCTAGGAATGGCCTTGGTAAGTACATCTGCAGTTTGCTGCCATGTAGGAGTATAATCAACCTCTATGACCCCTTGCTTTATCTTCTCTTTGATGAAGTGACGATCAATCTCTATATGTTTGGTTCGGTGATGATGAACTGGATTCTTTGCAATACTAATAGCTGCCTTATTATCACACATCAGCTTCATAGATGCTGAAGGTGGAAACTGGAGTCTTCTAGAAGTCTCTTCAACCACATTTCCTCACAAATGTCGTGGGCCATGGCTCGGAATTCTGCTTCAGCACTACTGCTTGCAACAACTGATTGCTTCTTACTCCTCCACGTAACTAGGTTGCCCCATACATAGGTGCAGTAACCCGAAGTTGATATTCTATCTGATAGTGATCCTGCCCAATCTGCATCTGAGAAGATTTCTACACCACGAGTAACTCCCTTTTTGAAGAATAATCCTCTGCCTGGAGTCATATTTAAGTAGCGCAATATCCTATACACAGCTTCTTGATGCTCTTTTGTCGGGTTGTTCATAAACTGACTAACCGTACTTACTGCAAAGCTAATATCAGGTCTTGTGTGAGACAAGTAGATTAACTTCCCTAATAGTCTTTGATATCTTCTGTTGTCAACAGCAGCTGAGTCCTTTTTTAAGCCGACCTTGTTGAATGGATCCATGGGTGTATCAGAGGGCTTGCATCCAAGCATTCCTGTCTCCTTTAATAAGTCAAGAGTGTATTTTCATTGTGAAACTGAAATACCCCTGCCTGACCTTGCTACCTCCATCCCAAGAAAGTATCTTAACGTTCCAAGGTCTTTAATCTCAAATTCCCTACTTAGAACCTTTTTTAGCTTAGATATCCTCTCTTCATCGTTCCCTGTAACAACTATGTCATCAACATAGACTATGAGGATTGTAATCTTACCAGTAGAGAGTCTTTTGATGAATAGGGTATGTTCAGATTGCCCTTGTGAATATCCCTGCCTTTTGATCGCCTTAGTGAATCTCTCAAACCATGCTCTTGGGGACTGCTTAAGCCCATAGAGTGATTTTCAAAGCTTGCAGACCTAATTGCTATTACGGGATGCTTTAAACCCGGGGTGATCTCTATGTAGATTTCCTCTTCAAGATCCCCATTGAGAAATGCATTTTTAACGTCGAGTTGATGCAAACACCAGTCAAGGTTGGCCGCCAAGGATAGTAAGACCCTGATTGTATTCAATTTTGCAATAGGCGCAAACGTTTCCTGATAATCAATTCCATAAGTCTGTGTGAACCCTTTTGCCACCAGCCTTGCTTTATACCGGTATATACTTCCATCTGCCCTGTATTTGACGTTAAAGACCCACTTGCATCTCACAAGATGTTTTCCCTGAGGCAATTGGGTAAGCTCCCATGTGCCATTCTTCTTTAATGCCTGGATCTCTTCATTCACTGCCTTTCTCCACTCAGGTTGTTGCAAGGCTTCTTGTATGCAGCTTGGAATCGTAATATTGTCCAGATTGGTGGTGAAAGCTCGAAAGCTAGGAGACAACTTCTCATAGGAAACAAACTGTGAGATGGGGTGCTTGGTACAAGATCTGACCCCCTTTCTGTGGGCAATGGGCCTGTTGAGATCATTTAATAAACATAAGTTAGCTGTGGAGGAGCTAGAGTCTGGATTACCTTGAATGACCTCAGTGGGAGTTGGACTTGGAACATCAGTTTGGCAAGTCTCAGGATGCATATGCGGTTCCACCTATTTGGGATTCTTCTGACGCCTTGAGTAAACTTTAAGCTCCTTGTCCTTGAGCTCCTTGTTTCCTCCCTGAATAAGGCTAGGATCCAATGGTTAAATATCAGAATGGAAAGGTTCAACGTCGGGTTGAGAATGAGATTGGGGTAACCTCAGAGAGATGTCAAGTGTGTGAATGTCCCAGAACTGATATTCTTCTTGGCTTACTGAATTCTCCCCCTGAATATGAGTTTTAGGGTAATATGGCACATTTTCAAGAAAGGTCACATTCATAGTGTTATAGGTTTTTCGAGTAGTGGGACAGTAGCATTTATATCCCTTTTGATAAGAGGAATAACCTGTAAAAAGACACTTAACAGACTTTGGATCAAGTTTACTTCTCTAATGAGAGGAAACATTGACATAGGCAGAACACCCGAAAACTTTGAGAGGAATATTATTTACAATTCGATTTTGAGGAAAGAGTTCGGAAAGAACCTGGCAAGGTGTATCAAATTTCAAAACTCTTGAAGGCATTCTATTTATCATATAGGGTGCAGTTAAAATTGCCTCCCCCCAAAAGTGTTTTGGAACATCATTGGCAAACATGATGGATCGGGCTACCTCCAACAGGTGTCTATTCTTTCTCTCAGCTATTCCATTCTTTTGAGGGGTGTCTACACAAGAACTTTGGTGAATAATCCCATTTGCTAAAGGGTGAATTACACTAAACCCCCTGAGATTTACACCCAAGTCTTACAAAGGACCCTAAGGTTTCAATTTCAACAACTAACACCCCAACTTTGCATTTTCGATCCAATTGGACCCAAAATCGATTTTCCGTTACAAGAGCTGTGGATGGCCGTTCACCTTGAGGGGCATTTTGGGTAACCAATATTTGGTGGTCTCTCCATCTTCTACCCTTTTCTTCCATGAACCCTGCATATTTCACGACCGCGGCAACTTCAAACAGCCACCACCGCGGCCGATCTTCCACGACCCAGTACCGCATCACCCATTTTCCTTGCAACCGACCACCATATCGTCGACATCAGCCATTGTCACTGTAAATAACGACCACCGAGGCCGATCTACCTCCACCGCGACCCAGTACCGCATCACCCATTTTCCCTGCAACCGACCACCACATCGTCGACATCAGCCATTGTCGCTGTAACTAACGACCACCGCGGCCGATCTACCTCCACCGCGACCCAGTACCGCATCACCCATTTTCCCTGCAACTGATCGTCGACATCAGCCATTGTCGCTGTAACTAACGACCACTGCGGCCGATCTACCTCCACCGCGACCCAGTACCGCATCACCCATTTTCCCTGCAACTGACCACCACTTTGTCGACATCAGCCATTGTCGCTGTAACTAACGACCACCGCGGCCGATCTACCTCCACCGCGACCCAGTACCGCATCACCCATTTTCCATGCAACCGACCACCACTTCGTCGACATCAGCCATTGTCGCTGTAACTAACGACCACCGCGGCCGATCTACCTCCACCGCGGCCAATCGTAAACTTCAAACAGCCACCACGGCGACCGAACTACAACGACCCAGCACCGCATCACCCATTTTCCTTGAACCGACCACCACACCGCCGACATCAACCATTGTCGCAGCTTAGGCAGGAAGCAGTACAGCAACCCAGCCATCATATGTTCTCTCTGGCAGAACAACAAATGCAGCACAAGGCAAACAAATTCCACAACAAGTGTGTTAAAAAAGAAGGGAAAAAAAACCACCAAATATTGGTTACCCAAAATGCCCCTCAAGGTGAACGGCTATCCACAGCTCTTGTAACGGAAAATCGATTTTGGGTCCAATTGGATCGAAAATGCAAAGTTGGGGTGTTAGTTGTTGAAATTGAAACCTTAGGGTCCTTTGTGAGACTTGGGTGTAAATCTCAGGGGGTTTAGTGTAATTCACCCTTTGCTAAAAAATAAGATCCAAGTATTGAGTTGAAATATTCTTTAGCATTATCTGTCCTAAACACCTAGATCTTAGCCTGAAACTGATTTTGAATCATGGAATGAAAGGATTTGAAAATAGATCCCGCCTCTGATTTATCCTTCATAAGAAATACCCATGTAACTCGGGTATGGTCATTCACAAAAGAAACAAACCATCGAGCACCAGAAATATTTTGAACAATAGAAGGTCCCCAAATGTCACTATGAATAACAAAGAATGGTTTAGAGGGTTTGTAATGTTGGGAAGCATAGGAACTACGACAATGCTTAGATAGCTGACAAACCTCACATTGGAAAAACTTAGGATGTTTACTAAATAATGAAAGAAACAACTTGGATAAGTAGATAAAATTTGGATGTCCTAGTCGATAGTGCCATAACATTATTGTACTTTCTTTATTTGAATCTAAAGATAAGCTTGAACTATAAACATGATGAGCTCGAGTATCTTGTTGATCATTAGCCCTAATCCGGTAGAGCCTTTGCATTCCTTAGCATTGCCAACCATCTTCCCTAAATCCAAATCTTGAAACAAACAGTGAGTGGAGCAACGCAGTTTAAATCTTGAGTGAGTTTACTGATTGACAGTAAATTGCATGAGAGATTGGGAACCAAAAGAACTGAGTTTAGAATTAGTCTCTCCGAGATGATCACTTTCCCAATTCCAGTCACCGTGGAAAGAGAGCCATTTGCAATCCCGACTTTGTAATTCTCGTGACACGGGCTGCACTCATGGAGTAGTGATACATCCCCCGTCATGTGATCTGAGGCTCCGGAATCAATGATCCAATCTGATGAGTCCGCAGCTTTAGAATAGAGAGCAGTCAAGAAGTTACCTTTTTGAGCAAAGGATCCGGTTAAGATAACTGGGGCAAGAGAGGATGCTGGACTGAATATCTTTTGCAACCATTCTACTTGCTCTTTGCTGAAGACGGCAGGATCACTTGTTGTTTTTCCTTTTCCTTCAAGCCACAAAGCCCTGCGCTTCCTTCTCTTTATTCGGCTTCCAATCTGCTCGTTTCCCATGTATCTTCCAACATGTTTCTTTGGTATGGCCCGGACGACGATAATGATCGCACCAAGGTCTACTCTTTCTTTGCCGTGTATCATTGGTGGAAGTTGGCCCTTGAGAGACAAAAGCTGATCCTTTTGGAATACTTGAAGATGACCCTCGAGAGACGAGCTGATCCTTCGAGAATACTTGAAGATGGCCGGGTTCCTATCATCAGCTTCTTCCTGCTTTCTTCCCTCCTAACTTCTGAGAAAGCTTCATGAATGGTTGGAAGAGGCTTGGCTCCAAGAATTCTCCCCCTTACTTCATCTAGAGTTTTGTCTAGTCCCAGTAAGAACTCCTTTTCAATGATCTTCTTGTATCGGATTGCATCTGCCGGGCACTCCCAATCCAGACTTGCAAACCCATCTAATTGCTGCCAGAAACGATTGAGAGTGTTATAATATTGTGTCACAAACATCTCTCCTTGCCTAAGATCATGAAGAGCTCCTTTGATGTCAAAGAGCTTCGTTGTATTATCATTGTCAGAGTAGGTTTCCTTTGCTGCCATCCAGATTTCGTAGGCAGTATTAGTATTATAAAACAGAGAGTTCTGTCCTATTTCATTGTCCATGGTGTTGATTAACCAGGACATAACCATGTTGTTCTCGGTCTTCTACATCCTGAAACTCGGGTCATTCTTCCGTGGTGGACTTGCAGTGCCGGTAAGGTAATCGTCCTTACCTTTTCCTGAGATGAACATCATCATTGATTTTGCCCATTGGTGATAGTTGTGGCCGGTCAATTTGTGTTTTGTGATGAGAATAACCGAGCCTTCTGAACCACCGGTATTCATGGATTCTTGGCCTGATGAAGTCCCGGAGAAGCTGCTTGATTTAGTCGTCATAGGAGTTTAATGGTCAGGTCGAGTAGAAGAATGAAGAGTAGAGAGGGATCTTTTTTGCTGTCAGATCCGAGAAGAAGGAGAAGAAAAGATTCTGGTCAGAGCCAAAAACAGGCATGAAGAATAGAACATAAACTTTGCTCTGATACCATGAAGAACTTTTCTGTATTTTTTACTTCTGAAATTACACTACCAAAGGCTACATTTATAGGGAAAGGAGAAGTGCCACAGGCTGGCAGGTTCCTTGATATCTGGCTATACCAAAGGAAACTAAATCACATCCTATAAAATAGGAAACAAGAAACTAATTCCTCTAAATCAGGGATCTATCACTAATTATAAAATCTGGTAATTGACAACTATTTATAGTCTAATAACCCTGATATTCCTGGATCCAAATCCGGAATTCAACAAATTTATCTCAGAAAATTAACTGCAATTGCTGTAAACTTTCCGTCATATTGTTCCTTCTCATGCAGAACCTGAAATTTAAAACCTAACTAGAGGCAGGCAGAATCTACTTTACTCCCTATTTCTTTATAATCCTTCAATTGAAGCCCTCTAGACGAATAGTCTCTGCATTCTGTTCCTTTAGGTAATCAGTCAAATGAATTGAATGTGCAATGGTGACTTGACACGTGTGTGATTGTGAAACATGTATTGACATCTCGATTATTTCACACTTTTGAGTTGAATTCCTAATGCTTGTTAGCTGTCCAAACTCGTCATGTAACCCAATACTTTCTCACCAGCTAAAAGACATTTGGACTGATTCATTACATTTGCAGTGGACCCCGGCTTTGTTGGAAATGTTGACTTTGACTTCATTTCAGAGATTTTCTTGGATGTTGATGTTAGTTGACATTTAAGTCCATGCAATCAGTTGGGGAACCTTCTTCACCAATAACTGCATATATTGTATGTCACATCACTTAGGCGCTCCCTACCATAGATTCTCCATGATGCCAACATTTTTCTAATCCCGAACTGCTCCCTAGCCAGGCTGCTTCGTGCTACTAAGATTACAATAAGTCACTAGTCTATTGCTGAAGCCTTGCCTAATGTGGAGCTAAATGTGTTTCTTTGTTTTCTTCTCTCCACTATACTAATGGAGTAGTGTGGCACATACACCATGGAGTTTTGCCGTATACTATTAAGGAGAGATTCAAACTTGTAACGTATCAGAACTGAAAGTTGGACTTGAATTATGAAATTGGGCTTTTTTTTTTGGGGGGGGCTGGTGGTGTTGGTATGTTAAGTCACTTATGAAGTGCAATACATTATAGTATTATACACGAGCCAAAAAGATAGTTCTGCTCATTATCTTGTCCATTTATCTCCGTTCACCTAGCAATGTATACCTGTATGTTTCTTTTATCAGGGTTCGATTCCACTATGGCCATCCAGATGTTTTCGATAGACTGTTTCACCTGACAAGAGGGGGTGTCAGTAAAGCTTCCAAAATGGTTAATCTAAGCGAGGACATATTTGCAGGCACTTCTTTACTGTAGACCTTATCCTTGTTTGTACTTAAATGGCACCTGGTTAAGCCATGGACATATATATATATCTTTTTAATATCACATTGGTCTGCAGGTTTTAATTCCACGCTACGTGGAGGCAATGTTACTCATCATGAATACATACAAGTAGGTAAAGGGCGAGACGTGGGCCTTAATCAGATCTCGATGTTCGAGGCAAAGATAGCCAATGGGAATGGAGAGCAGATGATGTGTCGCGATATATATAGGCTGGGACACCGCTTTGATTTCTTTCGCATGCTGTCGTGCTACTTCACTACAGTGGGGTTCTATTTCAGTACTTTGGTAAGATGCAGTATTTTTCATCTTTAGACAGGAAAATTTTATAGTCTTTATGGTTATCTGAATCACTTACTTCTGTTTTGGCAGCTAACTGTGCTTACGGTCTATATTTTCCTCTATGGTCGTCTTTATCTTGTTCTTAGTGGACTTGAGAAAGGATTGAGTACCCGGCCCGGAATTCGGGACAATAAGTCCCTTCAAGTAGCTCTTGCTTCCCAGTCATTTGTACAAATTGGCTTCTTGATGGCGCTGCCTATGATGATGGAAATAGGTCTTGAAAGAGGATTTCGAAAAGCATTTAGTGATTTTGTTCTGATGCAACTACAGTTGGCTTCTGTCTTTTTTACATTTTCTCTTGGAACTAAGACCCATTATTTTGGGAGAACCTTGCTTCATGGGGGTGCACAATACAGAGGTACAGGCCGTGGCTTTGTTGTGTTCCATGCCAAGTTCGCTGACAACTATAGGCTGTACTCTCGTAGTCATTTTGTCAAAGGAATCGAAATTATGATCTTACTACTTGTATATCAGATATTTGGTCAGTCATATAGGGGTTCGGTTCCATATTTGCTGATTACAATATCAATATGGTTCATGGTGGGAACATGGCTTTTTGCTCCCTTCCTCTTCAATCCTTCGGGATTTGAGTGGCAAAAAATTCTAGATGACTGGACTGATTGGAATAAGTGGATGAGCAACCGCGGAGGGATTGGTGTCCCTCCAGAAAAAAGTTGGGAATCATGGTGGGAGAAGGAACAAGAGCATCTTCGTTATTCTGGGAAGCGAGGTATTATTGCCGAAATATTGTTGTCACTGCGCTTTTTTATATTTCAGTACGGGCTCGTATATCACCTGACCATCACCGAGAAAACCAAAAGTGTTCTGGTACATCCCTTGCCTCTCTTTTTATGCTCTTTCGTAAAATGGATTATTTGAAAACTTTTTTATTTACTTATTGTTTTTTTTTTGTGCAGGTTTACGGTTTATCATGGCTGGTCATCTTTCTGATCTTACTTATTGTGAAGGTCAGATGCAAAGCTCTTCACTTTCCCATTTGAGATTGATGTGTTTTCATTCACAGCATGTATTCAATGGAGGCTTTAAACTTGATTTAGATAGGAACATGCAGAGGCACTTTGGTTTCTTAGGTTCCTGTTGGGTGTGAAAACTTCCTTTTAACAACCTTCTTACAGATGCTTGTGTAGTTCTTGACATGGCGAGGGAGTACTCTTTTGCCAGCTTTAAAAAAGAAATGGGAAAAGAATACATTGTTCAACTTTGCACAGGACTTCAATTTAGCATAAAAGCTACCATCTGTCAAATTTGAATTCAAAAGGCAACATACCAGTGTCTGCAATTATAGTTGAAAGAACAGTAGTTTTCCAAGTTACGAGACAGTTTAGAGCATTATTCCTACTACACAACGCCACTTGCCATATTTGGAAGTTCCCCGTTGTTCTGCAATCAGCCAGCTAACTTTCAACCACTGGAGTTCATTGTGATATCAGGCTATTTGTATATCTTTTGGTACAAATATTAGGCTATAAATGCTTATCCTTTTATTTGCATTATCAATAAATGTCTTCTGTGATTAATTTCTGGTTCCACACATTTGATTTCAAATACTGTAGGCAAGGCAGTATAGAGAATTTTTGTTTTTTGACATTTGGTATCATGGGAACCTATTTTTTTAGGCAGCATCTGTTGGAAGGCGAAGATTTAGTGCTGAATTTCAGCTTGTGTTCCGTTTGATCAAGGGCCTTATCTTCCTTGCATTTCTTGCTGCTCTAATTATTTTAATAGCAGTACCCAAGATGACATTCAAGGACATCATAGTATGCATTCTTGCATTCATGCCTACTGGATGGGGATTGCTTCAGGTGATTGCATTTTTTACTCGAATTTTTCTTATACTTGGTTTTTGTACCTCTATCCAATTCCTACAGTGAAAAATGGATCGGTGCTTCAGCAGTTTTTTGTTTAACCATACCGTTCATTTGATATATGTACTAACTTTTGACCTTCTTTGTCCTCTTAGATTGCTCAAGCTCTGAAACCGCTCGTTCAACGAGCTGGATTCTGGGGATCTGTTCGGACTGTTGCCCGTGGTTATGATTTTATCATGGGCTTGCTTCTATTCACCCCTGTTGCATTCTTGGCTTGGTTTCCCTTTGTTTCAGAGTTCCAAACACGTATGCTATTCAACCAAGCATTTAGCAGAGGTTTACAAATTTCTCGTATTCTTGGTGGTGGACAAAGGACGGAGAAGTCATCCAGCAACAAAGAGTGATAGTAACCTGAACAGCGGCTGCTCGTGTGTAAATAGCTCCACACTCATAGCGGCTCCTCCTGTGTAAGTAGCTCCACACTCATTACCTACAGCATCCTTGGAAACTTCTGTAGACAACTTGTAAATGTGCCAAGACATGGAAAGTATTGATGTTCAAAAATTCAAGAATTTTTGGGTTAGGGTTTAGGTTGAAATGGTGCAGTGTTAGGTAGAACATAACGTGTGTAGTGTTGTTTTTCAGCTTGTACTCAGCCCCTATCAATCCATGTAATTACTGGATATAGAGGACTCTTGATAGATTAAGCTATGTTATCTTCTTCTTGGTCTTTCCATATATCGTCTCCATTACGACTTCTTCTTTCTGAACTTTTTTTATTTGTAGTTCACATGCAAACCGGGCTCCAATTCACCAACCTGAATCGTATAGGACATTACTTCATGATGTATCCAACAGAAACCAAAAAATCAGCATGGTTTATGCTTGTTTCTCTTTTAGGAAATAGTTTAGCATATGTTGTGCCGAGTTGATTGATGGAACTCATGTGACCCTAAAAGTAGCATGTTTTACTGTTAGATATACAAAATAAATTAGAGATTTATAATACCAGAATTTTCATTGAGGATCAGAAAGTGATACACGCGTTGAAAAAAACACTTTCAACATACTGGGAGCTATGATATAGTTGCTACCGCTGCATACAACATGATCATCGCATCCGTATTTCGTGAACGATTGTCAAGAATTTCATGCAAGTTACATCTCGCCTCTTCGTACGCATGAAGGACTAGTGATACTTTAATTGGGTTAATTTGACTCGGCATTTCTGAGGTTAACGTTTGTGCGTTCGTGATTTCTGTGGCTTTTGTGGTCGTGGTGCATGTGCAGCTGCGAGGTTGGAGGTTTGTGTTTGTAGCAAATGTTTGTTTTCTGGTTGTGGTTTTTTAAGGGTCTATTTCATTTTCCAAGGACAGTTCCAGCCTCCACTCGGCCAATTTGGAGAGCCCAGGGTGTCTTAATGGGAGTGGTCACCTTTGAGTTGTTGTTCCGGCAATACTCACTTTCCAGCAGCTGCGCTGCGCGAATACACTCATCGGGAAGTTCCTCCACCACCGCCACTTTTCTCGCAACCTTTTGCAGAGTTGGTGAACCAATATTGGCAATTGAAGGGTGAGGTGGAGGCTGTTGGGAGTTTTCCCCGTCTCATTTCTGGCCCCAATTGACCTGGAATGTCTTCTTGCTAATGGCCCCTGGAATACTCATGGAGCTCAGATAAATTTTCCAAGGCTGTGAATTCCTTGTAGTTGACTGGTCGAAATCGCATCGGTTACCACATAATTACTTTCGTTTTTGGGTAAGAGTTGTTGTGGATGATCCGCTTGTAGCTGGGGTGTACTTGTAGACGATGGCAAGTATGAAAAATGGATTTGCGTGGCATACTAAAAGGTCTTCTGTGTGTGTGCTATTGTTGTAGGCCAATAAGGCACGCATTTATTGCTAATGTTTTGCTTGATCGAGTCCATGCCCGATATGTGCGGTCAGAGAACACGCTCAGAACACGCTCACGCTCATTGATGCCGAAGAGATGGCGCTGAAACTGATTGTGGCGCTGGATTCTTCCATATCTGTGCACTCATTTGATGGTTCAAGAGACTCGTTGCTTGTCTCTTCGCTTTCCCACCGGAATATATGGCATCATCGGACGGATTTACATCTCCATGTCGGACTTTGATCGGTCTTTTTCTATAGTGAAGAGGGCTCTGTTGGCAGGCCTGATTCTCGGTGGTAACAGAAATGACTATTTTACCGACGACCACGAACGACATGCAAATTTTGGCTATTTCTCAGTCGGCGAAGGGGGTGGTCTCAGTGTCTAACCTCTGTCTGGAGTTGGAACACTCCACTCCTGTTGCGGCTGACATGTGAAGTTTCTTTTCTGAGCAAGCAGCTTTTGTGGACGGAGCTGGGTGCTGCCTCAAGGGCCCGGGGCAAGGATAGGATAGACGAAGACCTAGGGTTGGACTTTGTTCTAAAATATTGGTCCTTGTTGGCTTGGGCCCCCTGGCGGATTAATCAAGCCCGGGTGCGCCTTTGGCGGGCCAAGTAAGGTGGGCTGTGAGACTTGCATAGATAAAGGTTTAATTGCCAATATTGGATACGAATTTGGGCTGGATGCTCATTGGATGGACTCGACTCTTAGTGAAAACGGGCTTGGAGGATTCTTACAGGCCGGACCGTTTAACCAAATATGATTCGAACCTTGGGGCCGCTTTCCAAAAGTCGATGATGTTAGAAGCCGGAGTTGAGGTAGAGACGTCGTGTGCTGACTCATTCTCTATCGGGTTGCCCGCGACTGGTTTGGTGGACACTGCTGCTCTAATGGGGACATCGCTGTCTTTCGTCTCCGCACACTGTCTGTTGAGTCTGAGTTGTCTTCTATGACATTCTCACCTTCTTCTCTTTGTTCGGCAAAGGGACGTGGCACTGCTCCGAGCTCGCCGGAATGGCTACGTCCATCACTAGAGGACGCTGGCTTGTCAGATTTACAAAATCTGGGGTTGTCCCTGTCTCCACAGTTGTCGGAGGCCAACCTGGCCTTGGCTGAAAATCCTACTTTACACTTTAGCCTTCTACATCAACTGGGGGCTCTGCAAGATCATCTTCAAGTTCCAATTTGTGTAAGAGGCTAAGACCTGAAGAGGTGTTGGGTTGTTGGTGGCAACAATGGAGGGGGCGTAGATGTTTTTTTTTTTTTTTTTGTTAATAAGAGAATAGCATTGAAAATTAAAAGGGTTACAGATATGCCCAACGGCGAGTAAAGGTCACGACATTCCCGTGACTCGGTGTATACACGACTACAAAGGTCAGAAACTAACAACGAACCTATAAACTCAAAATCAATTACAATTAAACTAAAGCAGAACATATCATACACTTTAGATTAATTTTAAGTAATGCGCATAAGTCTAAAGGTTATAAACACACCTAAGAAACAAATACAAAACAACGTAAATATAAAAGCACAAAAGTTACTAAGAGGAAGCCAACTAAAGCCATACGAACTGGAAGGTGTACTCGACACTCAATGGGATCACATCGCTAAGAATACATGCCATCAATCTTGCACGGTTCACAGTAATTCTCTGGCGTTTCACGCGGTTTACAATAATATTTCAGCATTTCCACCCGCAACACGGCAACCGAAAATTTATTAGCAAGCCAACAATCCTAAGGACTAAGCAAGACTAAAAAACCACCCCCACCCCACCCCAAAACACCCTTTGTACAGGTAATCCCGAATACCCCTCCCCCCAAGGGCCACAACCCCCCCTCCCCCTCACCCCCAACGCAGACACACGCCCAAAAACCCAACCCCCCCCCCCAGGCCCTATCCCCCCCACCCCAGGACACCCCGGTTGTCAGTCCCATTACCTTGGACTAGGCACTAGGTATGGTTTTGTTACCTCTTATCAGTTATGCCGTTTTGTCATTATGTCTGGATGATATGATTATTGATGGGTCGATGTTCTCGACTTTACCGTCCGCGCCACTAGTGGCTTAGACTTCCTTTTGACAAATCCTTTTGAAGTTTCTTTTTTGGCCTGATAGAGTTTTGGTGGTTGCCCTTTTGCAACCCCATGGGGGATCATGAAAATTCTATGCTAGAACTGAAGTGGCTTAGGTCAAACATCAACATTCGTCTAGCTAGGCTTTTGACCCGCAGGTCACTACCATCTATTTAGTTCTTAATAGGAACAAAAATGGACGTGTCTCTTGTGGCTCAAGAGTTTTGTCGGGAGGGTGTGACGACCGCTTCTGAAAAAGATGAAAGGTTTAATTTGAGCTGCCGTCTTAGTTTTTTAGGGTTAATTTGTTGATTAACAAGAGAAAACAAGAAAACCCCAGATTTGACTCTGGATTGTCCAATTCAAGCTTCTAACCTACGAAACCGGAAATTCAGGTTCGGAAACTAATTTGTATGACGAGAAGATGTTAGGCACCACATCATACCCTAAACGGTCTCAAACTTATTTATTGTGATTTTTGTTATTGTTTTTCCTAATCAATTATCTTAAAACACAAATAAAGCTAAAATAAGACTTAAAGTAAACTTAAACATGGTTCGAATTCGACGCCTGGGGTCTAATAGCCTACTTATCAGAATGTGCAAGTCGAGATCAAAACCTGGTAGTCTTAGTGACAGTTTTCCTTATTTTTATTGGATATTTATCACAAGTGTAATCCAAGACTTTACTAAACAACTCCGCTGACAAGATAAAAGACAAAAGAAAAAAATTATACCTGTTGATTTGGACTTTTGGATTGCCTGACCACGACTCAGATTCTCCACGAAGGGACAAAGTGACTACACTTGTGAACTCGGACTCACATAAAAAAGAATCTGAACCTTCTAATCAACTTATATATCTTGTTTCTCTTGCTAGTCTATTTCCCACAACATTTTTACAGCCTTTCTGGGGGGATATTCTCTCTGATTAACTATCCCTTTTGGGGCATCAAAAAAGGCCTTTTTATAGAGGTCCGGGAGCAGCAAAAATGCAAAAGGATACCAATTGGTCGTCCTTGTCACCTCTACAAGATAAGGCTAAAATAGGCTGAAAAGTCCAAATCGACCCTGCTGGCCGGTTGATATTAGAATCGGCTGGTTCAAAAGGGAAACTGGTCGGATCTCTTACTTGAACCCGTCAAATGAATGAGGAGACCAATTGGTCGTCCTTGTCACCTCCACGAGATAAGACTTAAATTGGCTGAAAAGTCCAGAAAACTGGATGAAGACATCACTCGAGGCCGAAGCCAAATACGCGTGGATGTTGCTGGTCGCCAAACAAAAGGGGCATTCTTAGAAGTCAATGGTAACAAAGATTGCTCATCTATGGATACTTAAAATAGAGAAAATTCATCTGGAGCCAGAGCCAACACCTTGTGAAAGCATTTGCTCGCTAGACAAATGGGGTATTCCTAGAAGCTGAATTCAACATTAACAACGATTGGTTGCTTAAGCACAAGGCGTACCCCTAGATATTCGAGCTAACATATCGATCGTTTTGGTCATCTAGGGAGCTAAAAAGTCATGTCTAAGAGCCGAACCCAACACCAACAATGATTGGGTTGCTTAAAAATGAGAAGAGAAGCATATCTAGACGCTGGAGCCAGCAGATCGATCGTGTTGTTTTCTAAATGTGCTAGAAATACACTTTGCCCAGGAGCCAGAGCCAACTTATCGACCGTGTTGTTGACTAGACAAATTACACGCCCGTAAGTAATCAATCGCGTTGGTTAAAGTACACACCTGTCGATTGTGTTGGTCATTTAGTCACAGTGAGGAAGTATATCTAGATGTTGAAGCCAACAGATCAATCGTGTTAGTCATCACGACATACTGAGAATTACGGACCTAACAGCTACGACCAACAACTCGTGAAAGCGGCTGGTCACTTAGGAACATCGAGGATTCATATTTAAGAGTCGAAGCTAACAACGTGTGAAAGCGGCTAATAACTTAGATAAGAGGAAATAAGCATATCTAAAAGCTACAGCCAACAACACGTGAAAGCAATACTTGTCTAGATACACCTTGAATAGCTGTAAAGGAGTCACTCAAAGCCAGCCAACAATGCTCAAGGGTAATTGGTCGTTGAGTGACATCAATAGGATAGGTCGACTCTTTTTTAGATGAGAGAGAAATGAGCTTAGAAAGACAACAAAACTTAGATTTATTACTACTGCCTTCGTCCTAAAAAAATTGATCATATTTATTTTGGGTCATCCTACAAAAATTGCTCACTTTCTAATTAAAGAAAGATTATGTATATATTTTTACATCTTTATCCTTTTTACATTTTTTTTAATTTTATTTCTCTCTCCACATTTAACTCTCCACCAACTCATTTTCTCTCTCTTGGCCCACTTTCTTACACTTTTTTTATTCTATTTCTCTCTCCAAATTTAACACTCCACTAACCCATTTTTTCTCTCCTAGTTCACTTTCTTCCCCTCCTCTCTCTAAATGGTAAAATAGAGAATACACAACATATGACTTAAATCCTTAATCTGCATGCAAAAAAACCTGATCATTTTATGTGGGATGGAGGGAGTATTACTATTTCTTTTTAACTTTTATTATGTTTATCTTTTGAATTTGAAAAACTGGAGTCAAGAAGTAGAATCCTAAGACCTAGACTTAGTCAAGTAGAGACAGACACTATTCGTATTGTCTGGACATGGAAATCACATGCAGCCCCTAGACGAAAATACGTGCAAACAAAATTGACCACGCAATGGACTGGACAAAGATAGGCAAAATCATGACCACCACGAGAGGGAATCACAGGGACCCCTAGACAAAATGCATGCTGAAATAGTAGTGCGATAAACTGAGTGAACTAAAACAGACGCCATCCCAACTGTCGGGAGAAGGGAATCAACAGGAGCCCCCCCCCCCCCCCCCCGACAAAATACATGCATGTGAAACTGGCGATGCAATGAGTCAGATGAAGACAAACACTATCCTGACTATTTGCAGAAGAGACTCACATAGAGCCGCTGTGCAAAGACAGATGCTATCCTGACTGTCAGGAGATGGTAATCACATGGAGCCCCTAGGTAAAACAAACAAGATTGAACCGAGTATAACTATAATGAAAGGGCAATCACATGGTAAGTCCTTAAGGACAACGATAAAGAAGAAACTAAGACACATAGGATATCCTTTGCAACTGTGAGAGCATGTTTAAATCGAAAAACATTTTGGTTGACTCAATACCATGAGTCGACCAATCACTTCAGAATCTATACTCATTTTCTTTGCATTTTGTCATCTTGAATTTAAGGTAATGGTACTCACTTTATTGACACGTCTATATATACCGAAAGGGGAGAATAATATTTGAATTTTTTGATTGAAAATACTTTAATTCCTTATGGATCATATGTCATATAACTTCACAGAAGAAGCTACTTCTTAACTTAAAAGCTCAACTTTGAATCCTCAAGATTACCACAAAAAGGTTGAACTCGAATGGTAGACAGCAAGGACGTAAGAAAATATCGGTCTAAAGGCTGTGAGGCTGAGATCAACTTAGCGCATTATTAGCCAAAAGGGTCATGAATATGTAATGGGCTGAGTAAAAGTAAATGACTCTCAAGTGCGTAATAGCAAAGTCACAAGGCAGGTGATGAAGTCATATGGTTTCTCATGTTACTATGTAGACCAACTGAGACAAGTGACCTTCTTCATTGACTGTATAAGGTAAGGCACACCAGGCAAGTCAAGAAATTAGGGATCAATAGGGTCATCAAACATGCCATATGGAGGTGAACACATCATGTCACAACGTAATAAGCTCAAAAGGTGCATGGACCAATATTTTTCCCCTTTTCTTTCTCTGTCTTTATATTTTTTATTAGTTTTTACCTCATCGAAATTTAAAGGAGCATTTGAATCCTTTGAATAAACAAACAAACGACATAACCTCAAGCAAAACCTTATTTGCGAGACAAAAATGATTAGTAGTGAGGCTCATCAACCCAAATATGATACCAAAGCCCCTAGTGCCTATTCATGGATATCGAGCCTACAGTACAACTAAGTTGCTTAAGATGACTAAATTGCCTACATATTCCTATTGGGGGAATCAGATCTGACATTGTTCAAATCACTGAACATGCTGAATATCTACTCAACAAACTCAACCATTAGTCCAACCAAAAAAAACTCAACCATTAGAAAGTTTAGGCACTGAATCTTGATAACCCCATTCAATATTTTTTCTTTATTTCTTTATTTCAACGCTTCTTCTCCTTTCTCTTTTCATTGATATTTTCCTTCTTCTTCTTTTTTTTAATTTTAAATTTCAATCTCAAATAGTCATAAAGACTCAAATCATGTTCTTTGTTATCAATAGTTTGGTTCCTATGAGAAAGAACCCTCCATTGAGTCCAACGGTAAAACTGGGAACGTAGTAGGCACATAGAAAGGAACTTATCTCTCCCCCCCCCCCCCAAAAGTTTGGAACATAGGCTTTCAGAAGAAAGGCTAAATTTTGTTAGGTTCAAAAGGCTAGCAAGTGAAAAAAATAAAACATAGGGTATCTAGATAATATGTGATGGCCTTCAAAGGAAGACTTGTGTCCTAACTTTTGTCTAGACATACTTTCTTAGGGTTTTCAACCTAGCCAACTTTTTCTTTTCTTCAGAGATAAATTTTCCAAACTAGGGAAAATCAAGTGAGCTTAGAAGATGTTGAGATTGGTATGACATGTCATTATCTTAAACGATGGGCTTGCTTCTTATGAGTAATAGTTGTTAGGGGTTGACCCAAAAAAAAAAGGTCACTACCTTTTCTTGTTTACGTTTGGATTCTCCCTCGAATGTTTAAGTTCCAAACTAATTTCTTCTATTTTAAGCTTGGAAAGAAAGTGATCATCAAACCCAAGCGCAAAAAAGAAGTATCTAAAAGATAGACCACTATAGTTAGATTCATAATCTTCTATTTCATATAGATCTTGAAGTGATTGGGTAACTGAGAATTCAATCGTATGAAAGTAGGCAATTATCTCTTGCTCCAAAAATGGGTTAAAGGGTCAGTGTTTTAGAGTGAGTTTCTATCAAACATAAAGGCTGGTACGCCTATGAACCTGTCGACACGTATGCCTGCATGACATATTTTAGCAGGCTGGTATGTTTGATGGGTTTTTAGTTTTTTCGGAGAGGTTTACTGGTTAGTTTTCAATAGCGTAAGTGGTCCACCAAAGACATGTTTGCTGATTTCTACTTTATGGGAAGTACCGACCAGTTTTGTGGTGTACCGGCGGATTTTTCAGCCTGTACACCCTAAAGTCATTGGGTGCTCTTGTTAAAGAGAAAATTCCCAAATCGAGTCCAGTATGTGGTGGTTTCTAAAGTCCAGTGAAGTTATTCCTTCGGCTGAATTTGCACGATATACCTCTCACACGTAACTTCCGTAGTTAATGGTTGATGGTGATTGGTGTGTCTACAAATTATTTTATAATACTGAGAAACTAGGAGGCTCTCAATACTATGCCTTTGGAGGTGAGGGAACAGTCAAAAATTTCCTTTGCAACTAAGAAGCTTGAAGGTTTTAACTAGACCTGGCAAAAAGAGGACCGTACCCGTTACCCGAACCGTACCCGGTCCAAAATACCGGGTACGGGTACCAATATTCAGTACCCGCTGAAATTTGACCCGTACCCGAACCGACCCGTAATTTCCGGGTAAATGCGGGTCGGATACGGGCTACCCGGGCTACCCGATTTTTTTACTATATAAGTATAACCCTTCTTAGGGTTTCCATACTTTTCATTTTTCAATTCATTCTTTTCTCTGCTATCCATCTGCGCCTCCCTCCCTTTCTCTTCCATCTGCGCCTCCCTCCCTCCCTCTCTCTTCCATGTGCGCCTCCCTCCCTCTCTCTCTCACGACATCGCTCTCTCCAGCTCACCATTCGGATCCATCGACGGCCACTTCAACTCACGGCGTCCAAAGCCGTCCATCATCAGTCAAGCTCCGTCGCCACCTCCGCCTCCAATTTCCGATCAGATCCGCCATGGATCAGGCACAACTCCGCCGCGACAGCTCCGTCGCCACCGTCCATCGTCCCTGTCAAGCTCTGTCACCACCGTACCTGTCAAGCTCCGTCACCACCGTCCCTGTCAAGCTCTGTCGCCACCGTCCATCGTCCCTGTCAAGCTCCGTCGCCACCAATCTGGAAAGAGAAACTTATGGCAGAGACCAAAGTCGTCTCCGATCGAATATTGTTTTTGGCTTTTTGCTTACGTGATAATTTATTTTTCAGACTTGTATTATGTTTATGTTTACAGATCTGCTTGTATTATTTATACAGATCTGCTTGTATGATTGTGTTAATTTTTTGTATTTATTAACTTCTTCAGATCAGACTTAGGAAGACTTAGATTATTTGGTAGGTGATTTTGCTAGTAGTTGTGTTAAGACTTAAGATAAAGATATTAGGGTTACTGTGTTTGGAGTCTGGGAGTTGAGATGATTGGGTTGGATCGGAAGTGAGAATTGAGATTGACATCTGCTGATAAAAAATAATTAAGATGAAAAAATAGTCCAGTGAAATTAAGGGGTAATTGATAAGGAAAAAAAAACAAATATATCTGTCAATAAAAAAATTAAAATTAATTAATTTACCCGCGGGTAATACCCGGCCCGTCAGGGTAGGGTACGGGCACTGAAAATCTCTACCCGAAAAAAATCGGGTAAAAATTACCCGACCCGCTTTTATCCGTATCCGGCCGGATTTTACCCGTACCCGCGCGGGTCGAACCGTTTGCCAGGTCTAGTTTTAACCTTACCCTAGAAGAGATGGGTCGGCACAATGTGAGTTTGTGTGGTATCTAAAACAAAGAAGCAAACACGTCAAAATCAAATATCCACATATCCATATAAAAATTCTAAAAGATCACATCAAGGGAGACAAATCACCAACATTACAAACAATTTATTTTATAATCTAATTTCCTTAATTTGGTTCCTAGCAGAGTCGTCACTGTGACGAACCGCCTCCGAAAAAGACCAAACGTCTAACTCAAGCCGCGATTTACTTTTTTAGGGTCAATTTATTGATTAACAAGAAAATTAGATTTGACTCTAGATTGTCCAATTTAAGCTTCCAACCTTCGAAACCGAAGGTTCGAGTTCGAGGACTAACTTATATAATGTGTCAGGCACCCGTCATATCCTAAACAATATCTTATTTGTTTATTTTGACTTTTCTTACTTTTATCCAAAAATATCAAATTATTCAATAAGTTAAACAAATATAACAAAACTTAAGCTAAACCTAGTTTGCTCGGGGGTCAAATGGCCTACGTACCTGACCGGACAAAACCATCGTAATTCGGCTGACCATAAGGGAAGGGACCTAATCCCGCTCTGTATTTCTTTAAAGACCTAATATATTTCGACTTCTTTAACTTGACTGCTTTTAGAATTCTTTTTGATGAACTCTTCTAGTTGCTTTTGAATTCTAATCAAGACAAAAGTCTAAATCTAACATATTTCTAGAATTCTATGTTGATTAGACTTCCAATCCTAGTCAACATCTTCTAGTAGTGGCAGGCTCAGAGACAATTTTTCTAATTCCTATTGAATTTTTATCACAGGCTGAAACTTGGTTTTAGAGAATGGAAATCTAATCCAAGACTTTCTAAACTACTCTAGGACAAGATAAAAATATGAAATGGTAAACCTCTTGATTTGAACTGCTTGGGTTGCCCGACTAACTACTCGGGTTCTCCACGATGCCATGAAGTGATTACACTTGTGAACTTGAACGAATGTAAAATAAAATCTGACCCTTCTAATCTAACTTCTCTCTTTTTTCTCTTGTTGGTCTACTTTCTAAATAAATTCTACAGCCTTTTTGGGGCTAGTTTTCTCTCTAATTGACTGTCTCTTTGGGGGTAGACAGAGGGCCTTTTTATAGAGGTCTAGGAGCAGTAAAAATGTAGAAAGAGACCACTTGGTCATTCTTATCATCTCTAAGAGTTAAGACTAAAATAGCCTGAAAAGCCCAAATCTATGGAGAGGGCCAGTTCACATTGGGTATTGTGCGGTTCAAAAGGAAAACCGGCCAAAATACTAGATTGAACCGGCCGCTTTAATAAAAAAGCGGCCGGTTCTATGCTCACCTAATTTATTTTGAAACCTACTCTAGAGTAAAAAGACCTATTGTGATAAATCACATGTCATTTATCTGAATTTGGGACGGACTGATAAATCTAGACCATACCAAGTACTAGACGAGTACCTCCTAGCCTATCAAGTCTTTGAACTGGACCAACTTACTCGATCGGACCACCTAAACTGGACTAATTGGATTGGACGACATAAACTAGGCTAACTAAATTGGACGACATAAACTAGGCTAACTGGATTGGACTTAGCTAATCAAATTAAGCTTGGACCAACTGATAATAATAAAAAAGCCTAATAAAAATAAAGTCCCTCGCTGAGGGAGCTAGCCCGTGAGCAAACATCACTGGAAATAAGACATGTCGGCAAAAAAGTAAATAGATAAACAATAAACAAAAAAGACCACGATACCACAGACTCGAGGAATCACAAAAAAGACCACGTAATCTTAGCATAAAAAACTACGGATTATATTCGTGCAATGAAATATGGACAGGAAGCACTAGCGCTTTAAATTTATATATGAATAAAGCATATGACCGCATGCAATCAGATTTCATTGTGACCAGTCTACGCGGCTTTGGCTTCCAAGACCGGTGGATTCATTTGATCATGCAGTTGTGTGTTTGGTCCTCTTAAATGGCTCCGTTACTCCTCACTTTCATCCCGCTTGTGGGGTTCGACTAAGGGACCGCTCTCGCCCTTACGTCTTTATACTCTGTGTAAAGACCTTATCTACTTTGTTTTCTGACAGAACGCTGCGGTGAGTTCCGGAGTGGGCCGACAAGCCCTTCCAATCTCTCACCTCATTTACACAGGTGATACGCATCTACTTTTGTGCTTATAAAAGTAGGGATGTTCATCGGCTCAATATCTGTCTTTAGCGCTACTGCCACTCTTCAGGGTAGCACATTAATTAGGCAAAGTAAATGTTGGTGTAAGTTCCAATACTGGTCTAGATCTCTGACGATTGATTGAGTAGTTTTTCAGGTTCCAGGCTCAGCAAGGATAAGACAAATATATAGGAATTCAACTGGATATCACTATTTGTCGGAGGTGGATTTCTCAAAGCCTAATTCAACTAGTACAAGACCGCTGTAGTTTCAGGAAGCAGACACTTTTAACTAGAGAAGGACATACAACTCTACTCCAATCTTTATATCCACCATTCTGTTCACTACATGATCCTGTGTAAATTCCCATTCTGTATCTGCAAGAGGCTAGATCAGATCCTTGCTAGATTCTCGTCGTCGGTAGAGCCTGGTCGGTGGAGTATTCACTGGGTGGCTTGGTCTACTTTTTTACCTCCCCAAAAAACTTGGTGCCCTTGGCTTTCGAGATACACAAACTTTTAATGAAGCTCTGCTTACCAAGCAAGCCTTGTGGATATGGTCATGCCGGATCCCGATCCACTGCTGTGGCTAGGGTTACAGCAGTGGTGCTGTGACCCTGTCACAGCCGTCCGATCTTTATGGGTGGGAGGGAAGGGTCCAGATCACGCCACGTCACCCAGCCCTTTATTTCCTTAATTCCCCTCATTTACTCTCCCTCCCCTCATTTACTCTGCCGGCACCGTGACACACTCTCTCTCCAGTTCCTCACGCCGGCGACATTCCCGGCGAAGACACAGCGATCGGACGGCTCCTCACGCCGTCCACGGCGACACAGCGACGTCACCTCAGCCGCAAGGATCGGACGGCGACGCATCTACCAACACCGGCGTGCCTTCCATCGACCAGCGGCTCCTCACGCCGTCCACCGCGACGCCACATCCACCGGTGGAGATCCCGACAGACCCATCTACCAAGCCTTACGCCTGCGACGTTCCCGGCGAAGCCTCACGGTACATCGACGACACCGGGACGACACCGGTGAATCTTCCGGCGTCATATCTACCGCCGTCGATTGTTCGAGACTCAATCTCACTGTACACCGCGTGCCTTCCATCGACCAGCGGCCACTCACGCCGTCCAATTTCCGGTGAAGACACGGCGACGCAACATCCACCTTCCGGCGACAAAGCCTTACGCCGACGACGCCTCACGGTACATCGCCGACACCGGTGAATCTCGACGTTCCAGGCGAAGCCTCACGGTACACCTCGACGACACCGGTTTACTGTAAAAAGCATTATTGGAAATGGGTTGGCTCGGGTTCGGTTTGATCTTGATCATGTTTTTGGATTGATTTAGCCAATTTTTTCTTCCTATATTCTCTGTGGATTTTGACTTCTTTCACTTCATTTATAAGTCCTCTTGAATATTGGCTTGAACTTGAAGTTTCATGGCTAAAATGAAATTTGCCTCTTATGCTCAATTTTACATAAAGAACAAATCACTCTTTATGGTGAAGTATAGGCTAAAATGCCTTTGGCCACTGCTTTACGTGTGTGGATGTACATTCTATCTTGCAATTGCCTGCAAGTGATCTATCTTTGCAATTATCAAGATCAAGACTACATATATGGGTGAATCATATCAACCTCCCTTAGGTTTGTTTTGGTTGTCAAGAACTTTTTCTTGAGAGGCATTGTTTTAAAGTATGATCCAGAAAATTTCTAGTTATGGCAACGAGGTAACTATAGTTTCTAGCCCTGTTTTAATTGCCAATGACAATATGTGTTTCTCGGAACAAGCAAGCTTAGCTACTGACCTCTCATTGTTTAGGGTGTGCAGTGTAATAAGTGTACAGTGCCTCTGACTTTGTCGAGTTTACTTATTTCACTAGAAGTTGAATTGGTTTTAAGCCAATTTGTGTATGACAGGAGGTTAACCATGACAACTTTAAGATTTTGTGTGTAGTGCGTGCACGCTTGTGTGTGTGTTTGTGAGAGAGTGAGAGAAAGAGGTTTTGGAGATCATTGCTTGTGATAGACCAGACATGGTTTGACTGGAACTTGTTTTGCAGGAACTCATTGGAGAATAAACCAAAGCTTTTGTTTCAAAATTAATAAGGCTTTTCAATTTGCACTATCACCAATATTGTGCAAGGTCCCTCCACCGCTATTATGACCAATTCGACCTCAAAATCAACCATTAAGCTATCATTTGCTTAGCACCTATAACAACTTTTTAAGGGGCATTAGCGTTTTTTGCAAGTGAAGTTCGTAACAAAAAAGGAGTGACACCAGTCCCTTTATTAACCATGACCAGCGTCTACGTCTGCATCACTTGATGAGGTAGCAAAGCAAAGTGTTATGAGACTCTAGCCGTCTTATATATTCCATGCTTGGAACGGCTTTGACATACTGCATAGAGCACGCACAACCCATCAGCGATGGCTTTTTCCTTTGGTTGCAATTAATAATCATATTTCATAATAATTTTTCTCCCGAATATAGTTCTAGGTTTGCTAGTGGTTTGTGGCATTTATTTTCCAACTATTACATCTTAGTTCAGAGTTTTAGTAGTACTGACCTTCCTAATGAAGAAGATGCCCTACTTTCTTTATTGGGAATATGTAGAATCCATATGTCCACACAGGATCTCCATGTGGATCAAGCAGTGGATCAGCAATATCAGTAGCTGCAAACATGGTGGCAGTTTCACTAGGGACCGAGACACACAGTTCCATCATCTGCCCAGCAGATCACAACTCAGTAAGCACATGGATACACATTCTTCACTAATTGATGAGATTCTACTCTTGGTTGAAATGAGGAAGACAAGATGGCTCGATCGATGATCACTGTTATCACGGATGTCCTTTCAATCTTCTATGAAATGGAGCATTCACTACGTTCAAGAATCTGTTAGGGTAATGTACTGTTCAAAAATACTTGAAGATAATATACTGTTCAAGAACAAGACATTTCTCATATTTAGGCATACAATAACTTCGTAACCGTTAACAACAAAATAATTATCCATAGTTTAGGCATGCAAGAGTTTCAAAATAGGAAATGCTACATAGGTCCTATCATGAACAATTTTCATTTGAAAATGTAGCTTCCAAGTGACGTTGAGACTTGACTCGAAAGCACGTTGAAATCTCCAAATACTCTTTCGTCGTTCGATTGGATACGATTTGAACCTTGTGATAAACTTGAGAGCAAATTGTCATCCAAACCGGCCTACAATGAAAAAACATGCATATAATATGAACTGTACCATAAGCTGTACCATAAGCTGGTTTGCAGCATGCATATAAACCAACAGAATTAAACTCTCCACTCTATAATTCCACACAAAAACAAAGTACTTCAATGTAACAAGCCCATAGAACAACGCAGACATAAGTTGATTCACCAAATGACTTTTTAAATCGACTTTTTCGTATGTAGGAAAGCCACAACCGAATTCCAAGATAGTGTACTGTCTGAACAAATTCGCTAGCACAATATAGGCTAAACTTCGGGATCACAGTGAAAGCAGTTGGACAACCTCCAACTTCTATCTAGCTTCTACATGCCGTGGTAAGGCGGATACAATCAGACTTCCAGCTGGTCACGATTTAGAAAGGGGAAATCCTCCTACAATACTGGGGGCAAAGGCTGCATACGTTAACCCTCTTTCCGGAAAGAAGGATTTGCCAGGAACCCTGCACAAGAGGCCACTCCTTTGCAACTTCTCACGTATTGGCATTCTTCCAGATAAGTTGAGGGGTATGTTTGCGGATAAAAGTGTCATTGCTTGGATAGCTTCCTTCACTATTTGGCCAACTATTTATGAAGAGAAAGGTTCATACTGGATGAAACAACGTAACTATCCATCACCAAAGTGATCATTGAAAACAACCATAGGCACCCCTCGTAAATCATTTCTCACCGAAAACAAGCAAAAGGCAGCCCTTCTAAACCAATTTTCTATATCATTTAAGAGACAAGAGTATCTGATACATACAAACAACAAAAAATCACGACTACATTCATCTATCTTGAAGTCAGCACCTATGACATCATTATGGAATATTCAAATTTATTCAAGGGCTTATAACATCATGAATGCACAATCCAAAAATGGATAAAACAAGATAGCAAAATACACTTGCGATTCAGAGGAAAAGGTAAACTACATGTAAAGGCATGGCATAAGTGCTACCAGCAGAAGGAAGGCATTTTGAAGGAGAATGAAGAAGGCAGATGGCCTGTCCTCCTTATATAATCTGCCCTTTCTGAAGTCCTCACGGATTTTTCATTTAGTTTAGCTTCAGCGTTTGCACGCTTCTCTTCTGCTATCCTCCTAGCTGCAGCTAGCTTATTTGTAAATTTTTCTTGAGCTCGAGATTTTAGTCTTTCAGTCTTCACCTAAAAGTAGCAGTAGAAAACACAAAATGCTAAGAAGGTTATCAATCTGAGGTGAACAGTTACGGCATTGTTACTTGGCTTGCGAAGCACATTTCTCTGCTTTGAAAGAATATTATTCCGACTCCAATGTCGACAAAAAGAGCACACATTTGTATCCACTACTTTAAAAAAGAGATTCATATGATACAATTTCACAAGGTCCATGACAATAATCAAGGAGCACACATTGTATTACCGCATTGAAGACGTTCATGATTCCATTCAAGAGCAACAGGGCACTAATCATATTGTAATGTTATTTAGAATGTCATAGTTCGTTGAAAGGCTTTATCCTAGCTTGAGCTCGCATCAAGACATTTATGGTTCTATTCAACAGCAATAGGGCATTAATCACAACGAAGCACATTGCGACCCTCGGCCTAATCGAGGCTGCTTCAACCGAGCGTGCTCTTACGAGCCTCAATTTTATATAAATGTTTTCCTCACGTGAGGTTTGAGCGTCTATTAATCATACACGTTTTCTCGCACGTGCTTATTCCCGCAATCCACTATTGGGAGATATCCTGCAATAGTAACTTTAAAATTCTTTTTTGCAGTTTTTTAGCTTTTTGTTAATAGTTACAGTTATAATGCAGAATTACATTGCATAACATGAATATTATGTTCGAAGGATGCATTACAGCCACCGACATGGGTCATCAAGCTCATCTATCCAGTGAACTATTGTATCATCAACGTCCCTCACTAGTTAGCATCTACAAGCTCTTCCACTTCTATAATCGCAATCCTACCTTCCTCCTTCAGTGGACTAGAAGCACCGTCCATTTAAAACTACCGTTTGATAACTAGAAGTGCCACCTAAAACTACCGAAACAAGACCATAGAACATCGGTTTACGAAAACACCGGGCATTGCATCATTTACATGGATGAAGGAAAAAGGCACACCCCCGACATTGGGCCACTAAGGTCGAGGTGCAAAGGGAAATCAAACAATGCTTTTGCTTATATAGAACTTTTTATAGAACTAGAGACGTGAAGCAGAAGTCAAGAAGAACTAGTATCAAACTTGGGTTGCATCATCGATGTCATAATGGATGTGTTTTCTGTTTCAATTTAACATTATTTCCTAAGAAAACAATCTCAAAAAGATGAATCCTCTACAATCCATTCTCATTTACTTAACATTCAAAACATGTACATTGTACAACAAATTAAAACTTGAACCAAGCATGCAGGTCTATCATTTCATGTCAATCGAAGCAAAAATTGTGGTATAACTTTCAAGTTCTCATGTTCACAAAAGAACACCCCTTAAAAAAAATCTATACAATGACTAACTCGATATAGTAATTGAAGTTCTTAAAACATTAAATTCTAGTAAAGGGAGCTCAAACTCACCACCCAATATCAAGATCAAACCGAACCCGAGTCAACCCATTTCCAATAATGCTTTTTACAGTAAACCGGTGTCGTCGAGGTGTACCGTGAGGCTTCGCCTGGAACGTCGAGATTCACCGGTGTCGGCGGTGTACCGTGAGGCGTCGCCGGCGTAAGGCTTTATCGCCGGAAGGTGGATGTTGCGTCGCCGTGTCTTCACCGGAAATTGGACGGCGTGAGTGGCCGCTGGTCGATGGAAGGCACGCGGTGTACAGTGAGATTGAGTCTCGAACAATCGACGGCGGTAGATATGACGCCGGAAGATTCACCGGTGTCGTCCCGGTGTCGTCGGTGTACTGTGAGGCTTCGCCGGGAACGTCGCAGGCGTAAGGCTTGGTAGATGGGTCTGTCGGGATCTCCACCGGTGGATGTGGCGTCGCGGTGGACGGCGTGAGGAGCCGCTGGTCGATGGAAGGCACGCCGGTGTTGGTAGATGCGTCGCCGTCCGATCCTTGCGGCTGAGGTGACGTCGCTGTGTCGTCGTGGACGGCGTGAGGAGCCGTCCGATCGTTGTGTCTTCGCCGGGAATGTCGCCGGCGTGAGGAACTGGAGAGAGAGTGTGTCACGGTGCCGGCAGAGTAAATGAGGGGAGGGAGAGTAAATGAGGGGAATTAAGGAAATAAAGGGCTGGGTGAAGTGGCGTGATCTGGACCCTTCCCTCCCACCCATAAAGATCGGACGGCTGTGACAGGGTCACAGCACCACTGCTGTAACCCTAGCCACAGCAGTGGATCGGGATCCGGTCATGCCCATCCACCTTGTTAACCAAGGATTTTTTGTGGTCAATACTATCCCCACATTTCTATCTTGGAAACCCCGAGTATCCTGATAGGCCAGGATATTCTCAAAATGACCACTACAATTCTAAGTCGGTAAGGGATTGTCCATTCTCGCCTGGAAAGATTGGTGGATACCATAGGTATAACTAGCCCAACTGAGAACTTTGATAATGTTCATGCATGATCAGTAGTGGTGTGCGACAGATCTTATCATCTTGGACATGTATATTCAGGACTCACGTAAGGTGTTGATGTTCTTCTCGCCGCAGGTTGCCGAACGAAATTTTTTTCCTAAGTTAACAGGTTGTAACTGTCTTCATGAGATGATGTGGCCCCATTCCTTAGCTGGCTTATTCTTAGTCTCTGCTACTTTCCAGATGCTACAGATCATCAGGCTTAAGCTCCTCCTTGACAGAGGAGGAGCTTAGTGTCACGGACCGAACTTCCCTAAGCCGAAACCGTGCGGCACTTAGCTAGATCAAGCCCCCGCTTGCTCGGCTAAGTCAGCCTAACCGTAGAGCTGGGCGAAGTTGGAAACAAATATGCAGCGGAACACAATATACACTACTTGGAGAGAGCTTGAATACAAAGATGTATTGGATGTGTCTTAGATAATTTGGCCAAGTGAGGCCTCACCTATTTATACTAGTCCACCTCCTCAACGAACGGTGGAGATACATTCGATCCTACGGATCCTATTAAGCTTCTAGAATTCTAGAGTACTTTCCTACTTTAGAATATTCACACATGTTACATATGTTAAACATGTTACACATGTTCAACCTTCCGGAAGCCTTGCCACCTAATTGCCAAGTAAGCGTCCACGAAGCGTCCCATAAGCGCCTAATGAGCGCCTGCATGGCGTAACCTTTAAAAATCAGCCTCCATATAAAAAGTGTGGGACATTCTCCCCCACCTAATTGCGCGACGCCCTCGTCGCAACTTCCTCGTGATAGCGATCCACGAGGTCTTCGAACTGTCCGAGCTCTTCCGCCAATTCCCAAGTCGCTTCGTGCTCCGACAATCCCTTCCACTTGACCAAGTAGTGCTGCTTCGGTGGAACATCTCGTCCTTGTTCAAGCCTATCCCCAAGCACGTACTCGGCCTCGCGCCTTTGCAAGTCATGCAAAACTTGCGATGTATCTAAGAGTTTAGCCTCCTCGGCTTGACTCTCCCCCTTGACTTGTCGGCACACATGACAAGTCTTGACACACGTTTGCACCTCCTTCTTCATTTGAGGCCAAAAGTATGCCGCAGTCACCAAGGCATATGTCCGTCGATGCCCCGGATGCACCGTCGACTGAGTGTCGTGACTCCCTCGTAGGATCATCTTCCTTAGGTCTCTCCACTTCGGCACGTACACTCGCCCATCATTTGTGTAGAGTAGGTCTCCTTTCACCCGATATCGTTGGGTCTTCCCACTCTTCACAAGCTGTAGCAACTCCTTGGCTAAGGGATCGCGTTGTAGGCCCTCCTTGATTAGCTTGATGATCTCTTCCTTTGCCTTCGAAGTAGTTGACAACTTTTCCTCCTTTGGTGGCGTCATCCCACATGGTACCACGTTTTGTGGCTTGGCCCCCCGGTCAAGCTTGCCTTGATCGCCCACCTTCCTCCTAGGTGGTTGCCGCTTCTCAAACTCGTGCAGCACAACACGATCTTCAACCTTGAGACTCGCCAAGTAAGTGCCCTCACTCTTCTTGGCTTCCTCCCTTTCGACTTCTTGTGCTAGTCGCATACCCGATAGCCGCATAGAAGTCATGGTGCTCGATGTTCCCCCGAACAAAGGCACCACACAAGCCGCGCCTCGCTCCATTATGCACATCGCGTTGTTGTACGGTGACACAAGAGCGTTCACCTGTCGCAAGAAATCAAGGCCTAACACCACCTTGAAATCGTCCATCCGAGCGACAGAGAAGTCCACGAACCCCTTCCATTTGCCAAGGCGTATTTCGACCCTTCGAACCATGCCTTGTAGGGGCTTCGCTTCGGCATTGACGGTTTTTAGCCAACCTCCCCCGTCAACCACATTGAGGCCCAACCGTTCGGCCTCTCCCATCGTGATGAAGTTGTGAGTCGCCCCCGTATCCACTAACACATGAGCGAGCTTCCCATTCAACTTCGCTTCCATGTAGAGCAACCCCTCGCTCTTAGAAGCTTGTCCCTCACCCGTCGGGACTTGCGGCACATTCTTCCTTTGGAGCGCGTTAAGGACTTGGATTGAGCCTATGCGTACTGACTCACGTTCGGCCTTCTCCTCGTCCTTCTCCTTGACTAAGGCAGCCAACTTGCCTTGTCGCCGACAATCCTTTGCCCAATGCGGCCCTCCGCAAAAGAAGCATCCGTCCTTGGGCTTGTTCTTGACTCGCTTTTCCTCTAGCTTGCCACGGCCCTCGGACTTGTTCGTGCTAGCATGCTTGTCCCCTTTGTGCCACGCCTTAGGGCTCTCTCCCCCACCATTGGCGTGGTCGCCTTCCGAAGCTTCATCTTCCCACTTTGGCTTTGAAGATTCCTCACCTCTATCATACTCCGTCAACGACTCCGCCATTGCTATGGCTTCATCGACATCCTTCACGCCCCGGCGTTGAAGTTCCTTCTTGGCCCAACTTTGGAGGCCGTCGACAAAGTTAAATAGAAGATCTTCCTCCGCCATATTTGGAATATGAAGCATAAGTGTAGTAAACTCCTTCACATATTCGCTTATGTTACGCTTATGCCTCAATTCCTTCATCTTCCTTCTCGCTTCGTAGGCTACATTCTCCGGATAG
Source organism: Escallonia rubra (assembly GCA_033065855.1). NCBI lineage: Eukaryota > Viridiplantae > Streptophyta > Magnoliopsida > Escalloniales > Escalloniaceae > Escallonia > Escallonia rubra. The sequence goes on along the minus strand of JAVXUO010000919.1, from coordinate 38,512 downwards.
AACTGCTTTTTGATCTCCCTTTTGAACACCTCCCACGTATCTATGGTGTACAACCCCTTTTCTATCTCGTAATGCTTTCTACGCCACCATAGAGTTGCGGTATCCGTAAGATAGAGAGTTGCAGTTCTTACCTTAGTCGCCTCGTCGACTATGCTAGCACCTTCAAAATAACGCTCCATGTGCCATAAGTAATTGTCGAGCTCTTTGGCGTCCCTCTTGCCTCCGAACTCCTTCGGCTTAGGCGTGTCCACCCTTGGACTAGGAGTGGCAATTGCTCCACCCGCGATAGCTCTCTTGCACATCGCCGCGTCTTGCCTCGTCTCCTCCACGCTAGCCTTCACCACATCGAGTTGTTCTTGCAAACTATTGAACAACTCCGTGAACCTTTCACGTAGCTCGTCTTGGGCGCCCACCGCCCTCTTGAGCGAGTCGAGCTCTTCTAAGACGTGATCCTCCAACGTCTGTAGATTTTGCTCGACCATTCCCACGTGATCCTTGACACCACCCATAGCAATCTCCAAGCGACCCGTTCGGCCATCCAACGAAGCAAGTGCATCACTAGACTTGCTTTGGCCTCGACCACCCTTCTTCCCACCGGCGGGTGGTAATGGATCTCGCCCACGCTCGACCATGACCACATTCTCCTCGGCAACTCCGGATGCTCCAACGTTAGTATCCTTGCTTGCCATAGTTGCTCCTTGCTTGGCACGACTCGTCGTAACCAAGCTCTGATACCACTTGTCACGGACCGAACTTCCCTAAGCCGAAACCGTGCGGCACTTAGCTAGATCAAGCCCCCGCTTGCTCGGTTAAGTCAGCCTAACCGTAGAGCTGGGCGAAGTTGGAAACAAATATGCAGCGGAACACAATATACACTACTTGGAGAGAGCTTGAATACAAAGATGTATTGGATGTGTCTTAGATAATTTGGCCAAGTGAGGCCTCACCTATTTATACTAGTCCACCTCCTCAACGAACGGTGGAGATACATTCGATCCTACGGATCCTATTAAGCTTCTAGAATTCTAGAGTACTTTCCTACTTTAGAATATTCACACATGTTACATATGTTAAACATGTTACACATGTTCAACCTTCCGGAAGCCTTGCCACCTAATTGCCAAGTAAGCGTCCACGAAGCGTCCCATAAGCGCCTAATGAGCGCCCGCATGGCGTAACCTTTAAAAATCAGCCTCCATATAAAAAGTGTGGGACATTAGTCTCTGCTACTCTTAACCATGGTTAAGAGTTTAGATCTAACTGGACATTGGGCCCACGACTTACCAACCTCGCTTAATTGGCACGATATTAGTGATAGTCTAATACCACGTATGCTGATGACGTGACGTTAGACAACCATTGAATATCTTCTCGAAAGATATATAGAGTAAAGAAAGTTGATAGATTGACATTTTAGTAGGAGTGTAAAATTCTACAATCCTGTACACACGTCCCTGTACGCTTACAATATTTATTTTTTATTTTCATTTTTCGTTTTCATTTTCATGATTTTCATATTCAGTTTGAAAACCGTTCCTGTACTTTTATCATTTTCACCAAAAAAAAATTAGCTATTTTTTTTATATTGGGTTAAGTTTGAGTGAAAAAAGTTGAAAACACCTTGGAGTTGTTTTCAGTTTTTTGTTACTATTTGAGTAAATTTATCCAAAACGAAAACAGAAAATGGTAAAAGTACACAAAAAAAGAATCTTTTTCATCATCATTGCTAAAAACAGAAAATGAATTTCGTAAACGTACGGGGCCTAAACTTTTACAATCCCATACACTCGTGTCAAATACAGATTGAGCTGTTGATGGTTGTTCTTGAAGAGTCCGAAGTGAGTGACTCTCACGATGGAAGTTATAAGTGCGACAATCATTAGTGTCCAGAGTATTTTACAATAATAATTGGATTAGAAGTCCAGGTTTATAGTGACAATATAGTTCTAATTCTAGATTACATGTCCAAATTCAAGATAAAATTAAGTGGATTAGAAGTTCCTATTAATTGTAACAATAGTAGGAAGTTCACATTAGAAGTCCAAATTCAAAGTATAATGAGTGGATAAGAAGTCCAGATTAATTGTAACAATAATAAGCAATCAAGATTCTAAGTTGAAATCCAAGATAAATAAGTGGATTAGAACTTTGTATTAGTTGTAACAATTGTAGGAAGTTCACATTAGAAGTCCAAATTCAAGGTATAATAAGTGGGTTAATATTCTAGATTAATTGTAATAATAATTTCAAGTCAAGATTGGAAGTCCAAATTCAAGGTATAATAAGTGGGTTAATATTCCAGATTTATTGTAACAATAATTTCAAGTCAATATTGGAAGTCCAAATTCAAGATAAGCTCAGATTGCTCCAGAAAGTTGAGAATTAAAAAAGGACACGTGGCGACATTCTAAAGAGGAACCTGTCTTCTATTAAATTATATTTTGAATTGCTTGATTTTCCGTGTAATTGTACACAAAGAAGATTCGGTCTTCGAGTTTTTTTTCCCCCAAATAGTACAATTTTAATACTTAATTACATATTCCCTCCATTTTAGAACTTATTTACCCGCGTACCACACTTTTGAAAATCGCTTTTTAAACCACGTCTTTAAAGAAAAACACGTAATCTAAAACCACGTTTTAAACTCAAGAAAAGAGAAACGGCAGGAAAAAAACAGCGCTTAAAAAATGGGATTTGGAACCATATTTTCTTGTTTAAAGCCGTGGTTCTAAACTGCAATTTTCAAAATTATGATATACGGGTAAATAAGTTTCAAAATGAAGTAGATAGGTAATTAAGTATTAAAATTGTATTATTTAGGAAAAAAAAACTCTCAATTTTCTTCTGCACTAAAATTCTGTTCATACATTACAACAAGTTATTACAACAGTTGCACCTAAAGTAGCCCGATAACCAAAGCGTGATACATGATAAACACGAGATTTCTGTAATTGGGTCCTCAACCCAGATGCTACATGATACATGGTTTTTTGTGGCGTGACCGCAATGCTAGTGCTTTCAGAGCTAGATCTTTAGCTCCCAGCTCATTTCCTCCATTGCACATAAAATATTAAAAATATTTGTAGACACCTTATTTTTTGTAGTTATGTTTAATTAGATAATTAACGGGCTTTATCATTAATTAGAGAGCATTAATAAGCTTAGGCCTAGTAATGTGATTTAATTAATTAATTTAGTCCACTCCAGTCGAGTCCAATTGTTAAGCATCTAAGTCCAGTTATCAAGTCCATTGGTCTTGTCCAAACCAATAGTTCAGTCATGTCTAGTTGTCTAGTTAGTAAATTGGTCAAGTCCAGTTCAATTTTGTTAAGCCCAGTCCAAATTTTCTAAATTTTATTATTTAATCTTATTTAGTTTGCCTAGATAAGTTAGAACAATATTCTGTGAATTATTCCTGATGCAAAGATTAAGTCCTTGATTTATAAGGTTGAGGGAGATAAATCTGGTACATAACATCTACAAAATCAGAGATGATTACTGAAATTTAGAGTCAGATAATGCCTCAAAATTCAGGAAAAATTATTTTTAAATTATGGGATGAATCGGCTACATTTTGACTAACCAGTCGGTTAGTTGACTTTTGTCAATCTGTAATTTTATCTAGTATTCTGACTTATCTCCAGTCTTACATATTGGCATAGCCAATCTTATTAGATTATGCATCCCAGAACTCTATAAATAGGCCCTTAGCCTTCATTTTCAAGGGTGCATAAGCTTATCCTCTTTAGATCTTGTTTACCATTTCTCTGTGAAGTGATACACTATCTCTCTCGAGAATTGTTAGCCGTTCATAGTCACCTTAAAAAATTTATTTCAGTCTTTGCATCGTAGATCATTTGGAGAGTGCAACTGAGTCATCCCGACAGGTTACTCCTCGAGATAATTTTATTAGCTTTCTAGCATCGTGTAGACACCCTATTTTTGTAGTCTTTTCATTTATTAAATAATTATTGAATTTTATTGTTAATTAAGTTTATTATTATTATTATAGGCTTAGGCCTAATAATATACTGATCCTAATCTATTTAATTAAGTTCAATAAGTGAGTGGTCTAGTTCAGTCCAGTTAGATTCTATGTTAGATTCTTTGCCCACAAGAGGGAGAAAAAACCCTAAGAGAAAGGTGGCTAGGTCAAAAATCCCAAATTCTCGTTTTAATCATATTCCCAAACTTTGACCAGCCATAATCTGCTCATATCATACTGATTTGGGCAACTTTTCTTGACAGTTCTTCTATTTGAGGGGCTTTGTGCAGAACTAATACAAAATACGGGGTACAACATGGAATTTTAATAGTTAAATGCTTGTAATAAATTGAAACCTTAAGGGGTGGCGAATACAATTAACCACTTTAATTTTAGACGCGGCACGTGGTCTTGTTTTGATTAGTACTCACTTCAGTTTATCATCACACTTCACGCGGGAATCACGTGCATCATTGTCAACGTTTATCTCCAGAATCAAATGCAAAAGCCGTAGAAATCACCCAAATTTCTAGGGTTTCAATCCACTTAAAATCTGGACAAAATTCAACTCCAATCCTCACCTGCAGATCCTGTATGTTAACCCCACACTTTACAATTCCGTGTTTTTAGGGGTTCTCCCTGACATTCGGTGAAGATATGAACAATCAGCCTCACATACTCAATCGGAGTTCCGTAGTTTGGCCGCCGCCGCCGGAAAATGCAACCAAGTTTAGCAGACCAAATTTTACTTCGACAAACACCAAACTAACCGAGCGAAACGAAACGCTACGAAACGACCCTCTTGGGATCCGAAAAATCTACAAAAACCCGAACCAACTCGAATTTCACCGGAACAGCCGGTCAAAGTCCCGTTGGCAACCGAAAAAGAAGTTTAGGTACCGGTTCGCGCCGTACGCTCCGCGAAACACGTCGTCGTTTATTATCCGGGCGAAGAAGTCGGGCGGTATCACCTCGTTGGTCTCGCCGTGTGCAGTGACCCCGGCGATACTGCCAACCCCGACATTTTCGTCCTCTGGGGAGGTCCTGGTCGATATGGCGAAGGAAGAGTGGGGAGTGGATGGGTACGGGTCGATGAAGGGGCTAATTAGGGTTAGATCGACGGGGCATGACGACGAGGAGGAAGGCGGATGTGAGACGAGCGATAGCGACGTGGAGGAGATGGAGAGGCGGTTGGATCACGATTTGAGTAGGTTCGAGATGGTTTATCCCAACGCGGAGGAGCAGAGTAATACGTTGGAGAAGTTGGTTGATGGTCAGGACGGTAATATAGTGCGGTTGCAGGAAGAGAATTTGACGTTAAAGGAGCGGCTATTCTTGATGGAGAGGGAGTTGGAGGACATAAGGAGGAGGGTTCGGTGCTTGGAGACGGGTAGTGGGCGGACGAGGGAGAAAAACGATAATGATGACGAGGGTTCGGAGAATGGATCCGATAATGTATGGGGCGGTGACGTTTGCTCGGAGAAGAGTGTTGGCGATGGCGTGGGAGAAGGCGGTGGCTGACTAAACTTGTGTAAGTATTAGTTATGAAGACTGAATTGGTGGTTGACTCTTGTTATGTGTAAATGTTGTATATATGTTGTTTATGCTGTCATAGCTTGCTGTAATTACTCCTGTGTTGCTCGTTAATTTCACACTGGCTAATTGAAAGTCGGGAACGGGAAGTAGATATAGTTAGCTGGATTACTTACGAGCTTCTCTGCTTCTGACTAATATAGCTTTTCGCGTCTTCAAACAGCTTTGATGATAAACGATGTGTTTTCGTAAGGTATAATATAGAGATGGCACTGCTGCCTGTTACTTCGTTCAGTTGAATGCGTTCAGTTATTTTTGAATTTGTTGTTTGAGTGCTAACTGAAGGATCATGATTTGTCTCCGGTGAGTTGCTTGAAGCTGCTTTGTATGAGGAATTTTTGCGTTCAGTCTTTGAGAGAAGAATCTCACTTGTTACTCATTGTACTCAATAGAAGAGAAAGAAACAACATGATGTACATATGATGTTGGAGAAAATGCGGAAAGTCATATGAAACTTGGGTTATGGAGCTATGTATGGGGATTATAGAGAAGCTTTGGGAGATATCTGGTGTCTCCTTTATGCACAGGATCCTTTTGAGTCTCTTATGAGAGAGATCAGTCTCTTGAATTAGTTGTTGATTATGTGGAGACAGTGAGTGACATTGTATATTTTGCTATCTAATAGACGAGGTATGCTGATGTCCTGGCCCTCCTTCATATGGGGTGTAATCTGCGGTATTATGAGAGAACTACACACCTCGGGTGCACGCAAGGAGGTCTTTTGCGCTGCTGGTGACCACTCGATGGTGAGAATGTACCGCCTAGTCCATAACGGTTTTCAGATGATAAAATCTTGCGCAGCCTACATGGCTGTATATTGTCCGACGATTTCATCGGGTAAAAATTTGATGTACGGTTATCTCTGGATAAGCACTACTTTGGGTGGGTTGGAATTACAATCTTTTGATGGTTGGTAAGCGTATGTCTATTGCTAAAAAGCAATACAAGTCGTAGGCAGAAGTTTGGAAATAAGGGTAGCCATCGAAGGATGCCAATCTATGAGCTGAGCTGATTTAGATACCCTTTTTCTCTCATAAATACAGTTTTATTTCAACAGAAAATACATGTCCATGGGATTCAGCAGCAGATGGGAACTGAGAGATTGGGAAAGGAATGCTGTTTAGCATTTTTTTTCTCTAACATAGCAACTCACTTGTATATTTCAGAAAGAATGCCGTTAGCCTCGCGATATTACAGTCTTAATTAGTGAATGTTCACCTTCTGTTCCAGTCAGTTCGTACACAGAGAGTCAAGAGCTTGCCATGCTATTAAGAGTGCCATAAGCAAAATAGCTTTTTGTGCAAATGGTAAAATTAGAACCATCAACCATGCTTTTGAAACGCTTGAAATTGGAAGATGAGAGGATAAAGAAAAACATCAAACCCAACATAGACCAAACACGTCAACTTATGAAAACAAGAAAAATGTTGAAATTGGAACGAGCAATGTCGAACATGGTAAGAGTGCCTCTGAACTCCGAAGAGACTGATTTTTAGTTTGTTATTATGGGGAGCGAACAGGTGCCTTAGTTAGTAGTAATAATATCTGCGTTCCGCATAGGATATAATGGTCTTGCTAAGTCGTTTACAGCATGGGTTGTATCCGTCATCATCTGCGCCAGGAATAGCGCAGCTTGAAGTTCCTTTTGAGCTTGAAACCGAGCCTCCAATCGTTGGCGCTGAGCTGCAGGAATTGGGTCTTTGGATACTTAAATATATATTTCACGCGTCTCGTCGCTGCTACACAGCCTAGATGAGTATCATAGTTACATTCTGCACAATGCTAATCCCAGCAGTTCTTAGGAACTACATTGTTGGAGAAGCCGCACCTAATCCCAACTATGTCTTGCCCCGCGTGTCTTGAGATATAATAGCGAGTAAGAGGGTGCTTGCGATCTTCATGGTTCAAAGAAGTCACTATGGCCGCCCCACCGTGCTTCCGCGCGTTGCGCCAGGGGGAGGGAACCACTACGGCGATTAATCTATAGGTTCTTATTTATGTTTCGTGTGTTGGTATACTCTACGAAATGATCAGTTGGTGGCCGGCGGCACAAGCGGCAGGAAGATGGTGGCGAGGCGTGTCTCACCAAATTGTGATCGCAGACGGCGAACTCAAGGTAAGTCTCTGTTCTCGGTCGATCTACGTAGATATGTGTAGAGCTGCTTGATCCACAGTTCGCTGGAGGTGACCGGAAGTACCGTCAGTGACCGGAATCTCACTGGCGGCAAACGGATTTTCGTTGGCGTTTGTTGAACCTCATTTCTAAATGATTCTTCAGCTTTAATTCCGACTCGGGTTTTAGGGCTCTTTTCTAGGTTTGAGCTTCTTGTGTGTCTACTTTGGTATGTTGTGGATGAGTAGTGGTTCCTCCACCCTGTATTGTTACAATTTATTTTGGATTTGTTGTGTTAGTCGAAGAATGAACGTTGCGGTGTTGAAGAAACTCAGATGTGTGATGTGCCTTCTTAAACGGTATGCTCACCTTTGGGTCGCGCGCTTCCCGATTGTTTGCGCTATTGTTACCACCCTATACTTTGTAGTTTGTTCTTATTTCTATTTCATTCTTTTGTACCAAAAACCTGTAAATTTTACATGTTACTTTAACTTGAGTTAAAATATAGGATATGCTCTGCGCTAATTCAATTGTAATGTGTATAAGATTAATTAGGTTTTTTGTTAGTGTCGACCTTTGTGGTCATGTATACTGAGTCACAGGAACGTCGTGATCGTTAATATCTGTAAGCTCTATAACAGAACAACTATGTAACTTTCTTCAATGCAGTTCTCTTATTCTATCAAAAAGAAAAAAAATCACACGTAAGCAACGGACGGCGAGGGCATTGCCAGAGTTGCCACAAGCACTTAGGGCTGTAAATGAACTGAGTTGTTCACAAACAGCTCGATGTTTGTTCTCTCTAAAACTCGTTCATGTTTGTTCATGTAATAGGTGAACCGAACACGAACACAATTTTATGGCTCGTTTATTAAACGAGCCGAGTTTGAACATAATGATGTTTGTTTATTAATGTTCGTGAACAAGAAGGCTCGTTTATTTAACGAGCCGAACACGAGCTGAGGCTTATAAACGAACATCGGTTCGTTTATACTCATTAAAAAATACAAAATATTATGACCTACAGGGCTACATAAAATATCTGTGTATTAGGACGTGGAAGCATTTGGATCACTTATCCTCTCTGGCTCTCTCTATCACCATTCACCAAATTCATTTCCCTTCTCATCTCATTAGAGAGACACTCAAGTCTAGTCTCAACATTCAAACACCCGTGCACCCTCTCTCATCAGTATACTGCCGGCCAAACCACACCCCACGCCGTCGGCCAGACCACACCCTACGCTGCCGCCAGACCATCGCTCACACCGCCTCCTTCTCTTAGATACTCGAACAATCAAGCACTCTCTGCCCCCTCTCTCTCATCACACAAGAACACCGCCCTCTCACACACTGACACACAGAGATCGCACACATGGCCCCCATTCTCTCGCTTCACAAACGGTAATAACGTTACCCGTCTTCGCCGCCGTCATCGCCCGTCGCCGGATTCAACATCCGACGCCGGATTCAACCTGCGTCGCCTGATTCAAGCATGTTTCCGAACTGCAAAGTCAAGGGCTTGAAGAGGGAGCTGATTCATAAAGGGCATGCATCAACCCGTTGTATATGTCTTCATCGCCGATCGATCGAGATTTCGTTTTACAATGTTTTTATTTTGCATCCCTCATTGTATCTATATAGTGTACTTGCTTTCTCTTGCTTTTCTTTCGTTAACATGTTCTTATTTTTGATATTGGCTTATTGCTTGAACGATTTGAGGGATTTGAGTAAATTTAGGGATTTGATTGAAGTTGGACACGAATCCGAGTCGAGTTTCCGAACTCGAGCTTGGCTCGTATTGTTAAAAGAGTTGAACGAGCCGAGCCCGAGTTTTACCGTCACGAACTCGAGCCGAGTTCGAACATTGATGTCTTACCTCTTGACGAACTCGAGCTGAGCTCGAACATGTCAAAACTTAAACGAACCGAGTTCGAACACACCCATGTTTGGCTCGTACTCGTTTCGTATACAGCCCTACAAGCACTACAAAGAAATGAATCGCTTTTGTAAGATGGGTAGGCGAGTAAAAAGAGAGGGTGACTAGGGTAGGAATCTCTCGCAGCAAGTAAAAGCGGGACTTGGGAAGGAAGCAGCCGCACTTGGATTTGGTGCAAGTGTAAGTTGACCCTAGAAAGGTCTTGCTTACAATATGAGCAAACTATCTCATCTTCCTCTTTCACTTCAAAGAGTGACAAGTGATTAGGGTGGCTGAAATTCTTCATGGCCAGCTAGTCGTAGTTCCTCTGACTTTTTACTGGTTTTTATTTTTTATTTCTACTACTAGTAGATCGATCTAGATGCCCACCTATTCATTGACAAGACTTTTATCCGGCTAGAGTTTGCTATATCGATCATGTATGATTGAAGGTTCAGTTTTATTTAGTGCTTGGGAAGTCAACTTATAGAATATAACCTCATCCGCAAATAGCGTTAGCGCGACAGTTTGTTGGACCTATTACGTTACTTAGGCCCCGTACGTTTACAAAATTTTGTATTCATTTTTGTAATGACGATGACAAATATGCTTTTTTTTTTGCATACTTTTATCTTTTTTAAGATTCGTTTTGGGTATTTTTTCCAAACAGTAGCCAAAATAAGGGTGTTTTCACCTTTTTCGGGTGAAGGTGAACTAATGTAAGAAAAAAAATTGTGTCAGATTTCTGCTCCCTCCCTCTCTCTCTCTCTCTCTCTCTCTCTCTCTCCCCTAGCACCACCATGGCACCATCTCAAAAGACCAGAGCTGCCACAGAACCACCATAGCCCACCTCAAAAGATTTCTGCTCCCTCCCTCTCTCTTCTTCGTTATAATCTTTCGATTGTGCTTTGGAATCACGCGTCGATGGACTCACTGTCCACGGCAATCAATTTCCATCGCAATCTTTGGGCTCACCATGAAGCTGACGTTGATACCGTACGGGTACTCCGGTGAAGCCCCTCCCCTATTAGACACCCAAACCTCATCTTGGGGCGGTAGTAGATGGGGAAGATTTCCAGAGAGTGGGGGGGGAGGGGGGTGTTGGGCGGATCAATTTCCTCGGCAATCGAAAGTTGATCTTGAAAACCCAGGTTCACTCGACAGTCGGGATGGAAAGCCAGTCACGTGTCGATGGACTCACCATCCACGGCAATCAATTTCCACGGCAATCTTTGGACTCACCATCTCAGGTGATAGGTTCGCTCGGCAGACTGGGCAAGCGTCGATGCAGTCGGGATGAAAGGTCTGGAACGACTCAATCACGGACTCGTCGTTCTCCGATGAAGCTGGCGTCGATCCCGTACGGGTACTCCGGTGAAGCCCCTCCCCTATTAGACACTCAAACCTCATCTTGGAACGGCAGTAGATGGGGAAGATTTCCAGAGAGTGGGGGGGGGGGGCAGGGGAGGGTGTGGGGCGGGGTTGGAAAGGGTAGAGAGTGGGGGGCGGGGTTGGAAAGGGTAGAGAGTGGGGGGCGGGGGAGGGTGTGGGTAGTGTATATTATAAATAATATAAGTATACTAGTACAAGAGTGAAAATGAAAATTATATAAGTACATAAATCCGACAGAAAAAGTAGTTAAAATGAATTGTGAAAATAATAAAAGTACAAGAATGAATTTTCTATCTGAATACTAAAATCTTGAAAACAAAAACATAATGAAAAACGCGAAAAAAAAATTTGTGTAAGCGTACGCGCCCTTAGTTGCTCCTTATTGCGGAGAAGATGAAATTGTGATTTGATGCTATAGCTGTAGGTTGCTGGTGGAAGTTTTGACTTGTTCCTTGTTATTCCTAGGTCTATTTACTACACATATGGATGGATTATGGTTAATTTTAATTTTCCCTTTCTTTGGAAAGTAATAGATATATACTACTTGTGGTAATAATATGTAGGTACTTCAGAGTTTCTCCAGAAATGTATAAATATGATCGGGTTGGCACCGAAGAAAAGTTACCTATTACATTGACTAGTGACTAACAACATCGGCCTCATTTTAGTAGCAAAACTTTTTGTTACTCTGATGAGAAGCTTTGTACAAGTCGATGTCATGCAACTGTTATCATTTTCAGAATACACCAGGCTCCTTTTGTGACGGTTAACACTAGCTTTTAGACATGTGCTTTTTATGTGATAGCATACATAACTCAGTAACTTATTATGACCAATCTTACGGTCTGTTTGAAACCCTTATGCTTTTTAGTTTTTATTTTTTAGCTTTTAGTTTAAAGAAAAAATTAAACCCTCATTCGGTTTTTATTTTTGGTTGAGAGTTCTAGTTTTGAGTTTTCTCGTTTTTATTTTTTCTGGCAGAATATTTCTTCTTCTACGTCAACTCTTCAAGTCTTTAGCAGAACACCTCCTGACTACCACGACCACGACCACCACCATCAAACTCACAACATCATCGCCGGCTGCCACCACCATGAACTGATCCACTGTCGATTCTTCTTCGAGCCTCGATGATGACAAGGCCCTATTGGAGTTCTATCCTTCTTGTGAATGAGGTTATCAGAGACCCTTACAACCCACAGATCTTGTGGTGGTGGTAGTGGCGCCCGACATAGGAACTTGATGGGCAACCCACAGATTTGCAGGTATTATGATGTTGAACATGGCTAACAGTAAAGATAAGCCGATTTTCCATCTTCCCTATGGCCTTCTTCTCCCTAAATTTTTTAAATATTTCAAAGTTCCTCTTTCCACCTTTGTCTCTGAGTGTGTCCCTATTTGCCTCAACTTCGCCACTCTTTGTTGTGCTAACTTCAGCGTTAGAACAGACCTCGCAACACATGCCTTGTCTCCTGAGAGGGCATCACCGCCACAGTCACCTCCCAGCACCTCATGCACCTACTTCCTCCTCTGCACCAAGTCCCTATTTGCCACAACCTCAATCCTCCAAACTTGGTCCTTCCATGCCACTACCTCAATCTTTCGACCTAGGTCCTTCTATGTCGCCTCCGTCCTTTGACCACTTTCAAAGTCCACTAAATGATTTTTCAAACTTCAATTTTGATGATTTTTTTTAAATTTTGATAGCTTCTCTTTCTCTGACCAGCTCTCTCGTATGTCTAACTCCATTCAACTTCTACTTGAGTCGCAAACTATCCTTACCGCTATTGTGACACCCAACCAAACCGCTCTCCTACACCATCTGTCTACCCTCCAAAACTCATCAAATCAACTTCTGTCCAACCAGATTGACCTCTACGAACTTTTGAATGATCTAGTCTTAAACATTTTCAACCTTCCTCTCAACCATTCTTCGACCATGGATCGATTAACTCGCGTGAAATGGGATCTTCAGCGTCAGCATAAGGCTGCTCTTCAAGCAAATCGTTGCCAAGCTGAATTATCTTTATGTATCCTCATTTAGCAGAATCGGTTCTTCGCGCATCAGATCGTTGACACATCTCATGACTTTCGAGTTACTTGTCCAGACATTTTTCCACCCAACATGGAGGAATCAATAGTAAACAGTGGTTCTTTAACCCCGAACATTCCTTATACTCCACCACCGTCGCGGTCGCGTCGTGTGGTCGAAATTGTTGAAGTACCTACCTTTGATCTTCCACTGCCTCCAGATCCTTCCTCTTCTGCCTAGGGTGGACGCTGTCGCCACTAGAATTTCTTTTACGCCTTATTGTTTTCTGACTTCAGTGCTTTCCTCGTTTTTTGAGTTGACAAAGGGGGAGAACAGTGTATAGTATTTAGTGTACATGAACCATGAAATGACTTTTGTAGTTTTTTTTGGAAATACTGAACAGTTCATGATCTTACGTTTAGTTGCTATTAATTAAATTTTTTCCCAGCTTTTTTCCAGGGGAAATATGTTGTGACATGTTAGATTAATGTATTGTCATTATAAAAAAGGGGGGAGATTGTTGAGTTATAGGTCTAGATTCATTATTTTGATGATTTCAAGATTATTCTTCTGAAATTAATCTAACTATGTTATTAAGTATGATTTCAGGACTAATCATAGCGTCGACAAATCTTTGGATGAAGACTTTGGACTTAGACTATATTTATTTCTATTCCTTGTAATATCTTAAGCAAAGCCTTCTTAAAGATCTACCAGAAAATCTAAAAGAACAAAACCAAGAAGTTTTTGGCTGGAAAAGATTTTCATTCAAAGTTTTCTCAAAACCTTCGATCAAATTCATCAGAAACTTCTTTGTTGGATATATAAAGATTTCCATTCAAAGTGTTCCCAAAATCTTCGATCAAATTCAATTTTCATTAGAAGACATGGAATTCCTTTTCGATCGAAGATATCCATCAGTTTGCATATATTTGGATTTAAATTTGTTTTCATTCGACTGAATTCTTCAGTGGCCTTTCCACTCTTCAATTTCTTTCCAATGAATCTTGCATTCATTGGACCGAATTCTTCAGGGTGACTTAACCCTTCTTGAATGAAATTCCTTTGAACAATTTTAAATATTCATTTGAATGATTTCTTTTAAAATAATCGATGTCTTATCCCTTTAAATGCTCTTCAACGATCATATACTTTCTAGCATAAAAGGACTCTTAGAGAGTTTATTACTAACTTTTCTGATTTCTGAAAAATCTCTCTTCTTTTTCTCAAAATCAACATATTCATACATTTCTATACAATCCTTTGAGTGAGTTCTTTATTTGAGATCTTAAAAAGCAAGATTTTTTGTTAAGTTTTTTAAGATTCAAATCTTCCCACCTAAGAAAGTTTAGCTCATCTGTTTTCATTATAATATCTACTCTTTGAAGATTGTGAATTGTATTTCAATTGCAATCTTCATTTCACTTGTGATAGTTGGAAACCTTGAAGAGACTTCAGATCTGTACTGAGGTTTGAGCTAGCACCCAAAGCTAGCTGATTAGTGGAAGGCTCGAATTGGTCTCTTTTGTGTAGAGTGCTCGGGGACTGGACGTAGACAGGTGGGGCTGAACCAGTATAAATATCTATGTCGATCTGTGATTGTTATTATCTTGTTAGCTAAAATTTTAAATCTCTGTTTAAAGCTGTAAACACTTATTCACCCCTCCTTCTAGGTATGTTTAGGGACCTACAAGTGGTATCAGAGTCGTGTGCTATGTTATTTCTTCTTTGACCTAACCATCAAGAGCTAAAGATCAAAGTATGGAAGAAAGTTTAGCAGATATTCGACCACCATTGCTGTTTAGGGTTTTCTGTGGGTGCTGGGTTGTTGTGGTTGGAGATGCTTGGACGAGTTTACTTCAAGGTTTTTCCCCCCTTCCCCCCAGTCCCAGTCCCAGTTGATCCCCCTCCCCTTCTAGAAAGGTGTTGCTGGTTGTTCTTGGTGGTGGTGATGTTTCTGCACCCATTATTAGTTCTTATGTTTTCTTATCTTGGGGCGAAGAAGGCTGTTTGTTGGCTGCTGATGGTGGTCCGTTAGAGTCTTGGGTAGGGGAATTCTGGCTTAGATGGTTGTAAGGTGATTTTTGGTTGTAGATAACGCCCTCTGGAGCTCGACAGCAGCGTGATAGATGTAGATGATGGAGATTCCAACGCCGGTGTTATTCCTGGCTGAGGTGATGTGACAATGGCGGTGACAGGTGCTTGGCTATGAGATAACAGTTGGTGGAATGGTGTTTATTTTTGACTGATTGTTTGTTTGACTCTCTGTCTTGTTTAGTTACGCAATAGATGCAGAGGCTGCTGGAGGTTACTCATAAAGGTACAAATCAAGCAAATGAGACTAAGATTAACATGCTGGTCCAACAGTACGAGGCCTTCAAGATGAAGAAAAATGAGTCCATTAATGAGATGTATTCCAGATTCACTCTCATTATAAACAGACTCAAACTTTTGGGGACAGTGTACCACGAAAAGGAGATGGGTAGAAAAGTTCTCAGATCTCTTCCCAAGAGATGGGAAGTTAAAGCTATATTCAAGAAGCTAAAGACTTGAATGTGCTCAAGTTGGAAGAGTTGGTGGGATCTCTGATGACTCATGAGATCACGACGAAGATTCATGATGAGCAAGAGACCACCTCGAAGAAGAAGAATTTATCTCTTAAAGTTGAAGCCTCTCACGAACTTGTAGAGAGAAGCGATGATTCTATCAAAGACATGGCTCTCATCACTCATAAGTTCAAGAAGTTTCTAGCAAACCGGAGAGATGGAAAGATGAAAAGAGGTCAGTCAACCCAATCATAACAACAACAAAGAAACAACAGTGATTGGAGTTCAAGAGAAAAATCCCAATGCTTGTTATGAATATGGCAGAACTGGACACATCAAGAAATATTGCCCGTATCTCAAGAATAAGTCGACAAGTGGCAGTAGCAGAGACGCCAAAGAGAAGAAGTTCAAATCCAGATAAGCTCTGCTTACTTGATTTGAATCCGACGAAAATGATGAAAAGAATAGTGAAAATGATGATGTAACTCAACTATGCTTTATAGCCAAGGATGGTCATTCAGATGAGCTAATCCCTTCTATCGATCTTGATTATGATAAACCTGAAGTTGCCTTCTTTGAATTAAGAGAAAACCATGAAAAATTGAAACTTAAAAATGCTGCTCTAAAAAAGAAGGCCCTTTATTTGATCAACAATGTTGAAAAGTTGGCTAGTTAGAATGAAGAGCTAGATGAAAAGGTTGAGTTTTATATCAACGAAAACACTTCTCTGAAAAATGATCTGATTGCTTCTAAAAAGGAAAACTCTGATTTTTCTTCCGAAATTCAGTCTCTCAAATGTGTAAAAATCCTTATAGAAATTGAGCTTTTAAAATGTCAATTGGAAAAAATTTCTATTCAAAAGGGGAAATTAGAAAAGGAGATCGAAAATCAGTACTTTACTCTTTCAAAATTTACACAAGGAAGAGACAACTTGGATATAATTTTGGGAAGACACAGGCGTGTCTTTGAAAATAGTGGGTTGGCTATGATTCTTCTAAGAAACAAAAGGATTACAAAAATTTCTTTGGCAAGAATCTAGTTTCATGCTCACCATTCACACTTTGTATAGCTTGTAATAAGAAGGGGCACTTAGTGAAAAACTGTCTGCATAAAATAGTTAGAAGTCAACAATCTTTTTCTGTCAATAATAATAGAATGAAGCAAGTTTGGGTGCCAAAATCTCGTATATCTAATCTTCCAGGAACCAAAAAAGTGTGGGTACTCAAAGTATCAAAACCAGAATCTATTGTAGATATGCTTGAAAGCAAAGGTGAATCCATACAAGTGGATCCTCGACAGTGGGTGCTCAAGGCACATGACAGGTGATCGTTCACTGTTCACATATCTCACTCCAAATGATGGTGGTGTAATGCCCCGAACCTAGGGTTAGCCGGTAATTATTAATTAGTGACGATTGTTGTAAGTAAGACGAATTTAGACCTTTAATGAAGACCTTGCGAGCGGTATTAATTAGATCTTTAGCCACAGTCGTTATGAGTTATATTAATTGGAAAATTTTGGGGGTAATTGTTGAAGCGATACTATTGGATCTTTAGTATCAATTATTGTGAGCAACATTTTTTGTTGCATTTAGCAACATATTTTAATAGTGACATAAGCTATGAATAATAAAGTTCTGTACAATAGATAAATTCATGGAAGTGAATGGGTTGCTTTAGAGAAATTATAACTGGTGAGGTTGTGCCATTATAATATATTGGTCTCGCGTTAAATATTTATACATATTAAAGAGTAGAAAAAAAGGGAAACACAATTGAAAATGCATAAAGAGAATAAGGGGGAGGGATGGAGGGATAGAAAGAGAGAGAGAGAGAGAGAGAGAAAGAAGAAGAAGAAAACGAAACAAAAAGAGAAGACGGGCATGGAAAGAAGGAGAAATGACAGCCGCCCCTAGAGCGGCGGTGCCACTCCGACCTAGGGGCAACCTTATAGCCGACCACACTCAGTCACCGGTAATCAACTCCAGCCGCCCCTTCACCGAGCGCCATCGCCCAACGCCTCTGCAACCGTTGTGCCGCAGCCAATGCGCCGCTGCCACCACCGCACATGACTCATCACCGACCTTCCTTCAATGCTGCGATGGCCTTGAACCCAACTGCTGCCACCATGCCGCCGAGCTACCTTTGACGCGACCAGATTCACAGCCAATAGTGGACCACCAGTAGACGCTATGGCCACCGCGACTTTGGCCAGTGGCCAGTTGCTACAACGACCATCGGTGATAGCCGTTAACACTCTATGATCGCCTGTGATAGTGGTTGAAGCCACCGCAGATCACCTCTATACCGCCGACATTAATGCGCCATGCCATCGCAACCTCAATTCGGTGTTGCCGTTGCAGTTTCACGATAAGCCAATATGGTGTTCGTCAGTCTTCATCGCCAAAATCTGCTCGCGAGGAAAATAATAATAATAATAACAATAATAAACTCTTTTCTTTAGTAAACAAATTATCAAGTATATGAGATTGTGGGAGTTTAGGGTGGTTTGAGCCACTCATCTTGGTGGGCTTCATGGTGTTGGGTGATGGTTGTTTGCATGGCGTGGGTTGTTGTACGAGTTCGTACGGATATACAGCACAAGTGTGTAAACAAGAGAGAATGTATGTTTGCGTCACGCAATTGTGGGTGCATAGAGAGTATGTTTGTGTGTGGTTGTGTTGTTGGCAAATAGTGATGGTCATGGCACTGCTTATCGCAGCCGAAATGGTATCGTAGCATTGTTTGCGGTGGCTGGGTCAGAGTAACTGTGGAGTGTATATGGCGGCGGTCGATAGAATTTAGGACTGTGTTGATTGATGAGGCAATCTGTTGGGTTCAATTATTGATGGTTGTGGCGTGTGTACTGGAATGGAACAACGATGAGTAGGATGTGTATGACTGTATTATGTTGTCTATATGGTTTGTGGGTATGTAGTGGTGAATGTATGGTGCATGTATTTGGATAGGTGTGTAGGTGTGGTTGTTGTTTGATGATGGTGTAACATCAGTGTATGTGGGACACTGTCGTGTGGGTGGATATTGCGTGAGAAGTGTTGTTGTGTATATTTTAGCAGTAGGGCATGCTTGGTGGGTTAGTGACATCAAGTTAGTTGAGGGAAGCTCGGCAACAGTCGATGAAATGCCCGAGAAAGACATGGTAAGTCGAGCACGATATTGGACGGGCGTGTAAAGGTCGGGCAACTAACTGCGGCATTGAGTTGCTTGGAGACATGTTCAACGGGGATGTTGTGTCCTGATAAACGATGTATTGGGTCACAGTAAAGCTGGGAACATGGAGATCAAAAGAATGGCCTTGATTGTTCTTTTAGCTAGATGTAGCAGCGAGATTGTCGCTCCAAAGACTTTGATGTGGGAAATGGGTAGCATCTGTAAGTGACCATTTGATTCAACTAGTGTTTTTATATATAACGTATTTATTTATCTACTGTTAAAAAGTGGTGTTTATCAACTTTGACTGTATTAATTACGTTTAGCTACTCTAGCTGGATTTGCCAAAAAGCTTTTAGTGATTTGCTTCTCGTTAAAAATTGGGCCAGCATGTAAATGATATTTTGCTTAAAAATTGTAATGGAACTCAGATTTGAAATATTTTGGTATTTGGGGTTATTGTGAATATCGAACAGCTTGAAAACTATCGAAAGGGGTGTGAGGATGGTTTGACCATAAATTGATGAGTGGTTGTGTTTACGATGAACCAAAAGGTGGTTTGGTTTATTCGATTGTTGTGCCCCATATCCAACTGGAGAAAGTTGGATTTCGAGCCCTGGTCAACGGGGCTTGTATGTTGATGCACAATATTGTTGCTTGTGGTTCACCCTTGCGACCACATAATATTTATCCCGGGTGTAGGAGGGATTTCGGGTCCTAGTCAGAGGGGCTTGTATGCTTATCGCAACATATCATTTGAGCTTATGTTGGGATTGAACTGGTTGTCGTGAGTTTTGTGTTATTGATTTTATACCTCAGTTTTGTTTAATGTAACTCTATTTCATTTTACTGGATGATTACTAGCTCTATGATTTTAGATTTCTCAATGTTGCTATAATATAAGGTGAGTTATTTTCGGGCATGCTATTGTCCACCTAGTTGAATCGTTGATTAGTTACTAAGCACGTGTAAGCTTATCCATTTCAGGTTGAAAGTAAGATGATTGTGAGGAACATAGGAAGGGACAACTTGGTGCGGAGCTCCAGAGACTGCATTGAGTGAGTCGCTAAAGATTTAGATTGTTGGTTTAGTTTTAGCTGTTCACAAATTGGAGTTATGAAGAGTTTTAGCATAAGTGTTGTATTCAAATAAAAGTATAAAAATATAATTAAAGTTTGTAGAGGTTTTAATTTCCACCGCAGTTCAGGTTGGTTTTAGCGAGTAAGGCCTGGAAGAACCCTGGTGGAGGGTTAGTAGGCCTGCGGCCGGTCACGGGCCTAGCTCATGGACTCACCCGTGGGTTTGGGTCGTGACAGGTGGTCTGGTTACCTTCGGAGATAATTTGAATGGAAAAATCATAGGTAAAGGTAAAATTGGTAACGATTCGATCTCTATTGATAATGTGTCCTTAGTTGATGGCTTGGAATTTAATTTGAATAGCATTAGTCAACTAACTGATAGTGGACACAAAGTGTGTTTTGAAGGTGATCACTGTCTGATTTGTCATGCCTCAAATAGAAGTACTTTGGTGGCAAGCGAGACGGTAACACCTATACTCTTTCATTTGATGAGTTTGATTCTTCTCGAGAAATTTATCTTTCTGTTCAACAAAATGATACTTGGTTGTGGCATCATAGATTAGGTCATGTGCATATGGACTTAATCAACTATCGAAAGAACTTGTTAGAGGCTTACCAAAGTTAATTTGTCAAGGACAAGGTTTGTGATGCCTGTCAATATGGCAAGCAATCAAAAACTTCTTTTCATGCCAAAAATGTTGTTTCTACCTCCCGTCCTCTTTAATTCCTTCATCTAGATCTTTTTGGCCCTGCAAAACATGCTAGCCTTGGTGGAAAATTTTATGCTTTCCTCATTATTGACGATTTTTCTAGATACACCTGGGTTCTATTATATAACTCGTAAGGATGAAACTTTTGAAAAATTATGTAACCACGTAAAGCTTCTCAAAAGTGAGAAGGAGTTAAAACTTGTGAAAATCTGAAGTGATCATGGCGGTGAGTTTGAACATCTTTTATTCCCTTTTGTGATGAGAATGGGGTTGCTTACGGATTTTGTTCTCCTCGGACTCCCTAACAAAATGGGGTAGTAGAGATAAAGATATTTTTGGGTCGAAGCAGTCAACACTTCTTGTTACGTTTTGAACAGGGTTCTCATTAGAACCATTTTTGACAAAACTCCTTACGAACATTTTTCTAATCGAAAACCAAAAATTGATTACTTTAAAGTCTTCAGTTGCAAATGTTTTATTTAAATGATCGTGAAACCTTGGGCCAGTGTGATGCAAAATCTGACAAGGGTGTATTTCTTGGCTATTCTATGAAAAGTAAAGCATATAGAGTTCATAATCGCAGGACTATTGCTATTGAAGAATAAATGCATATTGTATTTGAGGAATCTAATGTCTTAAATCCAAGTAAGCATGCAGATGACGACAGTGAAAGTTTCCTTCTCAGCTTCAATAACTTAGATATTTTAACAAATAAAGGAGGGAGTACAAATTCATCCGAAAAAGCAAATGATGAAACTCAACCTCCTCCTAAGAGCTGGAGATACTCCTCTAACCACCCAAAGGAGCAAGTAATTGGCAATGTTGAATGAGGGGTAACTACTCGATCTTTTGTAAATCTTTTTTATGCCGGCCAATTTTGCTTTTCTATCACAAATTGAGCCTAAAAATATTCATGAGGCTCTCAAAGATGATGAGTGAATCCTTGCCATAGTTGATACTACTTTCTTTACCAAATCTAGAAGTTCGCATATTCTTATTGTCTAAATCTATGTTGATGATATCATTTTTGGAGCCACTAATGACGATCTGTTCCAAGAGTTTGCTGAGAATATGCGCCGGGGAATTTGAGATGAGTATGATACAAGAACTTACTTTCTTCCTCGGTCTTCAAATCAAGCAATCAAAGAAAGGAATTTTCATCAATCAATTGAAGTACATACGTGAGCTTTTAAAAAGTTTTGGTATGGATAATGCTAAACCTAGAGGTATTCCTATCTCTCATAGTGTCAATCTTGTTAAAGATAAAAATGGTAAAGATGTCGATTACAAACTCTATCGTGGCATGATTGGTAGTTTGTTATATCTTACGGCTTCAAGGCCTGATATCATGTTTAGCGCATGAATATGTGCCCGTTTTCAAGCTTGCCTAAAAAAATCCCACCTTGCAGCAATCAAACGCATATTTAAATACTTATATAGGACTACAAATTTGGGACTTTGGTATCTGAGAAATTCTTCTTGTGATTTAGTCGGGTTTTCTGATTCCGATTACACTGGATGTCTAGTTGATTGTAAAAGCACCGGTGGTACTTGTCAATTCCTTGGTGAATTGCTTGTATGTTGGCATAGTAAGAAACATACATTTGTGGCGTTGTCTACTGCCAAGGTGGAATATGTTGCAGCCGGTAGTTGTTGTGCTCAAGTTCTTTGGATGCGACAAACTTTACGGGACTTTGGTATTTCCTTAGATAATATTCTTATCATTTGCGATAATAATAGTGCTATTGATATTAGTGAAAATCCTATTCAACACTCTCACACGAAGCACATCAATATTCGTCACCACTTTCTTAGAGACAGCGTTCAGAAATGATTGATAGAACTCAAGAAAGTAGGTTCGGGAGATCATCTTGCAGAGATCTTTACAAAACCCTTAGCTAAAGCTAGTTTTTGTTCTCTCAGCCGCCGCTTAGGAATGTGTGACCTCAGCTAGATGTCGTCTTTTTTGTCTTCATCCTTGATTTTTCTCTCTTGGTCTTTTTTTGTCATCCTCGACTGAAAATTTTGTTTCAAATAGAATTTCCTGTTAACTCTTATTTTTCTTCTGCTCCTTTCACTCGGACGAATGTGGATTTTATTCGAATGAAACATTTCAATTAAATATCTCTTCGATCGACAGAATAGTCAATTTCAATCGAATGAAATCTCACCTCTCTGAAATTTTCAGTCGAAGGAAAACACTCTTCCCTTTGAATGAAAACTAATTCAGTCAAATAAATATGGTTTCATTCAGATGAAACCTGCCTTTTATCTTCTGAACTTTTCATTTGACCAAATCGCCTTTCATTCGAATGAAATGCCTTCGTCTATAAAGACTATCTTTCACCTTTCACTGTTTACTTTTCACAGTCTCTAAATCATTATCACAAAACTTTTTCATCTTTTCATCCTCTTTCTCTTTGTTTCTTATTTTCATATGTCATGGACGGACCATCCACGTGTCGAGCACGTTCCAGACGTCGTCTCAGACTTCAAGAAGATACTGATAGTGAACCTGGAGTTATCCCAATCTCTACTCATCACAGCACTCGTTCATCCTCTCAACCAACTGCTCCTGCTGCACCTGCTCACTCAGTCGCTCTTGCCGATCCCTAAAGTCATCCATCATTTGTCTCATTTTTTTGAAACTATTGAAGACCAAGTAAACTACTACACACGTTTTGCTGGTTGGGTAATCGTCCAAGGTCGACTATGTGAACTTGATCTCATGACACACCTTCGTGTTACTCAATTTTTTGTCCGAATGGGGTGCACATCTCTCTTTTCTACACCCACTGAATACTACCCTCATCTAGTTCGAATGTTTTATGCCAGCATCACATACAACTCAACCACTTCCATCTCTCTCAATAGTTTTGTAAATGGTGTGTCTATTCGCCTCACCGCCACTTCTCTAGCTGAAATTCTAGAGTTTACCAATCGTCTCTTGTTGTGTATCTAGGAAATTCATGGGCTACCAGCGGAAAATTTTTCCCTCTCGAACAAATTTAAACATTATACAATGACCCCACTCTCCCTTCTATAAAAAAAACATGTCCTTACTAAGCTTCCCCCTCTGCATCGTGTTTTGCACTTAATTTTGACATACAACCTTGCAGGCTGCATCGGCTCTTACGCTACCTTTACTTATCTTGATATCATTCTCCTTACCCTTCATTCAAGGCTCTCCCTTAAATATTGCAAGTATTATGATGATGAACATGGCTTATTGCAAAGATAATCAAATTGCCCATCTTCCCTATGGCCTTCTTCTCTCTAAATTTTTTAAATATTTCAACGTTCCCCTTTCCACCTCTGTCTCCGAGCGTCTCCCTATTTCCCCCTCCTATTGCCTCAATCTCGCCACTCTCCGTCGTGCTAACTTCATCGTTAGAACAGACCCCGCAACACATGCCTTGTCTCTTGAGAGAGCAGCACCTCCACAGTCACCTCCCCCAGCACCTCATGCACTTACTTCCTCCTCTACACCAAGTCCCTCTAGCCACAACCTCAATCCTCCGACCTTGGTTCTTCCATGCCACCACCTCAATCCTCCGACCCCGGTCCTTCTATGCTGCCTCCGTCCTTTGACCACTTTCAAAGTCCACTAAATGATTTTTCAAACTTCAATTTTGATGAATTTCTTAATGTTGGTAGCTTCTCTTTCTCCAACCAGCTCTCTTGTATGTTTAACACCATTCAACTTCTACTCGAGTCACAAACTACCCTTACCGCTACCGTCACAGCCAACCAAACCGCTCTCCTACACTATCTGTCTATCCTCCAAAACTCATGTCCAACCAAATTGAGCTCTATGAACTTTTGAATGATCTAGTCTCTTAACGTTTCTGATATTCCCCTCAACCACTCTTCGACGATGGACCGGTTAACTCGCATGCAACAGAATCTTCAGCGTCAGCATGAGGCTGCTCTTCAAGCAAATCGTCGCCAAGCTGAATTATCTTTATGCATCCTCACTCAGTAGAATCGGTTCTTGGCGCATTAAATCGTTGACATATTTCATTGCTTTTGAGTTAGTCATCCCGACACTTTTCCATCCCAACATGGAGGAACTTATGGTAAGCAGTGGTTCTTAAATCCGAACATTCCTTATGCTCCACCACCGCCGCGATCGCCTCGTGTGGTCGAAATTGTTGAAGTACCTACCTCTGATCTTCTACCACCTCCTCATCCTTCCTCTTCTACCCAGGGTGGACGCCGTCGTCGCTAGAATTTCTTTTACGCCTTATTGTTTTCTGACTTCAGTGCTTTCCCCTTTTTTGAGTTGACAAAGGGGGAGAACAGTGTATAGTATTTTTTTGTACATGAACCATGAAATGACTTTTGCAGTATTTTTTTTAGGAGTAATTACACATAAAACCCTATACTATAGAAGCGGGTGCGCATTTCACCTTAACGTTTTAATGTTGGCTTTATTCACCTTAGTGTTCATTCATTTGTGCTCAATTTATCAATTCACGGTTTGGAGTCTAATTTCTTGGATACCGGTCAATCTTCCAGGGGTGAAATGGTCACTTCAACCATTTTTTCTCATCACCACTCTCTCTCTTTCTCTGTGTCTTCTCTTTTTCTATGTATTCAAGCATCCAAGAGCACCACCACTCACTTCCCCGCCACGACCAACACTGTACACTTCGCCCCGCCACCAACACCATAGCCAAACATGATTGCGATGTCCACCACCCTAGCCACTTTGCCTCGGCCACTACTGATCACAGCCAAGCACGAAACAATCCCCACCACCGACCACAACCACCCCCATACCCACAATAACCACCACCCCTAAACTCCGCATTCGAACCCCTAAAAATCCTGTAATTAAGTACTTTACTAAATAGGGGGGAGAGAGAGGGAGAGAGAAAGATATCTAATGCTAGTGGCGTGGTGGCACATAATACACAGCTGCGGTGGTGGCACAGACTACACAGCGGAGGTGGTGGCGCTTGCTCCACGTGCCAAATCGGAGTCCGCCCCACTAACCACCCATTCTCACCGCCTCAACACAATAAGTTCGCCGCAACACCATTGAGTCCGCCATAACACCATCGTGCCAAAACGGACCCAGATCCCTTTTCTATCTCCACCCTCACTTTCTATGGAGTTGAAGCTATTGATTGAATTGGCATAAAGGCTTTAATGGCGGTGTTGGCCGTAGTGGGAGAAGTGGGTACGGTGTTGGGCGCGGCGGTAGAAATGGCTTTGATGTGGTGTTGGTATTGCAGAGATGGATGGGGGTTTGATTGTTAGGGTGTTAGCGGTGGCGGCAGAAGTGGGTTAATGGCGGTGTTGATGCGACAATGGCGTCGCGTTCGGTGGTGGCAATTTGGGGGTTGATGGTTGTATGAATGATGGTGCGATAGCCGTGGATTAGGTGTATGGTGGTGTTGGTGTTCGGTGGTGGTCAATTGAACATGAAGATGAATGGGGTAGAATTGGTTTCCATGTGTCAACCCTTTATTGGTTAATAGCGATGATGTGGCTGTCAACATGGGAAAAAGACTTTAACTGACAATTTTACCCTTAAAAATTTGATGGCCATCCATCCAGGAAATTGGACTTCAGTCTGTCAATTGGTAAATTAAGCACGAATTAATGAACAGTAAGGTAAATTGCGATAAAATTAAAACGTTAAGGTGAAATGTGAAATGTGCACCTTCCCCTATAGTATAGGGTTTTTTTTTTTTAAAGTTCATGATCTTATAGATCTAGTCGGAATAAAAATAATAAGTTTGCGTTGTTTTATAGTATTGTAAGTAATACAGACGTATTGTTGTAGAAAAGGGGCGTATTGTTGTAGTTGCAATACCTATTCTTTTTTCCTAATTAACATACGATGTATTTCTCATTAAAAAGACATAATCTTGCACAAAAAGTTTTACAATTGAACAAGGGGTGAAAATAATTATGAATTATTGATTATTCATACATTCTATCTAGCTAGTGATAGACAATGATGAAATTTTGTACTTTCTTAAACTTACTTTGTTTTTTCTCAATAGATTTAAAATTCTTATCTTAAACTAATTAAAATAGAATATATGGTTACTAATTTACAGGTTTAGGTTATTTAATTGATAATTAATTTGTGAAAGTAAACTGATGTTTTGGTACTTTTAGAGTTTAAGTCATTTTTGTTTTAGTGCTTTTTAGTTGCATTTATTGGAGAATTGTTTGGATATATTTTAGAGTTTAAAGTTTATTAAATAAAATAGTTTCTTAGATAAACTGCTAATTGATAATTTTAAGTAATTTTATGAATTAAGTTATATTCGCTTTGTCTATTGCCTTCGTAAAAAGGAAAAAAAAATTGCGTCATATTGATCTTTATTTTTCATTCATTCATTATTATTATTTTTTTGTATTTTATATTTGCGAGCCTTTATTTTGCTATTCGAAAGTAATTTTGACGTGTTAATAGTCAAAATTAAGGTCTAATCGTGTATGTAGTCAGATTAAATAGTGTTTCAGAAGACGTAGAATTGGTTTCCTAGTATAAATATTGAACAAATTATACGTACAAATTTCTAATTGTAAGTCATAGTAAAGCTGGTATGGGTTGGGATGTTGGGGTGATGCCGTGGTGGTGGTTGGTGTCGTGGTGGTTATTGGTGTTGGGTTGGTGCGGTATCATCATAGCAAGCAGCACATATGATATGGGTTGGGCGATGACTTGTTGGTGTTGACCATAGGTGGGTTGTGAGCTGGTCAATAATGGTGGTGGTTGTGGGTTGTGCATGGCGGCGACATGGACTCGCGGTGGTGCTGTGGCGGTGATGCGAGAGGGACTGGTCAAGCTGCTTCGCTCCACTTCTTTTCTTACGAGAATGAGGGAATTTTTTTGAACTAATTAACCACATTATGAAATTAAGGGAAGGGAAGGGAAGCAAGTATTTCACAAGATATTGTAATACCATTCGCATTCTGTTTGGTCAAAGCTACAAGTGATATTACCACAAATTACAGTGTAATTTATCTTTGAAGGAGCGTAGGAATACTATCCCTCAATATTATCAACTTTACTTCTAGGTGATGGGGAACTAATTAATTGGAAGCATAAGTTAAGAGATGCATATATGGCCTAATTGACTTTTCGTTTCTTGATATCTGGTTGAGAAAGACAACTCAGTTACCCTAAATGCCAACTTGCTAAAAGTTTGTTGCACGGTTGACCTCTCAGCATGTTGGTGATGCTGGAGTTAACAAAACTTTGCTGCAACCAGCAATACAAGTTGTTCAATTAAATGACTTATCAATAGTCCTCCAGCAGTGGTATTTTGACTAACTCATTCTGGATGTAGCATTGTACGACTTTTTAGACACATTGCAATAATCAACGATACAAAGCTTCCTTCTCGGGCAGGACATGCAATGTATAAGGTATAATAATTTTATGAGGACCCGATGTTATTAGAACCGAACTTTAAGGGCGAATGAGCTAAAAACTTCAAGCCAGCCAAAATAGTCCTTGGGCTGAGCTTGGGAAAAATAAAGCTCGAACAACAGATACTTGTAATGATCTTGCTTATTTTAGCATGTGCTTTCGAGTCGGATTCCATGCTACTGAAATATAATAATTACGGTGTTGTTGGTCATTCATGATGCTTTTTGGGTCCTAAAGCGCATACTAATATTGCAGATTGATGCAGCGAAAAGAAGAAAGACAAATTCGTCAGTATATGATCAACCACAAGTCACTTTATAGTGACAAATACCACCAACGACAACACTACTAATATACTGTTGACATCAGGTAACAATTTCTTTTTGTCTTTTTTGATATTGTATCGCTTGGTACGCTCAACATTGTACTTCAACAAGCCGAACGTAATTTAATTGGCTAGGAAGGGATATCAAGCCTGTATAGGCCGAGCCTAGACAATAGTACCCGCCGGCACATATGGCGAATCAAGCTAGCGACAACTTTCCTTATTCGTTTCATGTTACTGTCTAGTTATCACATGTAGTGTAGTGAATGTTTCTTGTTTCAAGCACCTTCTATTCAATTCACGGTGTATCTATATATATACTGATGCTAGTTTCTTAAGTTCTATTGTCTTCAAGTTGCTTGCCTTTTTGAACTTTCTAATGTGTTCCGGATTTTTTTTTTTTAAATCCGGAGAAATTTATTTATTAAACAATGTTTTCGTGAGTCGATAACGTAGAGTGACTCTCCCACTAACATCTTTGATCAAAAGGGATGACAAAAGAATCAGTTCATAATGTCATATCTGGTATCTGTCTAGTTAAAAGAGTAAGAAAATACCCCCCACCCCTCACCCCAAACCCAAACAACTTACTCATGACCAAGGATTTTTTTTCAATTCTTTATATAATAGTTATTCTTATGTAACATATATACGAAAATACCATTATATCGATCGTAACATTAATTAGTTAAGATTTCCTTTAGTTGTGTTTTTGACTCTTTGTGTTACCGGCCGTTATAATCTTCTTCTTCTCATTCTTTTGCTCCATCTTCACTCTTCCAAGTTCCAAATTCTAATTCTCCAGATTACACGAATCGATCAAGGTTAGTTCTTTTTTTTTTTTTAAGTTTAAATTCTTATAGTATGTTAACTTATATGTGACTATTATACTCATACAATTACTATCACATTAGTAATATATCTATACCGTAACAATTAAGCTTTTTTCATACAAGATTAGTAATTTGATGTTGACTAACCTTACCAGTTAAATAAATCATTATGAATAGTAAAATTAAATGATTAGTAGTTAAATGAGCGATTTACTTTGCATTTAAATCACTATACTAAACGAGCATTTTTTGCTATGGAGATGGTCAAAACTTAACTCCGAAATAAGATGGATGATTATTTTCTCACGGACCCTTTGATTGTGCACGTTGAGAGAGATATTGTGGAGACGTTGACTAGAAACTCGATCATTGATGACTTTCGTGACTATAAGGAATGCCGAGTTCTACTTTGACCATCGATATATAGTTACTTTTTTTTTTATGTTTTCTTATTTTGTGAAACCTTAATGAATTATTTCTGATTTTAATATCTTGGATTTTTAATGTTTTATGCGAAGTTGAACTTTCTTAATTCTTTTATCTGCCATCAATTTTTTTTTATGCCTTTCTGAACCCCCCACGAGTTGACTTTCTGGATCCCCCAACCAAAAAATTGTGTATAGTACTTTCTTCTTAATGTAAACCGAACTGCCAAAAAAAAAAAGGATAACTACGGATCAAGGTTGCAATTATAGGTTATGAATGCCATCCTAAGAAGTTAGGCAAAATGTCGTTGTCTTCTTATTCCACAACAGCTTTCAACGTTAGAAAAAAACTAAACTAATAAAGGTGGTGGGTAGCTCATACGTGCTTTAGCTGACTTTCTCCGCTCAAAGGTAATTGTTCGCTCTCCAACACGACCCCCCGGAACTTGTAAAGTTCCCATAGACAATGCTCAAAAGGTCTATGCAAATGGTTTGCTCTCCTACATGACCCCACGGAACTTGTAATAAACTTGGCATTGACAATGCTGAACTTTGATAAAGTTTTCTATGTACAGAAAATTGAGAAAACTTTAGAATCGCCATAGACAATAATGCTTATACTTCTTAAACAAATGAAATATTGTTGTGGCATTTCTGAAATTGATGGCATTTAGGTTGCTATTTTGTTCAGTTTGTTTTGAGTGACTAACTTTTGCAAAATACTTCAACCGTACGTTGACGTAACGGAGATAAGAGGGGTTGTATACTTCATGCAGGAAGAAACGTTTGCCTAAGAAGCGGCACTCCCACATCAGTCCATAAAAGAACGACAATTCATACACATTTCGCGTTTTAAGATCTTCAGTCAAATGAAATATATGTTGATAGAACTTTTGACTTACTTTGGCATTTTTAAGAGGGTTGTATCCAACTTACAGCTTAAGGCTCAAAAAGTTTTTAAGATATAAACTGGCCAAAATAAGCTGTGCGACAAACATGGTCTTAAATTTTCAAAGCGCTTGATAACTTGAGATCCTACCAAAGCAATTTGTAGTTAAGGGTTTAATGCCTTCACATGATGAGTTCTTATCGATTAGGAAAAAGAAAACCCCAGTTTAAAGACGAATGCATTACAACCAAAAGATAAAGAAAAGATAGGAAACACAAACTTGAAAGGGAAATGCATTACATTCAACCAAAAAAAAAAAAAAATCACCAAATTCAAAACAAAGAAGTTTAAACAAGAGAGATGAAACTGCAGAGAGTGTTAATTAGCCTGCTAAGTTGGCCAAACTTTGTCCCATGTTGATAATGAACTGAGCATTTTGGCGAGACATTTCCAATTGAAACTGAAGCCTCTGCATGTGGAGTTGAGCCGCAAGAACAGGATCCGTTTCCGCAGCATTCACGCAGTCCGAATGAGTGCCGTAATTGCATTTTTCGCAGTAGTACAGCCAACAGATTTCATTGATAGATGTGTGACATACATCACAGGAGAAGCTCAAATCCTCGTCTCCCTTTTCAGTCTTCTTCAATGGGGAGGAATATAAGAGGGTAAGTGGATGTTCATGATCTTCCCGTTGCACGGTTTTGGGCAACGGGGCACAGTTGACGTGGAGATCGTATTTGCAAGTTGAACAGTGGTATGCAAAAGCCTTACCGATTCTATAGCATGCATTGCAGGTGAACTCGCCTTCTTCCTTGTAAGGTGGGGAGGAGAGGAGCACAAGAGGGTGCTCGGGATGAGATTCATGTTGTATCTTTCGTGACAGTTCAAAGCATGACTTGTGGAGAAAGTGAGAGCACTGAGACTCCGTGCAACTGTAGGCCGATCCAACAATATCTTCCTCACAACCTGAACATACTTTTGAATCTCCCTCTTGCAATTTTAGCAAATGCAAGGGGTGGTGATGACTGAAATGGTTCGGTGGCGCAGGTTGATAAGTCTGTGCTGTTGGTGCGGTTGCATCACCACCCATTGGAGCAGTAAAATTCGGAATGGAGTCACTTTGCATCGAGTAATTTGGAGTAGGAATGTCGTGAAGTGTTTCAGGCTGAGGAGTGTGATTAGGACCAAAGTTTGGGGGTTTTGAGAAATGAACAGGCTGATGAGTCTGTGCTGGTGCTGCATTCGTATTAACACCTACAGGAGGACTAAAACTCGGAACTGAGTCACTTTTTACGGAGTAATTATGTGGACCAGCATTACTGTGAATACCCTCAGATTGAGGAGTGTAATGAGAATCAACATTTGGGGGCTTTGAAAAATGCGCGGGCTGATGAGTCTGTGCTGGTACTGTGCTGGGATTAACACCAATCGGAGGACTAAAACTTGGAACTGAGTCACTTCTTATCGGGTAATTAATTTGGATGGGATTAGTGTGAAGAGACTCGACTCGAGGAGGGTAGCTAGAACCAAAATTTGTATCTGAAGAATGCACAGATTGATGAGCTTGTGATGGTGCCACCGGGGGACTAAAACTCGGAAACGGTTCAACTTTTATCGAGTAATTTGGAATAAGTTGACTGTGGATAATATCATGGCTAGTAGTTTGAGGGGTATAATTAGTACCAAAATTTGGGGTTCGACTGGGGAGAATGTGGTTTAGGCTGTAAGCACATTGGATATGGAGATCGAATTCGCAATCGGAGCAACTATAGGAAAGGCCAGTTCCAACTTGGGTGCAGGCATTGCAGAAAAAGGAATTGGAGGGGTATGTAGGATAGGGGACAAGGGTAAGGGGGTGAGTAGGGTGAGATGGGTGCTTCAATGAGCGGGTCGCACGGAAGCATTGCTCATGAAGAAAGAAACTGCAATGCCAGCACACGTAGACGGAGCCTGTGGCTGGAGAGTTGCAGCCTGAGCAACGAGTTTCGGCCCCTTGAGGCATTTCGTGAAGATTCAAAGCATGGCCGTGGCTAAAATGCCTGTACTCCATCACAGTGCTTTTGTGGGTGGCTCGTGGGTGTGCCTCTGCTTTGATGTGAGGAAATCAATGGTTGTAGTTATACAGATCGTAGGTATGGCTACAATGCTTGTGAATCATGCATCTTTTCCCTCTGTGTATGTGCGTTTGCATGTGTGTATGGAAAGAAGTCAATGTTTGCACATACGACTTTTTGCTAGTTGGATGGCATGCAAGTTGCACCATGACTTGTACCCTGACGTTGAGATTCCTCTATTTGCGTCAACACGTATCGAAATTATTATAGCTCAGTGTCCAAAAATATTTATGTATAGACTCAAACAATCAACGTCTATAGTGGATGTCAAGCTTTAACAAAACGGTGGACTACGGAAGTGAGTCCACCGTTTGCATGGTAAATAAGAACGGTGGACTATGGAAGTGAGTAGACTTGCAGGCCTTCTATTCACTTGGTCAACTGGGGACTTTCCTTGCTTCCAGTTTATGTGCCGGACAAGAGGGTAATTGTCTAATTGATGCCTTAATGGCCATAAATAATAGTTCATTGCGCCAGACCCACTTTGTTCAAGTTTTCTTCTATTTGTGCGTGAGTCTCGTTGACGTAATACTACTATTAATATCGACCAGATCATATAGGAATTAAGAAAAGGATTAGATTAACATCGTAATACTGATACTTAAAATTTTAGCTAGCAATATAGTCTAGATAGTAGAGGTATCCATTTTGTGCTGGCTCATAGGTTCTCTCTGTATCATGAGAAGGCATCAATGATCTGTTGAGTCATCCACAAATATCCCCCAATGAGTTGTATAAACTGTCAACGAAAACCATTCTCAAAGTCAAATCATGTGTCTTAACATCTTACGGCACAAATGCAAGTTGCGATGCCAGAGTTTTGATTTTGGTAAGGAAGGATGGTCATGTACGTACTGATTTTAGTTCTCCTACGCAGTGCATAAATAGTGGCAGCACTTTTAACATCACTTTTAGCAACAGAATAATCACGGTTTTTGTCATTTTCGCTTATATTATAACATATATTTTGCCAAAGGAAATCTTACGACAAGTCTCCGCAAAAAAACCTCTATTATGCACAATTACGGAGAATTAAAGCGACACAACAGAGTTCAACAACAATTTATGTTTACGACACATCATCGCACTAGTCGGACAAGTATTAAAAATATATTCTGCCACTCGACACATCGGATAACATATATTGGTGTCTGTAATTATACATGGAATTCTTGATCGGTAACACACTCCAAATGCGTACAAAAATTGCAAGCAGAACAAGAATAAAACCAGCAGCTCTTGACAAGAGGGCAATGACACACATCACACACAAAACCGCCTTTCCATTCTTCCTCAGGAAAGGAATATAACAGCTTAACCGGATGCTCATGGTCATCGCTATCCTCAGTTTCCGGCAAAGAAGCACACTCAACATGAAGATCAAACTTGCACGTCAAACAATGAAACGTAAAAGCGTGGCCCGATTCGCCACAAGCGTTGCAGGTGAACTCGCCGTCGCTATAAGGCGGCGAGGAGAGAAGGACGAGAGGGTGTTTAGGGTGTGACTTGTGTCGAACCCGTCGAGGTAGCTCAAAGCATGACTCGTGGAGGAGGAAGCTGCAGCCCGCTTTGGTGCAAATGTAGGCTGGACCCACAAGGTCCAGGTCGCAGCCGGAGCAGATGGTTTGGTCCTCCGGTTGGACACCTGAGAGACGCAAAGGGTGCCGGTGGCTGAAATGGTTGAGCTGCTTCATTCTCGTCTCAACGGTTGTTTCTTTCTCTCTCTGTTGGTTGATCTGATCCAATTATATATCACCTGCTACGCGTTATGCCTAGATACAGGTAAATTGACCTGGTTTCTCTAACTTTTTTCTAACATTGTGGCTAAAACCAAAATTGACTTGGTTTGGAAACAAGGAGGGGAACGAATGACATGAGCAAAAAGAAAAACGAACATATGCATGCACATGCCCGGTTTACGATAACAGTATAATTGGCTGTTTTGTAATTTAATATTGACTAGCACAGAATCCCGTGCCAAGCACGGGACGATTTATTAACAGTAATTTATTTTAGAAGCTTTGAAATGCATAACAAAATAAATTGTACAATTTTATAATATTATAGTTATTTCATCAAAGATAGTTACTTTAATTTTTTGCTTGAACTTTCTTGTAAGAAAATAAATTAACTCTTCTGGTGAAATATCAATAAGCAGTGTCCATGTACATATTGCTAATTCCAATTTAGTAACTACATAGATGAACAAAAATTAAAGATTTATTTAGTACACCAAAAAGAAAAAGTAAATTCTACTGATAAAAATATGCGGAGAACATATTGAGATCAATTTGCTATTGCACAAGATATTTTAATTATTTTCTAGATCAATTTGCTATTGCACAAGACATTTTTATTATTTTCTAAGTATCTTTTAAAAATAAATTGTACCTTTAATGGATTGCCCATAATGTTAATTACATATTAGTTTAATTTTGACAGAGAACATTTTGGTCAATATATTTGTTTATATCCTGTGATTTATAAAAGTTAATCAACACAATCAATTAAGTAAGGATGATGTGTCGTTTTTAGAAGCAAGTGTCATCCACCAATAAAGAATTAAGTAAGGATGATGTGTCGTTTTTAGAAGCAAGTGTCATCCACCAACAAAGTATACAGAGATAATAGTAATCAGTGCATGTGATAATTATATAAAGTTTAAAAAGTTTAATCAACATAACTATATAGGATAGCTCAAAACCTTAGAGTAAGGAAATTGTTGAACAAACTTTAACCAACATGTCACAAAGTATACAATAAGGATACTTATTAAGTAAGATTTATCTTCGGATATAATAAGTTTTTCATTCTAAATTTTAATCTACATTCGTCACAACATAACTAATATATTTTTAGATTTTATATATAATTCTATTCAAAACTATAAAAGTTAACATAAAATCATAAATGGTATATTGCTAATGCGGAATTTGCTAAGAGTTTAATTACTCACTTTAAAATTACCATAGAAAAAAATTGGTTCAAAACTTTTCCATCATAAAATTAGTTGAATGTAAGAAATGCTCACATAATTAAGGTTTTAAATGTACGCTATTTTTTTTAAGTATATCTCATTTAGAATCTACATATTATGATAATTAACCTTTAACCAATGCGACTAAATAGGACAACAAAAACCTTAGAGTAAGGAAATTATTGACCAAAATTTTTAACCACATATTAATCAAGTTAAATTCATATTTGAATTTACAGAAAATTTAAACATGAATTTAAAATAGTACCTTATTTTTCTTATTTAATCTCTTAAGTATTTTTTTTATAGGTTAATATTTCATTTTAGAGAGCTTTTTCGATATATAATATTCAAATAAAGTCATATTAGGTTAGTATATTGGTTAGAAATTTTGAATGTTTCGAATTGATTTTTGAATTGCATAAGGCTTATTATTTGAATGTTTACTATATTTGTCGATTTATTTAATTTCAAAATTAAGGACCCCGAACAAAATAATGTTTGGAGATCTTTAGCAAGATTAATATGTTTAAGATTGTTCTTATAATTTTTATTATTATAAAAATACGATGCAATGAGATGTCATGAGCTATCATTACATTTCTCGCTTCAATTATTAGATATTATACCTCAGGATCCCGAGTCAAGTTCGAGTAAGTTTATAAAATATTCTAAAAAGCTACAAAAAGTGTATTAGTGCATAACACATATCAAGAAACAAAAAGAGATTAACATCTTATGGGAATATGTTTTTTTACTTTTGTTAAAACTATAACTTTTTGGTAATAAATTTTTAATACTTTATTTGTAACAGCTTTAAGTAACTTGTCAAGACTATATTATTATTAAGTTCTTTTAGTGGTCCAACTGTAATCATTCAAAACAAAATTTCTTAGGTTGAAAAGTTAGGTTAAGAGTTCTTATCTTTGTAATCGTAAATGTCACGGTTCATGTAATATCCCACATCGGTTGTGGGAGAGTTTGCGATTGGCCTTATAAGACCCTGCCTATGAACTCATAAGTACTTACTTGGCTAGCCCTTTTGAGCGAGGCAATGCCCTGTGGTGGGGCCGTAGATCAGGTCGTTACAGATGGTATCAGAGCCGACTCTCGAAAGCTCGGGCTGGGTTGTCTAGTCAGGTTGCCGATGGTTGGGGGAAACGAAGGAACGCCCGTGTATATCCCACGTCAAGAGGATGGTTGGGGCAATGAAGGGTGAGCTGGGTATATCCCACATTGGCTAGAGAGGAAGATTCTGGGTTATGTGTGATCGATTGCCTTAGCGAGGACGCTAAGAAATAAGGTGGGGAGATTGTAATATCCCACATCGGTTGTGAGAGAGTTTGCGATTGGCCTTATAAGACCCTGCCTATGAACTCATAAGTACCTACTTGGCTAGCCCTTTTGAGGGAGGCAATGCCATGTGGTGGGGCCGTAGATTGGGTCGTTACAGTTCATTTTTATTTTCTTCATAAATCATTGTTTTAAGAAATCATAGTAGAATATTTTTCGTCTCATCCACATTTAAAATTACAGTATTAATTAGATGGTCATGCAATTATTGCAGAATATGTGTAGAGGTATATATTTTTGCTTTAGTTCGTCTGAACTGTAAGTTTAAAGAACAATGAGTAGATTGTGTTACAGTGCCGTCGCTAGATTTTTTTTTTTTAAGCTTTTCTTTTACATCGCCAAGCGGTACTATCACACAATCTATCATTGTTCTTTGAACTTACAGTTAAAAGGAACTAAAGCAAACATATTTGCATATGCAAATATAATGCAAGAATTGCATGGCAATCTAATCAAGGATTTAATAGTCAAAATCAAAAAATAATACGTAAATATATGTATGTACCATAGAGTTTAAATGTTGTACGATTCATGTCATAGCATGAATTTTTCAACAATAAATTGCAGTAAAGAGTTTGAGTTGTTTTCTAAATCCTTGTATATGTGATATAATCAGTTTGGTGGTTGTGAGGTCTTATTTAAAAATGCTAACTTATAATTACATTATTCATTTTTAACGATGACTATCTAATGTATATTATGTATACATCTATATATATGAATTATGATAACACATTTAACTCAATTAGAGCGTCATTTTTTCTTTCTAAATCTAATATGTTATTTTCATTTTTTTAATATATGAATTTTTATATTCGCATTAAAAAGTGGTTTTAAGATTACAATAGTCATAATAAGTTTGTGTATTAATTAGGATGAGTTCTAAAATGTTTAAAATTAATTTAACAATGACTATATATACGAATAATGATAGTACATTATTTTCTTTCTAAATCTAATATGTCATTTTAATTTTTTTGATATATGAATTTTTATATTCGCATTAAAGAATGATTTTAAGACTAAAATAGTCAAAATTAAGTCATAATGAGTTAGTGTATTGATTAGGTTGAGTTCTAAAATGTTTAGAATTAATTTTTTAAATTATACAACCCTCATTATTCTTGTAAAATTAATCTAATTTAAAAATAAGATACCTATCAAAATTAATTGTTAGATTATTTTTTTGCTAAGTCTTGTAAGTTGTTTAATCTTAATTTTAAGATTAATTTTTCTTCTAAATTGTGTGTTTGTGTGCGCGCGCGCGCGCATATATATATATATATATATATATATATATATATATATATATATATATATATATGAGTGGTTTTGAAGATTAAGTCCTAATAAGTTAGTATGATGATTAGGTTGAGTTTTAGAATGATTAGAATTAGTTTTTGAATTTCATAGGGCTTACAGAAAACCTCATTTCTCCTGTAAAATTAAAAAATAAATGTCCTATCAAAGTTTAAATTAATTATTAGATCACATTTTTATTCTAAATCTCATATGTTATTTTTTTTGTGTATGGATTTTAATTTTCATATTAGAAAATACTTTACGGAGATAATTGTCAAAAGGAAGTCTTAATAGATTAGTATATTGATTACGAGAGTTTTAGAATAATTAGAATTAGTTTTTAAATTATTCTTT